>NQLW01000891.1:13066-36122 GCA_002312845.1 Kalanchoe fedtschenkoi | reverse complement strand
CTCTCTTATCTTCGCCTGCCTTTTCTTCTACTTCTCGCCCGTCACGACACCTAAAAACCGGCTACCCAAAGCACGCCCTGCCACCTCGGATCATAGGCGGATCCACTGAGGGGGCAGAGGGGGCAGCCGCCCCCCGAATCCCACCTAAAATTCTTCTATCTAGGGTAAAAAAAAATTATATATATAAAAATAAATTTATATGTATTATTTCAACGAAATTTTTAATTTTGCACCCCCAAATTCAACCCAAAATTTTGATTATGTAATTTTGTCCCCCCGAAAAGAATTTCTGGCTCCGCCACTGCCTCGGATGACTGCAATCTACACCATCCATCGTCAAGAAACACCCATGACAATCTAATATTAGAGCGCTTAGACCCCGATCCGATGGAAGGCTTATCTAAGCAACTTGAAAACATTTCTATACAATCAACCACTACCAACACCTCCATCGCAACCCTCGCACCATGAGGACCTCCTGTAGTGCAACTTGCCTTCTGGCAGCCACAACAAACAAATCTTTAAGCATCGGTCCCCGACGGTGCACACCAGATATAAGCCATCAACTTGACTGTCTTGTGCCTCAGAAAAGCTCGCAAGCCCACAGACGACGATGAGCTGGTTGATAATCATAACATTGGCCACAATGACGGCGTCCTTGGTCATGGTCCAAAACAATTTTTATGCTCGACTCATTAGCCCTGCCCTGGTGGTTCACGCGGTTCTACAAGATTGACTTTCCGATGTTTGATCGGAAGGAAGAACCCCTACTATGGCTTAACTGCTGTGAGTAGTTCTTTCACGGCTAGTGCACACTAGAGGACCGCAAAGTATGATATGCATCCATTTACTTGACGGGCATCACACAACTCTGTTAATTGCCCTAAGATGAACTCCAACAAACCATCATGGTATAACACTTCTCCCTTCTTGTCCTTACATTTTGGTCCAACGATGGCGGACTCCCTACTCGGTGAGATCGCTATGCTTACACATTCGGGCAACGTTAATGAGTATTTCGACCAATTTAAGACTTTGGCCTACCACGATGTCGAACTGTCCGAGAAGCAACAAGTTCAACTGTTCGTCACTAGCCTTGTCAGTCCTCTGAAAACCGCTGTTGCTTTATATCGACCGACGACCCTCAATGATACCATAATGTTGGCATGTGCATACAAACCACGACTACACCTTTCTTTTGTGGATGCCAGTGTGATATGGAGTTCAGGACAGGGAGCCTTTCATTCACCCGCAACATCTCAGTTCAACACCCCTCAAGCATTCACCTGCATGGCGTTCTCAACTCCAGAAAGTAGCAAGTCAATGACGTTGACAGCACTTCCGCGCAAGCATTTAAAACCTGCGGAGATGGCAGCTCGGTGGGAATAGACCCTTTGCTATAACTACAACAAAATGTCTTTTGAAGACAACGTGGAGGGTAACGGCACAGAGGCAGCGATGGCCCTGTCTGTCGAAGAGCCCGCAATCTCCCTCCACGCTTTGATTGGCATTCGAGCACGCGGCGTTAGCACCATGTAGATTCATGTGGATCTCGGTTGTACAACATTCACAACCCTGCTTGACTTAGGCTTTATGCACAATTTCTTCGACGACACCATTGTCACTAGCATTGCCCTACCGCTCCACGCACAACCGGGTCTGTGCGTTGCCGTGGATAATGGAGGTCGTATCATCATCCCTCGAAAATTTCCCATGTGAATGTGCTCATTGGTGGCGAGGCTTTCGACATTGACTTTTACGCTTTGCTGCTTGGTGGCTGTTGAATTATGTCTTGCATCATTTTCACCTTAGCTTGCATCATTTCCACCTTGGCTTGCAACATGCCAACTTCAAAAGATTCTTCTCCACGCCTTTGCCAACTGGCCCTGTAGGGCCATCAAAACTTCTGAATGCTGACAAAGTTCAAGCAATGCTTGAAACTGTTAAAAGGAACTGGCTTTGTTAACATATCCGCTAGATTGTTGATGGTAGAAATCTTCTCAGTAACTGTCAAAGCATAAGCAACAAAGTTAGAGTATCCGTATTTCTACGGAACTCTAATTTCTCTTCTTTCACAATCAAGACCAATACTGCGAGCCCATCTCGTCTCTGAACTTTTATTAGTATTCACAATTTCATCAGTCACCGGCTGATCACTAACTATCTCTGGAGCCTTTGTTGATGTCTCCACTTCATGTTCCACCTTAAGATGAGCCTCATCTACTTCAATGCTAACTTCCACCTGTTTCTCATCATGTTTAAATAAAATATATTCATCAAAAGTAACATCCCTATTGATTACTGTCTTCTTGGAAGTAAAATCTAAACTTTTAACCCTTAACTCCACTAGCATGTCCCAAATAGATAGCTTTCTGAGCTCTCGGCTTAAGCTTTTCATCGCTAACATGATAATACGCTAGACAGCCAAATACTATTAAATGAGAATAATCAGAAGGTGTACTTGACCACACCTCATTAGGTGTCTTACATTGAAAAGCAGTAGAAGGAGACATATTCACAAAGTGATAGGTTGCATTGATCGCTTCCACCCAGAATATTTTGCCCAATCCAGCATTAGAGAGCATGCATCTAGCTCTTTAATTTAGCGTTCTATTCATCCGTTCTGCAACTCCGTTTTGTTGTGGAGTGTACCTCACGGTACGGTGTCTAACAATGCCTGCATCAGCACAGAGGTTATTGAATTCACCTCCAACGAATTCTATTTTTTCGTGTCTGATTCTTTATCAATGTCTTCCATCTTTTGAAATTTAAAAAAACATCGCTCTTCTTGCCAAAAACAAAACTCAAACTTTCCTTGAAAAGTCATCAATGAATGTCAAGAGATACCTTGCACCATCAAGAGAAGTAACTGGAGAGGGACCCCACAAGTCAGAATGAATATAATCAACAGTATTCTTTGTATTGTGTATATCGGTACTGAACTTGATTCTGTGTTGCTTTCTGAGAACGCAATGCTCACAAAAGTAAAGTAATCCTGTCTTCTCACCACAGAGGACACTGCATTCACTCAATAATTTCATTTCTCTCTCGCTCATATGACTAAGTCGCATATGCCATAATTTAGTATGATCCTTCTCAGAATATGCAGCCACGTCAACTGAACCTGCAACTGTGCTTCTTTAAAGCACATATAAGCCTCTACTAAGCTTCCCTTTTAGCATTACCATGGAGCTCTTCTTGACCTTCAAAGCCCCATCTACACCATAGAATTCATAGCCGCTACGATCCAATGTGTTCAAAGAAATCAGATATTTCTTCAAGTTAGGAACATGTCGGACGTCTGTAAGAGTTCTGACTATACCATCATGACATCTAATCTGAATATTACCAATCTCATGAATACTGCACTCTCAACAATTTCCTTGTTCTTTTCTTTCCTTTTAAGTGCCGGACAATCAGATTTGTAATGATTCATCTGATGAAAATAGAAACACTCAACTTTGCTGACATCTTTCCTAGGGCTGGATTGAGACCGGTCCTTAGACTTTCCTCTTTGTTTGCTATTGTCCCTTTGAGTAGATTTTTCTCGAATAACAAGACTCTCTGCATGTTCATCAAAATCTTCTCTTTCAATTTTTTCTCGCATCTCCTCAGATAATAGTGCTGACTTTGATCATATAGCATAGAGTTCACAAAACTTTGCATAGATTTACGTAGAGAGCATAACAATGAGCAGGGCTGGTCCTAGAAATTTGGAGGTCCTGGACGAAAAAAATTTTGAGGCCTTAGAATTTGGAAGGTACTAAATCTATTTGAAACCTAGTTCGGCAAAACTCAAAATAATGCCAACAAATTTTTTTTCTGAAAATCTACACAATCTTTTCTTCAAAGACTTTTTATAGCGTATTTTTAAAATACAGTATAAAATCATACTGTTAGTCAAGTAATTCACAGTTAGGCAATATCCAACATTTTATTTATGTACTAAGTTTTCCCAATATTCATTGCGAAAATACTATGGTATAAAAAACTTAACCGCAACAAGGCAGCAAGTTCTAGGCAATAAATCTCACTGAAATGAAATCAGTGAAAACTTACACCAAAGCACATATCATTTTGAAAATCTGACGCAAGAAGCTTTCAATTAATATTTTGCTCGAGAAGTACAACGCATTTGATTAGGTAGCCTTTCATTTTATATAACATGGTTGTGCCATAATTTTCTTACTTCTCGGATATGAAAATCAGGCTTCCTCTCCTCATCCCACATCGTCTACTTCTAACTTTTTTCTTGGTTCCGACTTATATATATGTGAGCCTCCTCTACTTTGTCAAACAAGTATCTGCTTCTAATGTGGAGGCCTTTTTAAGCTTAATGCTTTATTAATTCATAGTCTGCTTTTTGTGGACATGAATTTGGAGGCTTTTTTATTTACATGGAGCAGTGCTGGGGGCTTCCTGGAGTTAGAGGCCCGGTGCAGTCGCTCCACATGCACTCCCTTGGGCCGTGCCCGACAATGAGATGGCCATATCTTCATCCTTAAAATCTCCATTCATACTTTTTAAGTCATGAATGATTTTATTAAACTCATCCATATGAGTTTGGAAGGAACTTCTTTCTTTCATTGAGATTACAAAATCGAGTCTTCAAGTAAAACCGACTGCTTAACGCCTTCTTGTTTTACAAGATATCCAATTTTTTCCTAACGTCTTCAAGCGCTCCTTCCATTTCCTCAATCTCTGCAGATGTCAGATCATCGGGATATTTACCATCCATAGCTCTCACTGTTCCCTCACACCACAACAAAGCCTGTATCTTTTTTCTCGTGTCGCAAAGTTGTTCTTGTCATCAAAAAGTGCAGCGTCGAACCACAACGAAGTCACCATCACAAAACCTTAAGCTCTGATACTAGTTTGTTAGTGGAGAGGCGTCTCCTCTCTCCCGGGCACTCGCAGCGGAACATCAACACGAGACATTTAAACAAATAACACACATCAACATACAATAATATGAATAAAGTACGAAAGAAACACAATATTTTTTTAACGCGGTTCAGTCCTCCAACAGAGCCTACGTCCATGATCTCCACTATTGATAGATATTTATTAAAAGAATGGACTCACCTTTCAACACTCTTGAATACAGACCTCTCGATTCTTTCATAGATTTTCTCTAACTAAAAATCAAATCCCTCATGAATTCTCCTGGAAGACTCCCACTGAGCATCTTAATATGTTCCTACCACTAGGAATCCTATATTTTATAGGATACTAATACTAAATCAAATAGAATTCTTAATTCTATCAAAACAATAATTTAGTAGTAACCTATCAAAAATAGAATTTCTAATTATAATCAACTTCCAAATAAGTTGATTATCTCTTCTGCCTTCATATTTAGAAATCTAGTCAATTTCCAATAGTGGTTATGACATTGATCTCAGTGTCCAATGACTGAGCACGCTTGGACCAATTCTCTGGGATTTTAATAAGTAAAGATAATGTCGTTCGGACGTATGGACAAGTGCGTCACTTGGCAAGGTGTTCACTCTACGACGTCTCCAGCACTTGACGCCGTGCAGAGCAGTGAGCTCTTGGATTCACTGCTCATCGAGTTTGCCCTTCTATTTGAAGAACCTCAAGACCCGCTATCTGTGCGCCATATCGGCCATCGCATTAGATTAATGGCAGGAAAGGGCGTTGTCGCAGTCCGACCATGCCAGTACGCACATTTACAAAAGGATGAGGCGGAGCGGTAATGTGATGACATGCTTTGCCAGGGCGTCATTCTGCCAAGTACCTCGGCATTTTCATCCCATGTGATGACATGACGTTTCTGCGTTGAATTAGAAGACCATAAAGGATAAGTTTCTCATCCCGGTGTTAGAAGAGCTCCTTGATGAACTCTGAGGCGTGCGATTCTTCACCAAACTCGACCTACACTCTAGGTATCATCAAGTTTTCATGAGCAGAGCAGACATTGAAATGACGGTGTTTCACACTCATCAGGGCTTGCTCGAGTTTGGTGAGTGATCATGTGGGATCTCACATATTCTAGGCATAAGAAGAAGGAAATAGTCCAAACGGACGATTCAATTTAGGATCAAATATTCTATAGTTTGCTAGTTTGCATTGTTTAAATTTTATTTTTTTCGATTTCTTAGGCCTAAAGTTAGCTTTGTTATTTGGCAAGTTTATATTTCATTCTTAGGGCCGGCTCCTACTTGAAAGAAGTTGTTGCAACATATTGAGCAAATAATAGAATTATCTTCTACCCTTCTCTCGTATTGTTTTTCTTCCTTTTCCTTCTCTCTTGTCACGACACCAAAACACCGACTACACAAACCACGCCCTACCATCTATCATCAAGTAACAGCCCTGTCCATAACACATCCACTGGCAACAAAGCTCTTTATACATATTATTGGGATACACACATTGATGATAGTAAATCAGGTGAAATGTTAGAATACACAATAAGAAAAAGAGCACAAGATTTACTTGGTCTGCTAATTTGCCTACGTTCATTTTAGCATTAAACTCGTGTTTCTATGTCTTGAATAATGAATTCTACTTATGTATGAGCTTCTATTTATAGGATAGAATTAGTTCTGAATTAGTTAGGGCTCTTAAACTTGTTAGGTTAGGTGATATTCGAGTCTAGCTATAACAAAATTTCTAGTTCTATTTATTTCCAGCTTCTCAACTTTTCTAACTTTCTACATTGTTCGCTTTACGTTAACAATGACTTTAATCTGCCATTTAAATCTGGGTGTTGTTATATCCTTTGTTTTATTGTTTGTATGATTTGCTTATCTGTTTGTGTTCAAGGAAGCATACGAGGAATTCAAGCATGTTTTGCTTGCCATTATATATGACAAAGATGACCATTCCTCTCCTGTGGCAAACGAGGTATTTGTTCTTCTCGACAAAATAACTCTGTAACCTTCTTTACCCTTTAATATGGTGTTGTGCATTTATATTGTTTCTAGATCTTTGAATATACAAAAAATAGAAAAGAACATAAAAAGAGAGAGTATTTGACATTATAATATTATTTGTTTCCACTTTTCCTTGTAATTTGTCTAAGTGGTCTGAAAGGAGGAGGCTTGACATTGCTGGGATGATGTCTTCCATTTTGAGGGCTAATTTGCTTGCTTATGACCCTGTCTTTTCATTGACTTTGAGATATTTGATAAGGTTTGTTCATCACCTCTCTCTCTTTCTCTCTCTCTTTAACAAACACGTTTCTGCTTTGTCCTTAATAAATTATACATTCAAACAATTAGCTTACCCACATATCCGTTATTCTTAGAAGAATCATACTCCTTCTCTTTCTCATTTATTAATGTTTGTTTACCAGAATGTGTTATTGATGTTAGGAGGCAACTAACTAAGTCATCCCAACAACCGCAAATCTAATGATTTGCACTATGGTTTTTGTAATTTTCCTGGTCCTATGAATCTTCTAGTAGTTTTTTGTACTGTTGAGAGAGCTGATCTTTTATATTGAATAAAGAAGGGGATCAGTTTTAACAGAAATGGAATATATTATAAACTTCGAAGTTTGCAAGTTCAGGAGATAGCCAAATACAACAAATGGGATCTTTCACGCTATGCAATTTTTTTTACTTGTTTGAAATCTTATTGTTCAAGGTGAAAGAGTAAGTAGAGGGGTTTGATAAATATTATATATTGTTCTCATGTTTTTCAGTATACACAAAGGGTTTTGCATCAGTCAACGGAAAATGTCACCGATATCTGACTTGAGTGAAAGATTGTTCCTTGAGCAATGGGATCCTTCTGCTACTCCTTCGGAGTGCTTTCTCGAAGCACCTCTATTTGATGAGGTAAAGAAACTCAATACCTTGTAGTCTTTGTCTATTTTTAGGCATTATAATCTAAAATATATACGCATTGCAACTTACGTCATCCCTATCCATTATAGTTCAACCTATGTTTTCTCTGAATTTTAAGGTTGACATACAATCACTAGCGCATGCTGTGGAGCTGACAAGGCAAGGAGCAGTTGACAGCTTGAAATTTGCAAAGGGTGATTTGTTAAGAGCATTTCAGGTTCAATACATATGCAATATGTTGAATGTAAAAATCTTTACTATCAAAATTTTCTGATCGTTATTGTTTATCTAATTATTTGTGAATTGAATATATATATATATATATATATTCAACTTAATGTAGAATGAATTATGCCGCATGAGATTGGACATATCAATGTTAGACGAGCTGGTTCTTGAATATTGTGTTTATAGGGGAATCGTGGACAACAACTTTGCAAGTCCTGGTAAACTTCACATGGGTTATTTCCCAATCAAGTGTATATTGACCAATGAGAAGATCCTTTGACATGACATTTAATATCTCTAATGTAGGTCTGGAATCACTTCCCAAAACTGTTGTAGTTAATCGACCAGACGGTGTGTCTTGTTCATCTGAGAACTGCTTGATGGATGTAGAACCTGAAGAATGTGAAAAATCAGATGATAGTACATTTGTGAATTGTCGTTCTGTTGATGGAAAACAAAATGCAAATGGGTCAAGCCCCCTGAGTACTGACATGGAGTTGCGCTGTTCATTTGACTCTACTAATTCTCAGGATGACTGCAGCATTAGTGGTACAAATCCTCGTGTGAACTTGAAAATTGGACATAAAAATAGAATTTCCATAGCTGAAGATAAAAGCAGACGCAAGCGGTGGAGGGGAAGGCAAGATTTTGAAGATCTCATCTCGGATCCAATGTCCAGTGGAAACAGGAAGCCGTGTCGTGCTAACAGCGGCATTTCAGGAAAATCAAAGGTGTTTATATAATGCCTATGGCCTTGTCTTACGTGATTTTCATGATCTGTCGACAAAGTAACCAAGAATTATAAGTGTTTGATTTTCTAAATCTACTTGATAAAATAAGAAAGACTTAAAATTTATTTTATGTGCATAAATAGCTCTCAGCTGCGTGACTTCGCTACAATTGGATAGCTTGAAATTTTGATCTATAGTTTGTTCCCCTTGCACTGAATTGTTTTGTTTGAGTAGTATTGACTGATTTTCTTATATTGTTTTCTAGAAATATCATCAAGTGTATATGATGTGTTATGATTAACGGTTGAATTCTTACATATAAGCGGCCATCAATCTTGTTTCATGGTTGAGACTTGAGCATAAGATATGTATTGTAATCATGTTGCACAGGATGAGGTCACTCATGCTAACATTTAAATGAGCAAGTAAATATCAGCTTTTGCATGCTGACCATATTTCATGCAGAGCTTGTCACGTTATTTATGGGCTTTATTATGTATTTAGTTTAAAAGTAGTTATCATACGGGAATTATATAAAGTTAATACACACCTTAGAATGCTAGGAATGGGTTGGACCTCAAGGTACTCACTCTTATCGCTCTTGTTCATCAACCCTACCAATATCTAAATTATAACCCTGAAACATTATCAGAGATGCATGGCTATGGATATTGAGATACCATGACACTTGGGCCTTGGCTATCTGATGCCAATCCTATCTGATATTGTCTGCACTAGCATATGTGTGTGAATTATGTTTCTTTACCCTCTCTTTCTAGTATATGATCTGGGCGCTGATGTCTCTGAACTGGGCATTTGTACTTTTTTTTATGTGGTGAAGACTGAAAATTTTGTTCAAAATTATGACTGCAAATATTTGAAGCAGAATCCATTAAAATACATACTTATTTTCAACCTGCTTAGGGGTAAAAACGAAGTTATGAAAACTGAAGATGCATAAGTTCGTAGGTGTTGTTAACTGGATTAGTTGAGTATCTTTTAGCTGGCACACACCGCTCTACCCTGGTAACCCTTCTGGTGCCAACCAACTCCATGTCATGTAACCTTCTACTTATTGAAAATGTATTTTAGAGGGTTGACTAAGAAACATGTACGACATGAATATATCAAACACATGTTGTAACAAATCATTATCTCGATTTCTAGATTTATTCTCAACATAATAAAAACATGCATTTTGTGTGTCTCTGTTTTGTTAATAGCTAAGCTATGAAGCTATTTTTTTTTTATGGATCCTCTTTATTACTCTGCAGGGCTCTGAGAAATATGAGATTGTGCTTAGAGTGAAGGAGCTAGTTAGTAACGGGTTGACTTCGGAAGTCGTGGAAGAAATTAACACCGTAGATCCAGACTTTTTTGTGCAAAATCCCAGTTTGTTATTTCAACTAAAACAGGTAGTTATTATTAGTTGGGATGAATAAGTGGTTGCATGTTTTACAGTGTGGATGCTAAACTTGTCCGTCCTTCAGGTTGAGTTTCTTAAGCTCGTCCGTTCAGGAGACCACTCTGGTTCTTTAAGGGTTGCCTGCTCCTATTTGGGTCCCTTGGCATCCAGTAATCCAGCTTTGCTAAAGCCTTTGAAAGAGACTTTACTAGCACTGCTTATGCCTAACGAAGTTGCACTAGAGAAAGGTTCACCTTTAAATGCTCTTGCAACTACACTTCAGGTGGAGTCTCAGATGCTCTTTATTTATGTGTTGGTTATATCTTTATCGAGTAGTTATTACCTAACTACTGCAATAGACATAAAATCAAACTGGCACTCACGCAGGCTACAGACTTGGGCTGTCAAATAGATTGTATTGAGTTGAATTCGTGTTCATATTGAACCTAAACATGTTATACAAGAGGTTGATCTGCGCGAAATCCATTTAAGAAATGCCTCTGAAATGTTTAACTTGTGCCCAACCTATTATTTAAACTTGATATCGTGTTTGACTAACTTAACCTGCTTATTTTTCATGAATAAGATAAGTAAAGAGTATTTTAATTTTTTTATTTCTCTTCCTTGTGTACTTGATTCATCAATTTTAAGAGGTAGAAAATTATTCATGCTGCATAGCCCCTAAAAGTTGCACAATTCAGTCTGTTACAATTAAACTTTACTATCACTATTAAGATTTGTGTAATTTGGCATCGTGCATGTATGACGAATTTGCAATTGAATTCAAAACATGAGGGTCCAAATTCCCTTTGAAATTTACGAATGTATTTATCTTTCTAGTGTTTGATTTTTTAGGTTAAGATTCAGCAAGAACCATGATGAAAATAAGAGCTTAGAACTTTTCTAACCATTCATCTACTTTAATGAATGCTTAAAATAGAACGATTATATACTACAAAGTATTCAACAGTTTGCTAGTTATATTCATTAAATTTCGTTCTATTCACCCAAGTATTGTTTATGTTCATGAAGTTTTGTTCTCATTCACTACGTATTAGGTTATATAGAATTTATAGAATTTATTCACCAATCTGTGGGTTATTGTTTAGTTTGTTTGAGGTAGGTAAGTAATTAACTTTAAATGAGTCATTATCATTTAATTTATTTCTTGATTCTTAATATATTCATGACACATTATAAATTTCATACTAATAAGATTTTATTGAACGAGTAGTCATGATAGGTTCGTGTTGAAAACTCCGATCCTAACCTAACCCACTTAGCTGTAGTTTTACCCGGTCAACCCATTTAATGACATAGATGGGTTGAAAAGTTTGACGCTAACCCGCTACATTTGCATCCAGTTAATGTATTCTCTTGTCAGGTCTATTTCACACTTTCACCACATACCATTTGACATTAGAGTGTTATATTGAGGGACGGTCCAAGCACATTTTTCACAAAGGTGGTGACCATGAGTTGTTGATTAATCATATGTTGGCCTTCAATTAGAGTTGGCCTTATAATATTGCTAGCATCTGGAGTATCCCATTCAATTCAAAGTTTGTCTAATTTGGATGAGTTGACTTTGGATAAATGGATCACTATTTTACTTGTTAACTTCGTCTTTTGAGTTCATAATTGGATTCATGTTTTGTTAAGTAGCATGCTAGCACCCCCACATTCATTTTATATCGAAACAAGTATTGTAAGAAAGTTCTAGGCAACTAATATAGATAAAACATCACACAACTGACCGTATTTCATTACCTTTTCAGACTCCGCGGTCTAAGGTTTGAGCACCTGCAGATTAGAGGCCAAATTATTTTCCATCTGATCATTTTGCAACTAGTATCTTAAAAAATATATAATTTGGACATAAACTGGTCATTTAAGTAACAATACGTCGCAATTTTGTGCATAGTCTCACCCCTTACTTTTGTGTCTCGCCTGTCGCAAACATTTTTTCTTTTACTTTCTAAAACACTACATTGTAAATTACGGTTGTGGTATAACAGGAATGAGAATATCCTGATTCTTTTGTTGGTTCATTCACGAGACGGAGTTTTTTTTTTTTTGGAAAATTAAAAATTTCTTTCCCAAAAAAAGAGGTATGATAACCTGTATAAAAATTATTTCTAAACTTGTACAGCGATGGAACTTGTGTTCCATCAAAAACTGCTCATGGGAGCAAAACAGTTAGACTGGCCAGCCTAGGCAACAGTTAAAACACAGTAACTCAAGCGCAATGCTAGCATGACTTCTCTCCAAACTAAGTCACAGAGCTGTTTGCATGATTTTGTTTTCAAGTTGCATAACTGCACTAGGGGTCTCCATTTGGCACAGGACCTGTAGCTTCTATGCCTCCTCACAAAATGTGGTGTGATCCCCGTAGCGTCAGCCTGTAACACAATTTTTCTAGTGAGTTTGAGTTTAGTTACTCTGGACAGCAACACATGAAACTCATATTTGACTGATTGGATGATGGTAATGCTCTCCTTTTTCTCATTCCGCAGTAGCCTTGCATTCCTTTCTTTCATCACAGCATATATTGCAAGGCTAAAGAAGCTCTGATCACTGCATTCCTAGTAGGCGAGCCTGCATAATGCACATGTAACAAGTTCAGAATAGCTGTAAAAGAAGTGTTCTGAATATGAATGCCATTTTTCGTAAGAAGATAGTAGATAAACTCCTTACAAAACTGGCACTAAAAAACAGATTAGGCATAGAGTCATCTGCATTCTTACTTAGGGGACACCTTAGGTCTTCAAAGTACAAAGATACTTATTTTTGCCAATCAATCTTTTGTTTTAAGTCTACCCTGGCAAGCCATCCAAGCATTAAATTTGTGATTGGGCTCAAACGAGATTCCAGCATATGAAAATGTAAGGATAATCAGGGAGATCACTTTGATTGGACAAGGTATCATAAGTGGCGGAAGTGGAAAAAGGCTTACCTGTGAAACTAGTTAACTGTGGAACCAGTAAAGGAAATCAAATCTTAGCAATATTTTTGGGCACTCAGAAAAATTTTCCGTGATACATGGTATGTCAGACTTAACCTGGATGGTGAGAATATTCTGATTTTTCGCATAGTATTCATGAATCCATTTTACCCACATGGACTGTTTATTCAACACTATGGCGAGAGAGGGAAGTGGTCCCATCAGCTTCATAATAATCAGATGGGTTACTGCTTTGAAATATTTTATTGCACACTTCAGAATGTCATCTTGTAAGTGCATTGTACTACCCATACTAGTTCCAAGAGCAACTGCATATTGCTTGGTTACCAATTTTAATGTGGTGACTGATGCTGTCCTGAATGCACACAATACATTAAAGAAGAGGCACTCTTATCTGCATCATGCTGTCAAACTATCTATATGGGTATAACTATCATTCCATGACAACGTGATACTTGTTGCTCATTTGTTAAAATTAAAGTCTTTGACTACAAATTTTACATCCTTAGGGGTTAAGTCCATATGAATTGACTGATGACCGTTTCCAGTAATTATATGCTATATCAGGCTATAGTGGCATATACTTGGGTCTCCTGGTAAAATTTTGGACACTTGACTGGTAATGAGTTTAAACTCTAAAATCTCCTTCCAGAGCTTTCATCGATTCATGGGTCAATACAAGTGTAAATCCAGGAAGCATGTTTCAGAGGATAATTTGCTTTGATGTGTTCTCTTAGCATAAATTGAGCTTAATTTAATGCGTTGAACTGGAATGAAATGGAAATTAGTATTTAAGTCGAACAGAGCACCTTGTTCGCAATGATTTATATTTTATGGTAGAAAATGAGCGAACTTACCTGGTGTCACTTTGGCAAAAGCCAGTTCGAAAATTCATTGACATAATCAAAGTTAAAAGTTTGGATGCTAAACTCATCTCTGAATGATCAAATCCGTAATGTGCATTACAAGTTCAGGCAATCCAGACCAAGCCTTGTGCGAGTAATTTGTTATTATTTTTATTATTATTGCTATAATTATTATTTTGTTGATGCTCTGCTAATTCTGAAGTTATCGTCATAGTAGTTATCAGTTATTCAAATGTTATGATTAGAAACCCCAGGTCACGAATGCCTCATGAAACTCAATATGTCCTTCTAGTCATGCACTATCATATGTTTTGATTAGTTAGTTGTGGCCCTATGCTTCACTTTGGGGATTCTTGACTTGATTGATTATCAGTGCGAAACTTATTTTCCCTGTCTAAGCAAAATATTCTTTGACCAAATGTTTTCACCTCTTATTTCTGTTTAATTGTTTATCCTTAGAGAGATTGTGAGGAGAGAATATTTTGGTGAAAATTTGTTACCAAACCGGAAAAGTCAAACCAAATAAATTCGGTTTAGAGGTTAGAACTAGATACTATTTTTGCACATTCTGATTTGTTTAGTGGTTGAGAAGAATAATTCGTATTGATTTGGTTAGCGGAGTTGGGTTAAAAATTGAATCAGTTATACAACACATGCTAGTTGGCCATTAGAAGCAACACCATATGTGGTGATACTTCCAGATAATATTTTTCTCTCAAATCAAATGACAGTTTACCTCGGTGTGTTTCGTCCTTTCATGAATACAAACAGTTAAAAAGGTTTTCATTT
This sequence comes from Kalanchoe fedtschenkoi, assembly GCA_002312845.1. NCBI lineage: Eukaryota > Viridiplantae > Streptophyta > Magnoliopsida > Saxifragales > Crassulaceae > Kalanchoe > Kalanchoe fedtschenkoi. Next base: position 21,318 of record NQLW01000891.1, on the reverse strand, counting down.
GGTTAACCAAATATTTATGAATTTTCGGTTAGAATATAATTTAATTCACTTTTTTGGTTTATATATTTTGGTATGTTTGATCCGTTTTAGTTAATAATCGAATACTAAGCACTAGGTGGGCCTCGATAAACCCAGTGTAGGTTATTTGGTACTTTACACGAATTTCATTGATGAGTTGAAAGCTAATGATTTCTTATGGAAGTGGCACACGTAACTGACATACTTACTGAGAGGAGGGGTTCTTGCTTGTTTATAATGGTGCAAGATGTGCTGTTCGAAGAAGTGTTTGTATTAGGATCAGGGGCTCTCCACCGTTAAATGGGTCATTTGTCATACTCTATTCAGAGATGAAGTTTTCAATTCTTACTTAGGGATGAGCTATGGATTTTCTCCACACACTCACTTAATGCTTACCTTGTGTCCTCCACAGGTTGCTCTTGGTAGGAGGTTTGGCATTGAAGAGCCCCAGCTGATGAAAATCATGAAAGCTGCATTGCACACACACACTGAATGGTTCAAACTTCAAATGTGTAAAGACCGCTTTGAGGAATTTCTTCAGATTGACTGTCTGAAAGATGCCGATACATCATTTCTTACAGATACAAGCAAGTCGAATATAGATTCTGGCAGTCGTGATTCTTCACAACTTACATTTTCATCTGGCAGTAAATTGGCAGAAGAAGGCAACAGTCCTCAAATGTCATCTAGAGACTTCGTCTATGATGAGAATGCTATACTCAAAGTAATGGTAAGACATACTACTCTTTCTTATTCTTACTTAAAAATATTTTTTATTGAGTTGATGGAGTGAGGAAGTCAAAATGCTCACCGCTCCAAGCATTAATAAAGCTCCAACTTAGTTGGTCTTAAATCTAGTTCATATTGGATTGAATCTTGACGTGGGAATAAAGAATCCAAGAAAATTTTGTAATTCGAGAAACAAGGGAGATGAATTGAAGAGCCTTGGAAATAATAAGGAAAAGAAAGGAACTGAGGCAAAGTTAGTCTTCGGAAAATTTATCTTAGAATAAAGCTGAATCCTTTTGCTAGCTAATCAACAGTAAAAGTAGAAGTCCTCGGCTAGTCAAGGCACTTAGCTGAATCCTTTAGTTAATCGCCAGCTAGTCAGGCTAGGGTAGATTGTTGCCTATTCTCATTTCTCTTTTTCATAAGGTTATTTAATTAATATTTTATAAAAATCTAAATTAGTACAGCCCAAGTAGTCAAACATAATAAGCATATTCTAATAAACCTGCCATAAACTGAGTACACTCCAATTTTTTCAGCCTTTAAAACACTATTTTAGCTCACTCATTTTAAATCTTGACCACGCTACTGCTGGGGAGGGATGAGAATGGGTAAACATTTACAATTGGGTGTAGGGACTGAGGAAGTACAGAAACGAGAGAATCAAGTCCTGTAGCTAAGAAGCATAATCACATTAGTTGAAACATGTACTCTACTCACACATAATTTTAAGGGAAAAACTCTAAAAGGGGTCCTGAACTATCGTCATTTACCCAATTACTGTCAGAACTATCTAAAAGGGGCAAAAAAAAATTTTTGGACTGATATTTTAAATTAAAATTTGCAGTTGCATTCTTTGACTAATATTTCTACATGACTTATATCTATGTGCCAAAATTACATTGTTTTGTCATCAAATTAAATAATTTCATTTTGTTTACACAAAAAAACTCATAAATTTCATATTAAACTGACTCTATTACTGAAAAATTTTGATAAGATCAATTGTATTTAATGCATTAAACTCAATGTGACATTTTAAATTACTGGGAAAAAATTTTTTTGGCCCCTCTTTGGACATTTAAATAGTTATGACCGTAACTGAGTAAATGACGATAGTTGGTTCAAGTGCAAAACGATCTTACATGAAAAATGGGAAGAACACATGTAGTCCATCTCAACAGTATATTAAGTCCATCATAATTCCTCGCGAAGTTGATAACTTATGAAACTTACACATGCATTTTATTAAGGCTGTATTTGATTTACGAAAATGGAATAAAATGAAAGGGGAGAAAAAATGAAGAAATTACCTCTCTAGTAAATATGAAAACTTTGAGAAAAAGAAGTAATATGGGAAGTGTTGACCTCAAATTTGCATGAGAGTAAAATTAATAGAAAACAGTGAGATAAAGTTGTCCTATTGATGGGGGCCAATTTGTTCACCCCAATTTCTAAAACATTGAAAATAAAAGGAAAAGGAGTAAAATGTGAGTGTCAAGGCTCATATTGCAAGTTTACTCTCACGAAACTACAGCTTTGTATGGATAAAAAACAATAAGAAACGGCTCCATACATTTCCCATAGTTTCCATGCAACAACAAAGTTTACACTAAATTGAGTCCACACTTTTATTTGAAAGCATTCTGCCATCCTTTTAACTCTTTCACCCTTATTTGTAAGAAATATAAAAAACTACAGTTTGCTGACAAAAACTATGGTTTTGAAGCACGGTTTGTCAACGGGGCTCAATTCTGCCACATGGGCTCCATGCATGCAATTTGTGATTCATGGTTGTAGTTTTTTGTAACCAAACTGCAGTTTAAACCTGCAGTCTTGTAAAAGTAGGGTAGAAGCAAAAAAAAAAAAGGAGGGTTAGGTAGAAAGGAAAACAAATTGTCGGATGAGAGCACTTTAGAAAAATTTCTTCATTCCGTACACTGATTGATTTGCTGTTTAATATAGCGACCTCTAAATTTTTTGCGTTACCATAAAGTTTTGGTGCCAGTAATTAAAAGTAACGATTTCTTTAGTATTTTCATGATAACAATCAAACAAAGAATCAGTTATATGAAATTCATAGACAATTTTAATTCCTTATTTTCCCTTCTTTACCATTTTCCTAGACTGAACACCACTACCACCTAGGTTGTCTTGTGCATGACTTTACTAATTTAATATGGGATCTCCTGACTTATAAAGTTTTTTACTTCTCTCATTTTGGTCAGTTTTTCATTTGAACCAATCATTGTAAGTATTTAAATTAAAAATAAGATAAACTAACTGAAGTGTGTTATGCGATTGTGCTAAATGAAGTGTCCGTTACAAGTGAGTTTGGAGAACTAAGGTCTGTGTAGCATTCTATTTTCATTTTGGTGCCTGGTATGCTGAGTCTTGTCATTTTGAACAGTTATTGGAATAATGTTTCAAATGATCCAATATGGTACACATTATGTATAATTTCCCATGTGCAGGAGTTTCTAGCTTTGCCAAGAGCAGAAGCCATACATCTTTTAGTAGAGTACAATGGAAATGCTGATGCTGCCATTCAGCAAATATTTATGTAGACTTTGATTGGTTTCAAATAGGTTGTATCATTCCGTTACATGTATTTATTTGTTTCATGTAAATGTACTCAGGTTTCTATTTTCTCAGTATAATATCAGTCTTACAATGCAATTTCCCTCCCTTTTTCACTTAGCAATTGTTTAGTGAGGGTAATCATTTCACGACTAGGATAGTTCACAATTTCGTCTAAAGTAAAAAGATAGAAATATTTTGCTTTAATCACTACAACTTTATCCGTTTTCATCTCAATTACATTTATAAATATTAAATACACAATTCATTTGAAAGTAGTACCATTTAAAATATAGGGTAAAAAACAAAAACATCCCCTGAACTATCATTTAAAATCAAATCTAGTACCAAACTATTTTTATTTTCAATTACAGTATCAAAGGATCTAATTGTAATACAATTTTTTAAAAATAAACACCCCAAGTTCTTTGAAAATGAAAACAACCCTGGGGCTGGGAGATCTGGGCGGCTGCGTTGGTGGCTGGTGGCTGCGATGGTGGTGCGTCATCCCACCATCGTTCTCGTCCGCTTCTCCGCCTGCTTACCTTACGTCTCCTCTTATCTGAACAACATCTCTTCCTCTGCTTCGTCTGCTTGCTGCCACTCGTTCTGGTCTGCCTATGGCTCCGTCAGCCGCTTGTCCTCTGCTTCTCCGTCAATGTTCTCTTCCTCCGCTTCGTCTCCTCTTATCAATACCGACGACACCATCGCCCCTCTTTTTCAACATCAGCCCACATGTGACCCGACGAACCCGGTCGCGCCCGTCACCGGTACGGACATGCCGTGTGGCCGCTGGATCTGAGCCGACACGCGCACCTCCATCTCCCACTTCCGGTCCCCCCAGGATAAGGTTTGGAGATGGATGAGGGACGAATGCTGGAATTAACCAGCGAAAGCTATGGATCTAACCTGCAAAAGCTAGGGTTTGGAGATGCAAGGGTGGATGAGAGACGGATGCTGCACCTGTGAAATTGGGGAGACGAATCGATGAGGGGGTGATATTGGAGGAGATGGGTAAGGAGAGAGTGGAGGAGCACGACGCGCTGGAGGAGATGACGCTGGCTGGAGAGATAGTCTGCCTTTGGGATGATGCCACCACCATCGCAGCCACTAGCCGCCACCGCAGCCGCCTCCCGCCCAGATCTCCCAGCCCCAGAGTTGTTTTCAATTTTAAAAAACCTTGGGGTGTTATTTTTAAAATATTGTATTACAATTAGGTCCTTCGGTACTGTAATTGAAAATAAAAATAGTTCGGTACTGGATTTGATTTTAGATGATAGTTCGGGGGATGTTTTTGTTTTTTACCCTATATTTTTTATCTTATATAGTGTCAAGTATATGTTTTATTTTTTAGAGGTTAAATCTTAATCAAATAAAATTGATAAAGTAATTGTCAAACCAGACAAGAGCTATTAGCTTGTTCAATTGCCAACAGCCTAGTATTTGTCAATTCAGTTTTAGAATAAGTGTTTGTTTTTTTTTTCGAATTCGGAGAATCATACTCTCTTCAAGAAAGGACTCTACGCAATACCCCGCATCCCAAGCTCTCGGGCTGGATTCATGGTTAATTGAAAGTCAAGTGGTGTCATCTAGGTTCGAATCCGGGACCAAATCGGCTAACATGGTGACTGAGAGTAAGACCAAACTTGACTATCCCATGGCAGGTTCCTTGTCTAAACTGTTGTTACAAGTAGAACAATACAATTAATGTTTGGATTGTAGGGGATTCTAAGATTGCAACTTCACCTAGATTGCAAAAATAAATTAACTCATGTTATTGATTAATTAAGCATAGTTAAAACATTCATAAGTACCATGAATTTTATGACTTCATAGAATATTCACTCAATCATTCAAATGTACTTCAACTCATAGTTATTAGAACCGGACCGGAGGCCGAACCGGTCAGGGCTCCGGTTCCCGGTTTTCCGGTTGAACCGGCGGTTCAAACCGGTTCGACCGGCGGTTCATTTAAATGTAATTATTATTAAATATTACATTTAATCTACTAGTTATCCTAAAAATCATAAAATATCTTGATGGTCTAGTGGTTAGAGCTTTCGCATGGAAGCCCAAAGGGCTGGGTTCGAATCCCAGCTCAAGCATTTTAATAAAATAAATTTTTTGCTATTAATGATATGCAATTAAAACTTAATTAAACCATCAATTACACTAAACCGGACCGATCCGGTTCACCGATTTTGTAAAAAATCGGCTGGTTTATCTGATTTTTTCCGGTTCAATATGCACCCCAGTATTAATTTCGAATCGGACCGGTACCAGGTCCGGTTCCCGGTCCAACCGGTCGAACCGACCGGTCCGGTTCTGATAACTATGCTTCAACTGCTCTTTTCTCTCCGAGGTGAATAATTTTATAATAATTAATTTAGAGTTATATGTATCTTGATTCTCGTCTTCATAGGAAATAGTAATAGTCGGAGGGGGTATTTTCTTTTTTCTCCTAAACTTGGCTATTCTTGATTTTTGGCTTCTATTGTCAAGATAAATGATTACATCTAAACTAAATCATTCTTGATTTTATTAAGGGGTTCAATCTTATTAATGAATTCTTTTTTATTGCATATCCTTTTTCTTAATTACTACGTATGACAATAACTGGTGTTTGTAAGGAATTAATGTAAGATCAATTCATCAACTAATCATACTCTCAACATGCTTAAATGTCATTCAGAAAATCACTAAAATGCAACGCATACACAAATCATGGATACCAATATATTTAATATTTATTTTTTCTATTAGAAAATTTTATAAACTCATTGTATGGATTAATATAATCATAGTAAACAAGGCATAAGATGGAGTATTAAATTTAAAATTAATATAGCATTAATATAATGTATACATACAACATAGAATCCATTGGATCCTCTAACAGTGAGACTATTGATGTTGTGGTTTTTTCACCTCTTATAGTAGGGGATTAAATAGTCATTAAACAAAATTTATGCCCGGTAAGTCCAGGGTCGACCACAAGAAGCTACAACTTAAGTGATTTTATTACTATCACCTGCGTATTTAGTTCTTTGATAAAAGTTGGAGAGTTTGGGGCTTTGATCAAGTGATAAAAGGCTTTTCTAGGACACTACTGCACCTAGATTATGTATTTCTACACATGCAACTCCACAAAGTATTTGAGCAACTATGCCATGCTTTTATTAACATCACTTGAACTTCTAAGGTTGATATCCAACTCCTAAGCCATTTCTTGACTCGGCTAGGGACTATAATCTTTTACAGTATTGATTCATCACGAACACCGGTAGGAAAGATGAGATACTTAACTTTCTAGACATGTATTAAAGTATTGTCAGGTTCTCTCTCACCTTCGGTTACCGATCTTAAATGACTATAACTATACTAGACATCAAGGCAACTCTGATTCTCACCTTTGCTGGCTTGATTACCATAACATATAGGACAAGATTATCCTTACTTGACTATATCACTCAACTTCCTTGACAACCTCTGCTCGTCTTTGATTCTTAATTCTGTCGACTACTACAACAAGTTCATACTCTTAACCACATCTGATTCTCGTCTTCTTTGGCTAAGAGCATGACCATGGAGGATGATATAGTCTAGGTTATTCTACAATAAATTTCTTATGCTAACTTATATTAACGTGTTAATCCTAAGACAAGGCATGGTAACATATAAAATAACATACTACATGGCACAAGTAATAAGAAAATAACTATACAAAATAAACTTGAGAAGAGCAAGAGTACAATATTCTGGGATCCATAGATTCATTGGAATAATAGGAGACTACTCTATTACATCTTGGAAGAAAGCCATGATTTCTCTAAAAAAAACTAAACTAAATTGTGTAGAAAATATTGAGAAAGATGATCTATCTCTTCCTTGGTGCTTGGATCAAATGATACATTTCTTTTGAGGTGGATAGCTATAAAAACAATTTATCAGGAAATTTTATTGAAAAGGAAATAAGGCATCATAGCAATGTCTTCTGCTCATGCGTAGTCAAGTTTCGTACAGGTTTGTTAAAATCTTGATTTTTAATTTATTTTTTTTATTCTTCCGTTGTATCAATCATCAAAGTGAAATTGGTGCACATATCTTTTTTTGGGGTTTCTGAATTTAAATGAGTGCACATCTGTGTTCCTGGTGCACATTTGTGTTTCTGAATTTTAAATAGGTGCACATCTGAGTTTTTAAGTTTTTTAGATGGATGCACTCTTATGCTGATGAGAAAACAACTCAAACTGTAGCAACTGCAACCAGAAGGAAGTGGGCTTGGTCCGAGTCGAATGAAGAGGACAAACAGGTAAAACGACCAAAATTGTGCACCACTTTCTGGGTGTGCACCACCAGTTAGAGGCACCAATTTTTGTGCACCAAGATTTGAATTGTGCACCAAAGATCAAATAATGTACCAAAATTGAATTGTGCACCAAAGATCAAACAATGCACCAAAAGTGAATTGTGCACCAAAGATAAGATAGAAAAATCGGAACGATTCCTAATTTAAAGGAGAGAGAAAAACTCATTCGAAGGACAGAGAAAAAAATTAAACGTTTCATTCCCCATTTAAAGGAGAGAATCAAGGAACAAATCTAACAAAGCATAAATAAGAAATTAATTATATTTTAAAAAAATTAAATAATAAATCTATAAAAATCCATGTCCATCGGATGAAATACAATCAACGATTATGATTTGTTCATAGTTTACATATTCAGGAGGGTTTTCACTGGATCCCCTCCGTATATATATATATATATATATATATATATATATAGGGGAGGGATCCGTTGAGAACCTCCTTAAGTTGAGAACCATTGTGGACAATTCTGGACCAATCATTATTTACATGAAACAACAATGCATTAATTATATGGTTTCCTTTTTTGAGTTTATTTATTATTCTTTATTAATTA
>NQLW01000089.1:970972-1029238 GCA_002312845.1 Kalanchoe fedtschenkoi | reverse complement strand
CATCCATCTAGAAAAAAATTTGACAGAGGAATGCGCTGCATTTCTACGTGCTATATATAGACACAGGGTTCGAATGACATTTGAGCGTTGAAAATCTTCACTACACTACTCGGGAATTGTAGGCAAATCCGGCCTCCACTTCGCACACATATGATCCTCCCCCGCCGGTACCAGCTCCGTCAGGAACTGCAAAACCTTCTCATTGAACTGCCCCTTCTTCGCGCTTTCCATCAGTAGCTCCATCTGTCTCCTGCTCACCAGTATCTTCACGCTCTGACCCTTTTCATGGCCGTTGTTGCAGTTTGACGATCTCCGCGCCACCGGGGGGCTGCATGGCTCCACGGGAGGCGGGGCGAGATAGTACACGCCTCCTCCTCCTTCCCGCATGCAGTCAGGCTTCTGCTGCTGCAGCAGGGACAGGCGCCGAGGCGGCTGGTGCGCCGGGGTCTGCTCTTTGGAAACACGTGGTGGATTATCCTCAGGGACGATCGGCTCGTCTCGTGGCACGCACGGCGGGCAGAATGTGAGGCACACGCAGTTACCCATTTTCCGCAGCGACTTACTGACAAGATTATATTGACAAGGTTGTCGCAGCTATTTATATATACGTTCTTACAGAAGTGGATTGGTGATGAAGCTGGCGAATCGTGCAGGCCATAAACTGAGGTGGGAACATGCTGACGGATTAAGTTAGTCCCATACACATTATAATAATAATACCGATGCCAAGGGTGAGAGCCTCACATGTTGGGTTGCTTAGCGGTTACAACCTACCAGAATTTCTAATCGATTCGGGGCAACATGATAGAGAGGTCTTAACTCATATTTTATTGTCGACAGGTATGGCTGGCTTTTGATGTTGCCTATGCGAGGGTTGTTAGCCGATATTCCAGAGGGACCCGATTTGCTTAGGAAGGTAAATGTGTTAAATATGCACTTCAAACAAAGAAGCAATTACCAACTGGGTGTGGATGTTGAATAATTTTCAAGCTACTGTAATATCTTATAGGAATTTGGAGCCAGAAATTTTAAACCAAGGATGCAAAAAAGCACTTCATCCGATTTGATCTCTTTCTTTGTGACTTATTATTGAATTTGAAGATAATCAGAGAAAATGATGAATTTTGAAAATTTCTATAATCAGAGTTTGAATTTTCTGGTGGTTACAAGCGTGCGTGAATTGTAATATATATTTAATAAAAAAAATTGAAAAAAAGGAGAGGGAAAGAAAATAAATTATTTGCAAGTAGAAATAATAATATAAGTTGATCCCTGATTAAGGAGAGAGTTGGGAAAAATGAGGAGGAAATTGAAAATTTTAGTAAAGAAGAATCAAGAAAAAAGTATTAATATTTATTTTCTTAAATTTCTTTCAATAAATTTAAGACATAGGAAATATAAAGGATAAGAAATGATTGAGAAAATAAAAATGCTTTTCCCAAACAACGGTTGCAAAAGGAATAATCATATCATGTTGGAATTTTGCGATCTCGTAGTTTGTTTAGTTTCCCACCTTACGTTCCAATAAAGTAATATTTTTTGTCCCGGATTCTTATTTTAATCATTTATTTTATATTTACATGGAGAATATTTTCTTATTCATTTCTAAATTTGGGATGATTAAGGGTGTGTTTGGTTTATGAAAAATTTAATGAAAAAAATTTAGAGAAAAATTGGTAAAATTCAATGTTTGATTTAGATGGAAAATATAAGGAAATGAAATTATGTGGAAAGTTAGAAGGAAAGTTAAATAAATTAAAAGGAGTTTTGAAATTTTTCTTCAAATTTTCCATTCTAAATCAAATAAATGAAAATAAAATAAATCCATGATGAATTTCACTTTCTATTAAATTTTTCTTTCACTATAATTTTTCATAAACCAAACACAGCATAAATGATTTGTGTTGGACCTCCTACTATCAGTTTTAAATGGTCTTTTCTGATATGTAATCATCTTCACCCTTTGGTAATCTTTATTAAAATTTTGTTAGTTATCACATCCATCACATCCCTCTTCTCGATCTCCATCTTTAATCACGATTTCGACTTATTCATAAAAGGTCGGTCTAACAAACATCAGAGAGTTGCATCAATGCAAAAATTTCATGGCATTCTCTCCAATTGACGATACACACTTCATGTAGTAGAAAAAATGAGCTCAATCTCACTATATTTTCTGCACTATCATGTATCATCAAGATCATTCAAATGAAGAGAACGCAATACCCAATACTCATTTTAGAGGCAACATTGAGTTACATAACTTCTTTCATATGGAAAGAAAGAAAATGTTCAATAATCCTCACAACACGCATCCTATAACATACAACATCATCATCGTCATCTCCTCACTATTTAGTTTTTAGAAACTGGTGTTGGTGATGTCATGTTTATAATCAATCTATCTGTTAGGGTGGAAAGACCTCTTATCTCTACCCGGCACGCACAGTGGAATGACGACACGACACACTTACTCGAATAACACAGACCAATACACAATTATATGAATAAAGGACGAAAGAAACACACAATATTTTTAATGCGGTTCAGTCCTCCAACAAAGCCTACGTCTTTGATCTCTACTATTGATAGATATATATTACAAGAATGGACTCACCTCTCAACACTCTCGAATACAAATCTCTCAACTCTTCCATAGGTTTTTTCTAACCAAAAACCTACAAAAAAACCCTACAGTACTACACTCAAAAGAAATCTCACATGAATTCTCCTGTAGGACTCTCACTGAGTCTCTCAAATTATTGATACCATCAGGACATCCTATTTATAGAGTACTAATACTAAATCAAATAGGATTCACAATCCTACCAAAATAGTTTTAGTAACTTACTAACAATAGAATTCTTAATATTAATCAATATTCAAATAAGTTGATTATCTCTTCCATCTTCATATTTAGGAATCTAGTCTATTTTCAACAAATCCTCCCTTGACTATAATTTTAAATATCTTCACCTCCAAGTCATCTTCTTGTGTAGTTTCCAAATCTGAAGAGTTATCGCCACCTTTAATGTCTCCTCCCTCAACAGGAATATTCTGCATCCTTCATTTTCGAAGATAAATTTCCACGACATCCTCCTCGGTATATTTTACACGAAAACGAATCTTTAAGTTTGTTCTAAACTTTTTTTTGGTCCACCAACTTTGTGTGTAGTGGCGGTTCTTCCTGGTCGTAGTGAGTACTCTTCAAACTATCAGCTCTGATACTAATTTGTTAAGGTGGAGATGCCTCTCCTCTCTACCCGACAAGCGTAGCGGAATGACGACACGACACACGCACTCGAATAAAACAGACCAACATACAATTATATGAAGGGATAAAGCAGCTCAAAAGGGGCAGGGAACTACCACCACTTATCTAATTGGGTCAGAATTACCACGATTTTTAAAAAAGATGCAATAAAAAATAGACTAATTTTCTAATATAAAATTTGACATTACATTTATAAACTAATATTATTATAAGACTTAGATTTGTGTGTGAAAATTAAGTCATTTGATTATCAAAATAAATTATACCGTTTTGCGCACATAAAAAATGACATTTTTTGATAATCAAATGACGTGGTTTTCACACATAAATTTAAGTCTTATAATGATATTAGTTTAAGAATGTAATGTTGAATTTTACTTTAGAAAATCGGTCCAGTTTTGTTTTCATCGCATCTTTTTAGAAATCGTGGTAGTTCTGACCGCAATTGGATAAGCGATGATAGTTCAGAACCTCTTTTGAATTTTTTCCTTATATGAATAAAGGACGAAAGAAACACAAAATAATTTATAACGCGGTTCAGCCTCCAACAGTGCCTACGTCCTTAATCTCCACTATTGATAGATATGTATTACAAGAATGAGCTCACATCTCAACACTCTTGAATACAAACCTCTCAACTCTCCCGAAGGTTTTTTCTAATAAAAAACTTACAAAAAACCCTACACTACACTCAAGAGAAATCCCTCATGAATTCTCTTGGAGGACTCTCACTGAGTCTCTCAAATTATTCATACCAAAAGGACATCATATTTATAAGATACTAATCTTAAATCAAATAGAATTCTAATCCTACCAAAACAGTTTTAGTAATTTACCAACAATAAAATTCTTAATATTAATCAACTTCTAAATAAGTTAATTATTTCTTCCATATTCATATTTAGAAATCTAGTCTATTTTCAACACTATCTACCATCTCTTCATGAGCGGATTTAGAAAAATATTAAATTAGATCAATTATTTAAGAAAATATAGTATTGCGATATATATGGTGTATATTTTTAATTTTAAAAAAATTATTTTGATTCTAAAAAACTTATTATATCAAATTAAATTTTCTAACCCTAAATAACATGTAAATATTATAAAAAAATATAAATAGAATCATGTGACCCCACTCACAAAACCAGAGATATATACTACACCTCTTGGTGTTAAGTCTTTACATGTGACGTGATTGAATTATGACACCACTGCACACCTTGTGACATGCACAATTCAACACTCCTTCAATTCGGTGTTATATGTCGTTTAAGGTTAATTTGAGTATATTAAGGTGAAGGTAATATTAGTGATCGAATAAATTTAATAAATAGGTGATTAATATTTTTTTAAAAAAAAATATTTAAAAAGTAAAATTAATAGATAATTACCGGTGAGGAATGCATTTTTTATTGATTATGATAATGAAGTGATTAATGTTTGATGTTTTAGTATAATTGTGAATATTAAATGTACATTAAAAATTATTGAGCGATGAACAAAATTAGATAAAAAAATTCAATTAAGTGATATATAAAAAATGAGTGAGAGATAGAGAATGTAACTCAATTTTTTTGTCACTATTTCATGGTTGAATAGGCTAGTGAAAAGGAGGAAGGTCAGCATGATTGTTCAGGTAAGGGGACAACAAAGGTGAAGATGGTTGCCACTCAAACGTGTAGTGTAGCCACCTTTCTTTAACTCGTTTCTGAACCCCTTCTCTTACTTTTGGATGGATCCAAATAGCAAAACAACTGGGTGTGGTTAAAAAGACAGTCTTTGTTGAGTGAGATATCGACATCATCCACAAGTAAGGAATCTCACAAAAACCCTTTACAATCAAAACCATAATCAATGTGGAACTGACACCCCCGACTTGTCCCTTTATGACTTTGATGCACACACTTGTCAAGAATTCAATACACCGCCACTGCACAATCACTTGAAATTCTTCCCATCTCTAAATCAAGCCATACATGAAAATGATGGCTTCTGCGAAAATTTAATGGAAAAAAAAATTAATGAAAAATGAAAAAGAATTTTTTATTTGGTTTGATTTTTGTTTAAATTAAAAAATGTGTTGTACTTTCTACAAAATTCTCCATCTCAAATCAAATAAAAATAAAATAAAATAATATTTTTTGAAGAATTCTCTTTTTCTTTTAACTTTCCTCAAACCAAACAAAAAGTTAGTGTTTGATTCAAAGTTTGCATCTGCAAATTCATCTTGCCACCCTATCGGATAGGTACCTCGAATTCAACAAAACCTTTGGATCCGATGGACGCACACGTCAGTATTGCATATGCTTCGAATGGAATAACCAAAACGATGTCGTATTGAATTCAGTCAACTTTTTGGAGCCAGCAATCTTTGACACTGAAAACCCAACTCGAAACCCGGCCATCGAGAATTTAATGTATCTCGATTTAAGGATGTAATTAGAAAATTAAATGAAATAAAAAAAATTAATTGAAAAGAATTATAAAAGCTAATTAAGCTTCACCAAACCCTACTTCATCCACTACTACTGTCCTCACCATCTCCACTTCACCAACCTTTTCTCCATAAATTACTTTATTCATTTTCATTTTACTCCAATTATTACAACGTTTTCTCCAAAAACGACATAGTATTATAATAGAAACATTTATACCAATATTATCATTGTATCACCAACCCAACCACATTCGACAACATTTTTACACCACCATTTTTTTGTTCCCATTTTACCCTTAAGGGTAAATGACCATAATACCCCTCGTCGTCTTCCTCCTCACATGACTGAGCAGGATGATGGATTCTCCTCACTGAAGTAATCCGCCCGGTAGCCCCTCCCTCCGCCGTAGCTGTCGGCCACCGGCCTCCCGTAGTACCCGTCGTACTGGTAGATGGGCTGCTGCGGGAACCGCTGCGGGGGAGCCATCGCCGCCATCCCCTGGTTCTGGTAGTACGGCCCGCCGTCGTAGTAAACTACGGGAGGAAAGATCGAAGGATAGCCGGCGACCGGGATTGATTCAGGCGACATGAACGCCGCGGCCTGCATGGGTTTCATGGTGGGTTGCGGCGGCGGACCCATCGGACTCTGCTGTTGGGGAGGTGGACCGCCGATAGGTACGACGTCGACTTTTTTAGGCTTTTCGGAGTTTCCGCCGCCGCCGCCGCCACCGCCAGGACCCATTTGCTGTGGTGGAGGCTTGGGCTTCTCTCCGTCTCCGCCTCCCTTAGGTTTCTCAGTTGGCGGTGGAGCTGCTTTCGGCTTTTCCGCCGCGGGTGGCGGAGGGCCTTGTTTCGGCTTGTCGGCTTGCGGCGGCGGTCCCTCTTTGGGTTTTTCCGCAGGAGGCCTGGCTGGCGGCTGAGATGGCTTGATGTCGAGGCTTTTGATTGTCCCTCCGGCCTTGCTGCGGATCTTGTCCGCCACTTTCTCCGGCGTGCAGCAGATCACGGTGATCATCACAGTGTTGGATTTCTCGTCATACATCTGATCGCGGCATTCTAATTCACACCGAAGCCGAAAATTTTATCAATGAAAAGTCAAAACTCATCACGAAATCAAAACAGTACTAATCACAGAGACGAGTTGGGAAACAAAGCACTGACGAGGAGTAGAGCAGAGCACTTTCTTGATTTTCTTGTAGCACTTGGAGCATCCAAGATCCACTCTTAACACCATAACCGTCACCTTCGCCTGAAAACATCACAAAATCCAACACACCAATCAAAAACCATCAATACGAAACACGCGAATATGCAGAATCCAATTCGAATCACAGAATAAAACACTTAAACAGTGCCTCAACGACACGCAGAAAAACTCGAATTCACTGCTAGATTGAAACTGGGTCGTATCGAATCACGAACCTCTCCTCCCATGGCCGGCAACTCCGCGAGATCTGAAGCTTAGCGACCGGGGTCGAAGCTCTGGATTTGAGAACAGAGAGAGAGAGAAAGTGGGGGAGTACGGAGAGAGATTAATGTAGTACAGACTCGAGAGCCAAGATAGAGGAGCTTAATAACGAAGGGACGTTGCTGTAACGTAAGTGGAGCAGCGAATGGGAGATTGACGCGTGGCATATTGATGATTGTCGGCAAATGGAAGGTTGTGGAGAGGAGTGAGAGGCCTGGCTGATTGTTGACTCAGAGAGACGTGATTGGTGCATGTGCCGGTGTGGTTTGGGATTTATGGCATATGGGGCTAATTTGGGCCACGAGGGATTATCTGGATCGTAAGTTACTCAAGAGGCCGGTTTGGGCCCATGTGACGGCCCACGTGGTTGACGTCATTCTCATTTAATAACTGCATTGGAGTTCGAAAATGTTGCGCTTCTACATTTATTATTATTTATTGTTTATTTTGTTCATTTATCATTAGTTTTTTTGTATTTTAATGGAACTAGAAATATCAATAAATTGGGAACAATTTTGGAATTATTATTTTTACTTGGCTTCTTAATTTCAGCCAATTATAAGATGGGGCAAGAGAAATCATCAGTTTTTAATGTATGAACATCAATTACGTTTGAAGGAGTAGTGATTTGATGGTTGGGTTTAGGGAACGAGTATTATTCGGTGAAAATTGATTAACTGAATTAAAATTTAATCGAATTAATTTGGTTCGGTTAATTTGGTAAAAAGTTAAAAAGAATTTGGTTAATTCGGTTCGGTTAATTGAAGAAAATTTTTTGAGTTCGGTTAATTTGGTTGACTGAATCAACCAAAAAAATAAAAAATTAAATAAAAAATAAATTTTTATATATAAATATATTGATATTGCAAATATATTTATTTTTTCAGTTAGTTTAATTAATTTTGATTAATAGAATATTTAACTAATAACTGAATTAATCAAATTATCAATTAACCATATAATTTGATTCAACTATCAATCAAATTTGTATGATTCAATTAATTCGGTTTGATTAATCAAACCAACCAACACTCTCTCCTAATTGGGTTTTTGGCTTCCTAGAAAAAAATTAAGATCTTCTAACAGTCAAGACTCTGTGTTTGAACTCTCTCCCATCATCAATATTCATATGGAGTCCTCCGTCATTGTTTTGCTACTAAATTATAAGAAAATACTCTTATTTTTTTGCAAAAAAAAAGTACATGTGAAATTAATTATAACACCACCAGGGAAGTGAAAAGCTACTTTAACACCTCAAATTTCATTAATTTAATTAAAAAAATATTTCAATCATGGCCTTCTAATTATAGAAAAATGACATTCATTCATGTTAGTTGCAGGACTGATGAGATAGGAGCTATGCGGGTAATGAGGTTACTTGCTGTATATTTGCTCACTTGATCGACGATGCCGCCTTAACTTCTTTGCTGGTATAAGGTAAGTCGTAGTCATAGTTCCGATTCACCCTTAAAAATTCGTTGGCGTGCCACGAGAGCGGTAAACACATGGCGGTGAATCGGAAGAGTGGCTACCGCTGCAGAGGCCGTCACAGTCTGTGTGGTAAGATGAGTCAATAATACATCATAAAACATTGAAAATGAAAGGTACGATAATTAAGACTATATCAGCTCAGAGGAATCAGATTAATAGAGATCCAAGCAAAAAAACAACTAAATCATTAGAAAGATGAAACTCAATCATTAATGGAATATTAACTATTTTTTCATTAATTTATGTAATATATTTGATCAAGTTATCGGATATGCAATAAAATTGTATATCAATTATTTATTCTGAATTGTATCAACTGTGCTATTTATGTAGTTTTTAAGAATCTTAATTTATTTTGTTAGAACATCATTTAATCAAGATTTATTTATCGCTTAATAATTTCAATAATTATCAACCTTTTTAAGACAAGACTTAATTTTTTATCATCGAAAAAAAATCATTTCACTCTATTAATAATGCACTTCATTTTATATTTTATATGAAATTAAAAAAGTACTGTTTCTATTTGATATCCGTTGTTTTATTTGAAATGTAAAAATCAATGAAAAGTATGAAAACACTTTTTAATTTAACTTAACTTTCTTCATAATTTTTCATATAATTTTTTTTAATAAATTTTCCATAAACTAACATAAAATACGGTTCCCATCATCCTTCATAGTTGGAAACATGCTATCTCATTCTTGTCGTATTTAGAATAGTTGGTTTTACACTCAAAATAAATTAAAAAATAAATTAGAAAATCCAACTATATTTACGGTGCGTTTATATGGGCTTGTGGGCACAATGAAAGATAAGTACTTTATATGAATCAACATACAAACATATGAAACTACAGTAAGACAGATACGACACAATATATCAAACCAATTAGAACTAGTATCTCGCAATTGAGATCTCATTCTTGGACAAAACGAACATGTTATATCAATTTACTCATAAGTGTAGCTAAAAACTGCTTTATATCATATTGGTATAATTAGTGTCACATTTAAAATAAATTAATAATAAGTAAGAAAGTTCAATTATATTTAAAGTGTATTTATGTATATGGATCAACAAATATTATAAAAGAAGATTTCCCTAAGAAACTTGTACACAACCTTATTTATAGTGTGCTTTCTGGCTTTTTATACTAATTTTTGTGTCATTTTTTAATAAATATCACGATGTCTTATCTATTTGACTCGATGGTGTTGATGGAAGTGGTTAATCGTCGTTTCCTGATGGATGGAGAATCTCTATGATGGGAATTGCTTCCAGAAAATAGTCGAGGGCAATGCCCCGAGCTCCACGTAACCTTTTATGTGCTAGTCAGGACTCCGGGCATCAACATTTAAGCTGTGTTTGGTTTAGGGAAAATTTGGAGAAAATGAAAATTTTTTGATGAAAAATTAGGAAAATTCATTGTTTGATTTAGATGAAAATAGGAGGGGGGAAAATTAGGTGGAAAATTTAATGGAAAATATAATTCTTATATCTAACAAATCAACTTAATCAAATTCAATGTATCTCAAACAAATAATCAATTTTTAAACAAATTGAATGTATTTCATCAAATTCAATGTATGAAGTGATGAAATTTTGATATTTTTGACATATTTTTTCATAAAACTTTCCATGATCATGGAAAATGAAATGGACTCTAAACAATTTTCCTTGACATTTTCCTAATGAAACCAAACAAGGAAAAATTAGATGGAATCCTCCAAAAATTTCATTTCCTTTCAATTTTCCCTCAAATTTTCGTTTCCACCAAATTTTCCTCAAAACCAAACACAGCCTTAAGGTTTGTAATAAGTTTCGTTTAAGAGTTCAGAGTGTTTTGTTTCGATGTAAAAATAGGTTCACGATTATCTGACAACGAAGCTAGGGGTGTAACGATTCGGTTTGGTTCGATTTTTAATAATAAATCAAACCAAATAGTTGGTAGTCGGTTTGAGAAAATTGAAATCAAACCAAACCGAACTGAACAGTTAGTTTTAAAAAATCAAACCAAATCAAACCACATGGTTTGATTCGGTTTAGTTAATTTTTTTGGATGAATTTATTGAATAATTTAACTATTAAGTAGGAGAATTTTCATATGAAATTCTAATTTTGTTCAGTTTGGATGAGTTCGGTTTAAAAAAATTAAAAATCGAACCAAATCATTAGTCATTGTTTTTTCAAAATATGAAACCGTAACCGAACCAATATAACAAACCAGATCGATCTTTTCATTTCGGTTCCGTTTGATTCGATTCATTAGTTTATCAATTTTTATTTACACTCTTAATCGAAGCATGATAATTATATATACATATATATAGGGGAGGGATCCGTTACGAACACTTAAATTGTGAATAAATTGTGAACGATTCTGAAGCAATCATTTTATTTCTTTTTTAAGTTTATTTATTATATTTTATTAATTATCTAAAAATCATTTAATGTAACAAGATATGAAAATGTGTTTAGTGTTTTAATTTTTAATTTTTATATCATATTTTACATTTTGATCAGTAAAAATATAATTTTTTTCATATTTTCTGTTAACTGTTCATATTTTTTAAAAAGTATTCACTGCTATATATTCATTTTCCACATATTCACATTAAAGTGTCATTAAAAATACTGATTTAAATTTTTATCACATATTTAATAAATTATCATTATAAAGAGTGTTCACTATTCACATATTCATTTTTGTCATGTTTACGGTTCACTGTCACATGTTTACTGCCATTTCAGAGACATATTCGCTGTCAACTGTCATTCACCGTTCTCAACTAATTTTGACTTGGCCATTTGTTTGTGCACCTTGATCCTCACTGAAAAAAATGCATTTGTTCAAGACATTTGATAATGTAAGCATTATTTTTATTTTTTTTGAAAAAACATCAATGTTACTTTCTTTTTACAGTCTCGAAAGGTTACCAAACGTTCTCATGAAATCATATTCCACATTTGTTCAAGTTTTTTCTGTTCATGTTCATTCATTATTTAGAAGAAATCAAGCATTTGTATAAATAAAGCAAAGATACAGAGATTATCATGTTGACATACACCAAATAGATTAAGAGCAAGGAGGATAAGAGTGACTACCTTGTCTGCCTGAGGTTATCACCCATTTGGCAGAGGAAGTAACCAGCATCGCCTGGCCAGACTGAACCATAATGTTGACATGTTTAAAAACAAACTGAACATTACATCCTTGGATTTACAAAAACGTTTAGCTAATCTTCGGCTTGTGGTTCTTGATATCTACCGGCCTCTACAAGATATAATCACAAGGCATACCGATAATGGTATTTGCAGGAAACTCATAAATGGCTCAGCTCCATCGAAATTCAAATCCTGCATTGAAACTAATTGAGTGATTTGCGTTTCTTATTAATTGAATGATTTGCATTTCTAATCAAACGTGGAAAGAGAAATTTAAAAGATATAAATTTCCGTATCTAATCTAGTAGAGATTTTTGTGGGATATACATGTTACTAAAGATAATCAAATAAAGCATAATAAATGAATTAAAAAATAATAAAATCATGTAATCAAAACACAGCCGTTTAAAGTTCAAAATGATTGGTTCTCAACTTAAGTGTTCACAACTGATACGCCCTCTATATAAGGGTATATATATTAAATATTTGGATAATTTGTTATCATGTTTCAAATTTGAAAGTGTCTATTGCCACACTGCCCACTTTGAAGCGAGATAATAGATTGTCCCAAATTTTTAATGTGTACTTGGTACCACGCTTCCATCTCTGAAACTTGATAATTGATTATCAAATATTTAATATATACGAGTTACCACGCTTCCAACTTTGAAATGTGATAATTGCCAACTGATAATATGTACGTTGATTTTGCAGCGAAAAACTGGTTAAAGTTTTGGCGAAAATAAATTGATTGATTCTTGTGTTACATGAAAGGAGACATTCTTGGATGGACTGTGTCCAACATGTTGTGGTGGACACCACACGTGACGCGTTGAAAAATCAAACAAAATTTCAAACCAGTGATAAATCGACACGTGTAATTTTAATTTTTCAACACTCCCAATTAGTGATGTCCACCCAAAAATCACTCTACATGAAAGTACTTTTATATTCATTTCCAAAAATATATATACACCTCTATGACATGGTGATCGCCATTTACAGGCTGTCTTTTTGGTGCGTTACAGGCTTACTTTTTATTTACAAGCTTTCTTATGCATCCGTAAACTCCACATTTGTGACCGGGGCGCCAACCGGAGATTCTCTAGGTAGGGTCCTAACACCCGGTTCACCCTTGCCATTTGTAGAGGGGCAGGTTGGCAAACCAAGTCTTCGCGCATCCCGTAGGTTGTCGAGATCCAGGCCTCACATGCTGCAGCTTTATTTTCCCGGCGGTGTAAGTCCTCACACCGTTGCGAGCTGAGGACAGTTTGATCCCCTTGTGCTGTATTCTAGCATAACTCGCTTTACAGTGCGTCTGGCTTGGCACGCGGACGACCTTCACTTGACAGACTCTGTGGAGATTCTGAGTCCCGTGGAGGTGGGAAGGAAGATCAATTGAAAGTCTCCGTATTCATCGGTTTCAGTTTCTTCCCAGGTGGATTTTCTAGTCTTGTCGCCGCCTGAGCTACACGCCAGTCCAACACGTGCTCCTGTTATGACATGAACACACCATCTTATTCGAGTAGTAACACATTTCTCTTACATTTCACGTATCCCAATGCTTTGTGTAACATATTCAACAAGTTTGAGGTTGACAAGGGAAGCAGAACCTCTGTGATGTTCATGTTCGCCACAACAAGAATGCAACGTTGTAATCGACATAGTAGGTGAGCTAAGATTTTGTAAGTGTAGGTGCTAAGATAGATAGAGCCTGGCTTCTCAAGAAATCTTGTTTCACGAATTTCGTCTATGCAATCAATTTGAATTTGATATGCTGATGAAGTCGAGGCACTGTAACAAAACTGACAACTCTTGAACAGCTGAAGTAATCAGATTTTTCAAAACGAAGGACGCAATCAACGACGAACCTGAGATGGGTTGCGGCTGGGTTGAAGCAGCTTGATCCAGGCAGAGAACTGACTCGGTGATCAAAACTGTGGACAGCTTCTCCTCCCCGTATCCAGCCAGCAGGTCCACCAACTCTTCCCTGCTCGACGACAGATCGAGCAGCGGATGCGTCTGGCGCCTCGCCTCCGCCAAAGCCAGCCCCAGTACAACCGCCAAAACCCATACAGACCTCGTCGTCATCCTCATTTTCACGCACAAAGTTTCCTCTTCTCCCTCGCTCTGTTTCCTCTCTATTTATACACACGTAAAAGAAAGACATAAAGACAGTGAAAGGGATTCGTTCAACCTAGTCCACAGGGCATGTTATGGAACGAAATGACAGTTATGCCCTTTGACTTCACCAGACTTGAGAGTTTAGACAGGGGTAAAATGATCTGTAAAAGTTTATGAGTAGGAAGAGGAATGATATGGTGGGGGGCGTTAGAGGAGGAAGTCATGTTATACATCTGGTTTGGTAGCCTACTCTACTTTGCATGCTTTTGTTATATCTTTATGTGGTTTTGGAGTTGGAATTTTAATTCGAAAATATATACTTTACCTAGCATCCAAAACTATAATACAAATTTATTAAATATAATTACAACGCATATAAATTCTATACAATAATAGTCGATTTGATTGAGGACTGAATCTTAAAATTCAGAATTTACATTGATTTTCAAAGATGTAACAATAAAATACAACAAAATCTGAAAAAAAAAACTCTATTTACAATGTAAGGTTTGTATGCATGTTTTGCAGCCATAGATTCACCAGATGAAGATGACAAGGTACAAAGACGGTGAAGGAGGGGACGAGGGCCAGCACGAAGAGGAGGTTGATGGGCGGCTCAGGCTGCACAGCTGTGGAAAAACAAGCGCTGCGGACGCCAGCAGCAGCACCATCAAAACCGTGGCGCAAGCCCTGCTGTTGTGACCACCACCGCCATCGATTTTTCTGTTCCTTCTCATCACAGGCCTCGCCTGAACAAGCACCCCGCAATCTCATTACTTTGATGATGTGAAAATGGATGAGAAGGATAAGGGAGTGAGTAAAAGGCTTCAATTTAGGAATTTTGAAAAGATAAACATGTGCCAAATGTGCAGTTGTTTTAGGTCAACAAACAGATAGGCAAATTCTTAGCTTCGATTCATCGGCACAGAAGAGCCGACGTACATCTTATTGATACAGATACTAATACTTAATTAAATGCAATATCTAAATAACACAAGAATACTGAAGTTTGAAGGACCGAAATCTTGATGATGGTAATATCATAAATTATTTAGTGTACCTAGGGGAAACATCCTAATGTTGAAATCTTCGCCAGAGTAATTGCATTTTTTTCATCGACGAAGATTTCATAAACTTATTATTTCGGTTAAAATATGTGTGATTTGAACCTTTATCAAAGAGCATTGAATATGAATCAATTTAGTAGGTGAGCGCCTCAATTGAAAGAGATTATTACTCTCGAGTTCGAATCCTCAAAGAAGAAAGTGGAGAACCATTATTGATCTACTATATATAAAAAAATGAATCAATTTACACATTATATTTGTTGTTCTCTTTTTGGAAAACATGCATTATACAAATTCAAGTGCATGAAACTTGAACGGTTGACATTTATCCGGTTTCTAACCTATATGTTTGAAATTAGTATCAAATTCAATGACGTTTCTTGATTTTTTTATTTCAAGATTTTTAGGTGGGATTGTGGGGACGGTGGGAACTGCATCCCATCATTGCCCCCAGTGGAACCGCTCATAATCATATTCATCAGCAAATTCAATATTTTCAAGTGCATATATCAATCAAAATATTCATAATTCATTTTCACAAAACTAAAGAGAAAAATTTATGTGGCTATCTCCATTTATCTATCCATTTCACATTCATTAATTTGAATATAAATGGTGCTCGAAAAAGTAAAATAATCCTTTCACGTAGTGTTTCTCCAGCCGTAAAAACCCTTCCACAAACGCGGAGCTCAAAATTGAAACTTTAATCCCATAAATATTATAAAACCGAAAGGGTATTCTGTTCTATCTAGTGTACCATGTGGGAGAATAATAGAAATGGATTTAATTTCGAGAAATGATTATCCCTGACACAATAGAAATCATCCACATGATATAATTATTAAAATAACTGATAAATATCATCAGTAATTACAAATCTTTAAAATAATTCTCATATTTTAATTTATATTTATATAATGTCTCGTTTATCACTTCGTGAACTATGAGATTCAACTTCCCTTTCAGATACGATCAATGTAATCCAGCTCCCAATCTGATAAAAAATTATGGGAAAATAGGATATGAGATGACACCTCATATACCATAGGGTAAGGGATCAGGTCAAATTATATAGTTTTGTTAGTTATTTTTTTTCGTTTTAGAGGTTTTAGGGTTCTAGCATGGTAGAATATTAAAATTATAGGATTTTAGAGTTTTAGAATTTTCAAATTTTAGGATTTTGTGGGTTTAGGGTTTTCTAGGGATTTCATACCCTTAAGGTTTAGGGATTTTGAACTTTAGGGTTTATGGTTTAGATTTTTTTATTTTTTAGATTTTGTTGTATTTAAAACTATGCTAAACATCATAAAACCTTAAAATGAAAAAAGAAGAAGCAAAACTATGTTATTTTGTCCGATCTATTACCTAACTTACATAAGATGTCACCTTATATCCCATAACCCAAAAATTATTCATATTCACAAAAATAAAGCAAAATAACAATACACAAATTAGTCAAGCTGAAGAAATTGATACTACTACGTACATTCCAATCAACCGAAAAACACGCACATTCGCCATCATAAATACATCACTCCTAAGCACCCTATCAAACCCTAAATCCAAAACGTGGCCGAAATCAAACTGCGCCCATGCATGCTTTACGTCCATAGAAACGTTATAATTAACCACTAGAAGTCTTTCATGCCCTGGTGAAGCAGGAACAGCACTACGACCAGCACCGCCGGAATCATAAGCAGCATGGACACCGAAGGCGCCGCGACCGGCCCCATGACCAACGGCAGCACCAGCAGCAGCAGGGCCACGGCGAGGACGGCTGTCACGCACGCTGCCGCTTCGTTCCCCATTTTCAAATTATTCTTCTTGTGGGAGAGATGTTTTAGTTATGGCGGTGCAGTTTGGATTGGAGGCATTGCGAGTGGTATTTATATGTTTGCATGAGCATGGGAAGTAGGGAAGGTGTTGGAGACGTGTCTGTTGGATACAAGGGTGGCGACCGTTGTGGGGCTTAACGGTTTTTGAATGAGATGCGTCGTTTGATGTGGTGGAACGTCCATGTGGCTGTCGTTTTGACGATCTTATTGACTAATGACGGTTATGAGGCGATTAGGGTTCTTAAAAATTGAGTTGTTGGGCTGAACACATTCATTTGGGCCGAGTCAACCAAGCCCACGTAAGGTTGTGTGGTGATGTTGGAGTTGGGGTGTAACGATTCCGTTTTTAATAAAAAAATCAAACTGAATTATTCGTAATATGTTTGAGAAATTTGAAACCGAACCAAATCGCTAGTCTTCAAAAATCAAATCGAATCAAATCACAAGATTCGATTTGGTTCGGTTAATATTTTTGATGAACTTTGTTGACTAATTTAACTACTAAATAAGAGAATTTTCATATAAAATCCTAATTTTGTTCGGTTTGGATCTGTTTGGTTTGAAAAAATAAAAACCAAACTAAACCATTAGTCATCGGTTTTTCAAAATTTGAAACCGTACCCGAACCACTAATATTTGAAACCGAACTGATAGTTCGGTTCCGTTCCGTTTGATTCGGGTTTATCGATTTTTAGTTAGACGCCTATGTTGCAATGTACCGTTTTGTGTTATAAATGTAATGAATAGAAAAAACACGCCACTACATAGAAAGTATTGTTTCAATAATTTAAGAAAATGTACAGAAATAGAGCATATTCCTCCTATAAATTTAAAATTTGCATATGCTATAATTAAATTTATAATTTGAAAATAAAATACAAGTTAAAATCTCATCTAAAAAGAATCATGCTCTTAAGCAATTTTGCAGGCACCAGTACAGTTTTAAATTTCAATTAATCAATAATCAATTGCCATATACTTAAGATAATTATTTTTCAAATACCTAAGTTTTATTATATACATGTCAATTGAAAATCGAACATTAAGTATAAAAATATGTAGTTTGGAATGGTATGCAAATTGATGGGCGGCCTAGGATCCAATTTCAATCTAAAAGTTATTAGTAATTTCTATAAGGAATATAATTCAATGCAGTCAAACAATTTGCTGCAAGGATGTTTACTGATTTGGGAACCAATCATAATATTATAAGTGTTTTGCTTAATTGATAATAAAAGTAGTTATAGAAAAATCATTCAACTTTGGTGAAAATCACCATTATTTTTGTTAAAATCACCTCAGTTTTTATTTGATGTAAAGTAACACAGCATTACCGGATCAAAATTCTTTTTATAATTATGTTTAAAAATGATTGAAAGATAGTTGATCAACTCCACTAGTCCATTTTAATCTAATATGTTAATAAGAAAAATATTTCAATTTTGATAATCTTGGAGTGTATTTCAAAAAATAATTTTCAATATATTTCATTCTGACTTAACTAAATCCGGTACAATCCTTTTTCTCCGAAAACCTCCAAAAAAATACCAACAACCTGAACCAGATATCTAAGTCGAAGTGATACAGTCAAGTAAATGAGTTCTATTTGGCGAACATATATTGTACATCTTTCTTGAAAAAATAGGTGATGTGTGATAGTTTTGTATCGGGAGACTACAAATTTAATTTAGATATACTTCATATGATTTTCAGTATTTTATCAGAAATTGAGACTGTATTTGTCCAGCGAGACAAATGAAGAAAAAACATTTTTGATTGGGACATCCACATTGAATAAATCTTTTACACAACTTTATATATGTGACTCACGTGTCATTATATATTTTTTGTACTTTTCATATTGAACTAATAAACTTTTCTTGCACAAATTTTTAACGTAAATTACCATGAATATAAAATATATAAATACTTAAATATAACTTTAGACGGCGCTTATAACTCAAAAGCTCAATCTAAAGCCTGACTCAATTCATATGAAAATAATAAATTTTGAAAAAAGGCGCTTTAAATTTATATGCGTCGTCTAAAGTATTCCTCCTATCATAAGGCGGTATTTTAGAATTGTAAGCGTCGTCTCCTTCCATGAAGCGCAATATACAAATGTAGAGGTGACATGCCAGAATTGTTAGAACTCTTATCCGCATTGAGATGAAGTGCTAGATAAGCTTTATGGCCTGACATAAACCTTCTTCATAAATCTTTGATGGAGATGTCCTAAGAACCAAACTGGAAAGACAAGATGGGTGTAGACTGTGGTAATTTTTAATATATGTAGAACAACGGTAGAATAGACGATATTTCTTTGAAGTACCCAACAAATCGTTAGATTCATGACGTCAAAGAAGCTGTAATTTTGTAATGACTCAGGACACATCGAAATGAGTGATCTGGTTTGAAATGATGGCATTTTATGTTATTTTCGGTTTATCTAGTTGAATTCAATCCAATATGAAATAAAAAATTAAAATAAAAAAAGTCCAACATTTTTTATTTTGACAGAAAATTTCAAATAAAAATAAAACTATTAAATTCATATTTTATATTTATTAAAAAATAGCTATGTGTTGGGTCAGAATGGAAAAGGAAGTGACATATGAGTGAATCTCAGTGGATGACGGCAACAAGACTAGTAGTTGTGGGCCAGAATTAAGTGAGTTTGGGGTTACGGGACCAAAGGCCCGCTGTATGCTCTATGAATAGGGGTACTATTTATAAATTCCATGTAACATTAATCTAATAGGGTACGACAAGACACAACACTCTGAATAATACACAACAGCTCTTTTGCTCCCGATGACGTAGGCCCACTGTCAAACCTCATTAAATCTTTTGTGTTCTTTAAGTTAATCGGAATTATCAAGAAGTAGTATCAGAGCAAAGTTAAGATGCCTATGTCGAGTGCTGAATTCGAAGTGGTCAAGTTTAATGATCAAAGTAATTTCGCATTATGATAAACAAAGGTGAAGGATCTATTAGTGTAGCAAGAGATTCTGAAAGCTTTACAATATGTGAAACATAAATCAATAAATGATGAGGACTGAGAGGATATCCAGCAGTGAGCGGTAGGAACAATAAAGTTGTCTTTAGCGGATGAGGTTATGTACTGCGTGATGAGTCTGTCGTGTCTAGGAGAAATCTAGAAAAAGTTGGAGTCCCAATTTATGTCGAAATCCCTTATGAATAAAATGTATCTGAAGTAAAGGCTATACGAGCTGAAGATGCAGGAAGGGAGTGGTTTGACTCAGCAAGTGCATGTCTTCAATTAAATCATCACGGATTGCGCAACTTGAGGTGAAGATTAAGGATAAAGGCAGAGCAATGATCTTATTGTGTTCATTGCCTTCTTCTTACGAACATATGGTGACTACTCTGACGTACGAAAAATAAACTACCAAAATTGAGGAGATTACTGCACCCTTGTTGGCCTAACACCAGCTAAAGCCGAATATAGGGGAGAATTCTTCACAAGGTGATAGTTTGTATGCCAATAGCAGTCAGGACCGTGAGAGGAAGTATGAGAATGATGGTTATGAAAAACAAAACTCAAGATCAAAATTAATGGGCAAGAAGACGATTCTTTGCTACAAGTTCAAGATTTCGGGACATGTAAAGAGGGACTGTCCAATGTGGAATAAGCTGATTGATGAGAAGAATGACAAATCGTCAAAGTCTGTGAATGTGGCGCAGAATGATTCTGATTGCGGTGATGACGATATGCTTTCGATTTTAACTACTAAGTTCATGAATGTTTAGATTCTTGATTCAGGATGCTCTTATCATATCACGTCCAATAGGGAGCGATTCTACACATGTAGATCGATTAATTCTGGTTATGTCTATCTAGGTGATTATAAATGTTGCAATATTGTTGGTATTGGTGAGGTCAGAATTAGGATGCATGACAGGAGTGTTAGACATGAATCTGAATTGAAGAGGAATATGATTTTTTAGGCACTTTGTATAAAAATGATTTTATTTTTAAGGTAGATGAGGATAGAGAAATGATTAAAGTTGTTAAAGGTGCGTTAACTGTGATAAAGAAAAAATGACTGCAGGAAATATCTATGAACTGTTAGGGAGTACAATTGTAGATGGAGTTCATTATATTGAGTCACATGATGATAGCACAAAGGTATGACATATGCGTCTTGATTATCTTAGTGAGTGAGGCATGACTGAATCAGATTAATCTGCTACATGGTGTTAAAAGCTGCAAGCTCAAATTCAATAAGTTTTGTGTTCTTGGGAAGCAGACTAAAGTCAGTTTTAAGACTAAAAAATACATAACCGAAAGGATTCTTCATTATGTGCATTCTGATGTATGGGGTCCTGCCCAAGAAAAGTCAATGGGTGCATATGTCTATTATGTTTCGTTTACTGATGATTTCTCCAGGAAAGTTTGGGTGTATTTCTTTAAATAGTCTTCGACAAGTTCAAGTTGTGGAGAGCAAATGAAGAGAACCAAACTGAGAAAAAGATTAAGTGTTTGAGATCAGATAATGGCATAGAGTATACAGATTCATAGTTTCGGAA
The DNA here is from genome assembly GCA_002312845.1 of Kalanchoe fedtschenkoi. Classification (NCBI taxonomy): domain Eukaryota; kingdom Viridiplantae; phylum Streptophyta; class Magnoliopsida; order Saxifragales; family Crassulaceae; genus Kalanchoe; species Kalanchoe fedtschenkoi. The sequence goes on along the minus strand of NQLW01000089.1, from coordinate 1,007,817 downwards.
ATTCTATGAGGAGAATGAGATTCAGAGACACTTCACAGTTCGCAAAACACCACAACAGAATGGTGTTACAAAAAGATTGAACAGAACTTATACTGAAATGGCGAGATGCTTGAGATTGAATGCAAAACTTTTTAAAAAGTGTTATGTCATCAATAGATCACTGATAACATCATTTGGAGAAAAAGTTGCAAATTAGATATGGACAGATAGTCTAGTTAGTTTTGATCACCTAAGGAATTTTGATTATCCTGCTTATGTGCATGTACCTGGTGATGAGAGATCAAAACTTGATGCAAAATTCAAAAAGTTCATCTTTCTGGGATATAAGAAGGGTGTCAAGGAACACAAGCTTTGTGATCCGGTAGTAAAGAAAGTGGTGATCAGTAGAGATGCACTATTTGATAAGCAATCTATGTTGCAACAGAATGAAGAGAATGTGTAATTAGATTTAGAACAGACCAAAGAAAGTTAATAGTTCTACTTCAACACCTGATACCTCGAGTATGGATAATTTGTAAAGCTACAATCTGGTTAAAGACAAAGGAAGACGCACAAATGTAAAGCCTCCAGATAGATTCGGTTTTGAAGACATGTTCTCTTGTGCGCTTCACATCAATAGTGAAGATCCGGTTACTTTCGGGGAGCTATCACTAGCCCAGATAAAGATAAATGGACGGTTGTAATGGTAGAAGAGATGAAGTCTTTGAAGAAAAATGATATATGAGAGCTAACTCGGCTTCATGAGGAGAAGGAGCACGATACTACTAACAAGTTAAAGAATTGTTTGGACTTGTTGAATGTTTGCAGCGGCTAGAAGAGTAGAAACCCCAAGCCAATTTGAAGTGTGAGATTTATTGAGTATAACTCATATACTGATAAAGGACTTATGTGACAGTGGAGCCAGAAGTGATATGGGGCTGAATCTCAGTGAATGGTGGCAACAAGACTTGTAGTTGTGGGCCATGATTAAATGAGCTTGAGATTACAAGGCCAAAGACCCATGATATGCTATAGGGATAGGATTACTATTTATAAATACCATGTAACTGTAATCTAATAGGGTACGATACGACACTCTGAAGATTACACAGCCGCTCTTTTGCTTCTGAGGACGTAGACCCACTACCGAATCTCGTTAAATCTTGTGTGCTCTTTACTGTTTTCTCTTTTGTTAGTTAGCCAGAATTCTCAACATTATGTTTATCAGAAGGATATCTATGTCGGTCAAATAGATATTTATGTTCACAAGATGAATAACATCTTGGGCACATGTGTTCATCGCATATCATATAGTGAACTTAATAACTTATATGACGAAAATATCACCATATCTAATGAACATAATTGGATGAACATAACAGCTCATGTGTGGTGCACATATTAGCTCTAAAACAATTTCTTTTGTAATGATTAAAAATGCACAATTGTGAATAAATATCAACATTTAGTAAATAAAAATGTATAACTAATAAATATCACAGAAGATTATTTTCAAATGAGAATGATGTAGATTATCTTTAAAATATCGTCAAGATTATCTTATTGGTGAAGATATAGTTATTTAAATCAGATCAGGCTGAAAATCCCTTATGTTTTCGATTCATCGGTCGAATCAACCGGATCAAAAGATTTGACCACATGTCCAATTAAATTCTATTTTGTCTTATATAAGAAAATAACAATTTTATTCAGATCAATTGAGAGAGACTAGCACCAAAGACATTTGTAAAATTGGAGTTGGGGTCGGGTCTGACACCCCAAAGACACATCTTAAATTTTGCACACATTAATTCCACAAATTAGGGTTTATTGACTAATTAATTTCACATTATTAAATAATCTGTTCATCATTCAAATCGGTTCAAACAGTTTTACATTAAATTAGTCTGTTTACTCCGATTTGACCCGATTTAATTCACAATCTGATAAAAATCTCCAAATCGGATCAGAACCAGATCCGGCTACCAATCAAACTGGTCGGTGGCTTCGGTTTGAATAACTATGAGTATAAGTATTGAAAACGAGATTGTCACCCAAATTAAATATTTTGAAGAAAAAAAATAATACTTTTTAATGTATTATTTCGTCATGTATGTCACACAAATACATAAAATCACATTCAAACTCTTTAAGTATTTTTGATTTTTAAATAAAATTAATGGGAATATGCTAGTTATGGCTAAAATAGGATAATATTGCCAATGAAGAGATTTGAAATTTCCTGGTTTAGCAATGTGCTTAGCATAATTGAACATTTGACTTTCTTCTAAAAGGGTAGTGATTTAAATTTTCTTTGAAGATAGCAAAACTCACTTATGTTACTCAAAAAGTTATGTTTAAAGTGAGTGTTTATTTCATCCCATAAAAAGAATCTACATTTATGAGAGCATATCCAATGTTTTGCACATGATTTTCTTTATTCTCACACAGAAATAGTATTTTTTTAAATATATTAATCTCAAGTAGCAGAGTCAGCTTACTGTATTATAAAATCAGATGATTTAAAGTATAATCAGATAGTTTTAATTAGTAACTATCAATCACGCACTGCCACCTATTAACTAAATAATAAAATATATTATTAATTAATTTAAAAGACCTATCTCAAACATGAAAAGGTGTTTGAAAATTAAAACTACATCATTTTTATCTTGCTGTATTTTGCTTGACATTACCAAATCATTATCCAATTCAAAATATGGAAAAAATTTCAAAAGAAGTTCTGAATTACCACCACTTATCCAACTGCAGTCAGAACTATCACGATTTCCAAAAAGAGTGCGATGGAAAAAAAATTGAACTGATTTTCTAAAATAAAATTTACTATTACATTCTAAAACTAATATTATTTTAGGATTTATATTTGTGTGTGAAAAATACGTTGTTTTATTTATGTGCGCAAAATGATATACTTTATTTTGATAACCAAACGATGCAATTTTCGCACACAAAACTAAGTATTATAATAATATTGATTTAGGTACGTAATAGTAAATTTTATTTTAAAAAATCAATCATTTTTTTTCATCGCATCCTTTTTGGAAATCGTGGTAATTCGGACTGCAATTAGACAAATTTTTATAGTTCAGAACCCCTTTTGAGTTTTATCCCAAAAAAAATTATTATATATATTTTTAACATATCACACTAAAGATAATGCCAAAAATGTCAACCACCTCTTTTTTAAAAAAGGGATAAAACCCAAAAGGGGCCCTGAACTACCGCCGTTTACCCAATTGCGGTCAGAACTATCACGATTTCCAAAAAGGGTGCGATGAAAAAAAAACTAAACTGATTTTCTAAAATAAAATTCATCATTGCATTCCAAAACTAATATTATTACAAGACTTAAATTTGTGTGTGAAAATTATATCGTTTGGTTATTAAAATAAATAATATTGTTTTAAGCACATAAAGAAAACAACGTTTTTTGATAACCAAACAACGTAATTTTCAAACACAAATCTAAGCCTCATGATAATATTAGTTTTGGAAAGTAATTGTGAATTTTATTTTAGAAAATCAGTTCATTTTTTTTTCATCGCACTCTTTTTGGAAATCGTGGTAGTTCTGACCGCAATTGGGTAAGTAGCGATAGTTCAGGGCCCCTTTTGGATTTTTTCCCTTTAAAAAAAACAAGTTTAATGTTTATTTGACTAGTACATATTAAGACTTTATTTGATTTAGGAAGAATGTAAAGATGCGATGAAAAGCTGAATAAATTGTATTTTGGTTTATAGAAAGCATGAGAAAGAAAATTATAAGTACAGTTTGATTAAATTAAAAAGTGTTTTACTATTTTTGTTGTATAATTTTTAAATCCTATGTGAAGAAAATAAAATAAAATTCACCGAGTATTTATTTTTCATTTCATAATACTATTTGCACCAACATCTAATATTATAAAAGAATAGAATCTGTCCGTCCGTCCGTCCGTCCGTACGACGTTCCCGGGCGGTTCGGTTCGGTTTCAAATTTTAAAAAATCATTTGGTTTGAAACGGGTCGTTTCGGTCCGGTTTGAAATGTTAATGGTTTGTTTACAGTTTCATATTTTAAAAAGGGATGACTAATAATTTGATTCGATTTTTAATTTTTCTCAAACCGGACCGTCGGATCGACGGATACCTTTACTCGTAGTGAACATGAGCTAATACAAACACAATAATAAAGAATAGTGTGATTGATTACTCTTGAATCTATTTATAGATTCGTGCTTTGTTTAAAATTTGTCCAATTAAATTATCACACGACAAATGAATCTCAACCTCTCAAAGTCATCCTTAATTTCCCATGCTCACGCAAAATTGAATTCTCAATTTATATACTAAAGAGGTCAATTTGTGACTTTACAAACATAAAAAGGGCCCACTACAATGAGCGAAAAACTACGAGGTGCATTATGTAAATAACGAGACTCCACAGAGAGTCAAATAGAAATTTCGTTATTTTGCATATAAAGTCCCTCAAGTCCGCGATTCAATTTAATTTCCCAATTTCAAATCCGTCTCATGCCTATCGTTTTTATAATAAGAATTTATAGAAACGAAAAAGAAAATACATAAAAAAAATTCAAGAAAATCAAAAACCCCCAAACTTCGCCGGACGATTTCGAAGCGCAGAGAGTCTCTGCTCGCCTATAAGCCCTCGTCGATTTCCGCCACCTTCGGTTCCCCCCGAACCTATGCCGTGAGGCGGAGCCCGTACGTAAATCTGTGTTTTTCACTGTTTCGAGAATGCCGCATAAGCTTCAGAAGCAGCTCAAGGAGCTGGGATCGAAGCTCAAGTCCCCGCCTGCGTCCAAAGATGCTCTTCTCAAACTGCTCAAGGTGCGCATTATATGGGTTTTCAGTTTGAGGATTGTTGTTTGGATTTTTTCGGTTTCGCGATAGAGGATAATTTTATTGGGTATTTGAGTTAGGTTGCGATGGGGAGAATTTTGGGTGCTTAGGGGAGTGTGGCATTGGGGGTTTGATTTTGGGGAGTGGGGGTGTTGCTGCAATAGGGCTAGGACTAGGAGTTCCATTAGGGCTTGATTTTTGGTGGTAGTTTGATTCAAAATTTCTGTCTTTTAGGGTTTGAGTTGTGAAAAGGGAGAATTTTTTCTAGGGTTTGGATATTGAGATTCAAATATTGGAATGAAGTTTTCTTTTGGATAAAAGGCAGAGAATTGGTGGTTTTTCGAATTCACCAGACAATTGTTATGGTGAAGGGAGTTTCCGTTGTGATTCTTGTGTTTGAATGCTGAATGTAGCGAGAATGCTATGATGAATGGGTTTAAGTTGATGTAAATAGTGTAGCTAATCGGATGTGGGGGTATGAAGCGAGGAACAGTGATAATTGAGAAACAAGTTCGCAATTTTTATGTGATTACTTGCTGCTCTGGAATAAAATTGGATGGACCGCTGCAATGTTTGAACGACGTACTTGCAACTGTAATGATCATCAAAATGATTTTCTTGCGTATGAAGAGTCGGTAGCAATTAGCAGACAGATTTTGATGCTTTTAGAATCTCCATGTGAAGCCAGAAATATTTGAAGCACGTCTCGAATGATTAATGTGTCAGTTGGAGTTGCTTGTGAAGTTTTATAGCTCATAGGAAGAGAGAGCTTGCACATGTCAGAGGTCGCGTAGCAGGGGCTGAGCGTGTCCTTGGAGACATTTTTGTTCCAGCGAGTATGAGAATCTTAACTACTAGAATGAAGATTAAGCCTGCCTTTCACGAAATATGCTTAACAGGCTGAAAAATAAGATAAAATGTCGTTCAATTTTCACAGAGAAATTTTCACAATTACTTTTAAGATTCCTTTAATCCTTAAACCTAGATTCCTGGAAGAAGTTCTTTTTATTGAATGATAGTGTCATTGACTAAACATAGGATTTTTTTGGCTGTTTGCATGCTCGTTTTCTATGCGACTGGACTGACTCACGGGGTTGTCTTACTTGCTTTTATCCGGAACTGCAGCAAGCTGCTAATTCTCTCTCTGAACTGGACCAATCACCATCGGCATCGATGCTGGAGTCGTTGCAGCCATTTTTCAATGGAATCGCTAAACCAGAGCTCCTGAAGCATCAAGATAGAGATGTGAAGCTTCTGGTGGCAACATGCATCTGTGAGATAACCAGAATCACTGCACCTGAAGCTCCCTACAACGATGATGTTCTACGGGTACATTCAGAGGCTCGTCAAATGATCTTGTGAAAGTAAAACTTTCTTAAAAGTTAAACCTGACATCTTAATCCATTTTTTGTAGGAGATCTTTGCTCTGATAGTCGGCACTTTTAGTGGTCTGAGCGACGCTAATGGTCCTTCATTTGGGCGTCGTGTTGTCATATTGGAAACTCTGGCAAGATATAGGTCATGTGTCGTTATGCTGGATCTTGAGTGCTATGATCTTATCAAAGAAATGTTCAATATATTCTTTTCAGTTGCCAGGTTTGTGTTATGATTTCTGTATGACAGTTTAACTTGAGTCTGAGCTATTCATGTGGCAAAAGTATTATCTCTTATGATCTAATATATGCGGCGCCCTATAACTCCTTTTTATCTGTATGTTTCGGGACTGCAGAGCTGATCTTCCAGAAAATGTACAAATAGCTATGGAAACAATAATGGTCGTTCTTATTGAAGAGAGTGAAGATATACCTGAAGAAATCCTACTTGTTATATTGTCAAATTTAGGACGTGATAAGAAAGTAAGCAATACATATACATTTATCTAAGTTCTTTTTCACACTGAGATCTCCGATGCATATTACATTCTAGTCACATGTTTCTTTCTTGTCGCATGCTTGAAAATAAATAAATTTGTATTTTGCAGGATACAAATTCATTTGCAAGGAAGCTTGCCACGGATGTTATTAAGCAAAGTGCTGGAAACCTTGAGCCTGCAGTGAAGCAGTTTCTTATATCATCGATCTCAGGGGATGGGAAGTCCTCAGATAACCACATTGATTATCATGAAGTAATTTATGATATATACCATTGCACCCCTCATATTCTTCTTGGAGTGATACCTTACCTCACCGGGGAGCTTCTGGTATGTTAGCAGGCACATTGAAGTAGCTCATACCTGCATAATGATTAATTTATTGATCGAGCAGTAAAGCCTTTAAATTTAATGATTGCAGACTGATCAAGTTGAAGTTCGTTTAAAAGCTGTGAATTTAGTGGGTGATCTTTTTGCGGTACCTGGTTCTTCTATTTCTGAAGAGTTTCAGCCGATCTTTTCTGAATTTTTGAAGAGATTGACTGATAGAGTAGCCGAAGTGAGAATGGCTGTTCTTGAACACATCAGGTGCTGCTTGCTGTCTAATCCTTCCAGACCTGAAGCCTCTGAAATCCTTTGTAAGGACATTAGCTTACTTGTGTGCATTTCTTTCTCTTTATTTTTATTTGCTAACACACACATGTTCTGCAATCTCCAGTTGCTTTACGTGAAAGACTACTGGACTTTGATGAGAATGTTAGAAAGCAAGTTGTTTCTGTAATTTGTGATGTGGCGTGTAATGAAATGAGATCAGTTCCTGTCGAAACATCAAAACTCGTCGCGGAGCGTCTTCGTGATAAATCCGTATGATTTCATCTTCCATTCTTTCCTTTCTTGTGTTGTATATGAGAATCAAGCTTGAACGTCTTTTCAATGAGCAGGTGCTTGTGAAAAGCTATACGATGGAGAGGCTTGCTGAGATGTACAAGTTAGATTGTTCCAAGGTTACTGATGATGCAGAGAATATTGAGTTCGACTGGATTCCTGGGAAGATTTTGAGATGCTATTATGACAAAGATTTCAGGCAAGACTTCCGCTTTCAAGTTGCGGTGTCTTCTATCATCTTGTATGCCATAAACTTACTAGCCCTGCTGCACTATATCTGATTATCTATTTTTTGCTAGCAGATCAGATACCATTGAGTTCAGTCTCAGTATCTCCATGTTCCCATGTGAGTTCTCTACTAGATGCAAAGTGAAACATTGGGTTAAGGTGTTTGCTGGTTTCGATAAGGTTGAAGTGAAAGCGCTAGAGAAGATGCTGGAGCAGAAGCAAAGGTTTGTGGTTCTATTTAATTTGGATTGGCCGTAAGATTGTAACCTTGACAAAGGCACTTTGCATGTGGTATTCATACAGTTTTGTTCTTTTTGGATTATTATATGGCATTTTATTTTGTAGATTACAGCAAGAGATGCAAAAGTACCTCTCTCTCAGACACACTTCTCAGGTTTTGAACTCTTAAGCATGGGTAACCGTACCATACAAAAAGTTCGAACATTGTTCAGTTATTGAGTAATGATAACATCTGCCTATTGCAGAGTGAAGATGCTCCAGAGTTGCAGAAGAAAGTTCTGTTCTGCTTTAAAGTCATGTCTCGCTTGTTTCCAGAGCCTTCAAAGGCAGAGGAACTCTTTCAGACTCTTGATCAGATCAAGGATGGAAATATTTGGAGGATTCTGACGACCCTTCTTGAATCTGACACTTCTTGTCAACAAGCATATGCTCTGAGGGTCAGCAACATATAATGTTTGTTATTTAGAAAAAAATTGCCATAATCTTCAAAGTTTTTGTGATACATTTGATGTGCTTTCATTTTTTGTAGGATGAATTGCTTAAAATACTCGGAGAAAAGCACCGCCTCTATGATTTCCTTAGTGCCCTGTCCTTGAAGCTGTCTTATTTACTTTTTGATAAAGAACATGTACAAGAACTTCTCTTGGAGGCATCTGTACAGAAAGCTGCTGGGAGTAGTCAGCACATACTATCTTGCATGAATATCCTAGCGGTAAGATCATCTGAGATGTGTTAGTATATTTGTTAACTTTACAATAACGTATCGTTAATGCATTGCTATCTGCATCTGTATTTGTAACTTTCTTTACATGGTTGTTAACCCCAGATTCTTGCACGATATTGTCCATCCCTATTCTGCGGAACTGAAAAAGATTTGATGAGTCTTCTTAAAGATGACAGTGAGATAATTAAAGAGGGAATCCTGCATGTTCTAGCCAAGGCAGGAGGTACCATCAAAGAACAGCTGGCTGTTTCATCAAGGTGCAAATTTTTGCAGAAACTTTATTCATTTGAAGGACTGTAATCTAATTTTTGCCTGAACAGTCGCATTGTCTTTGCATAGCTATTGCATATTTGTTTATTTTTTTCCCGTAACTGTCAAAGTTTCTGATGATAACAATCCCCTATTTCTTGCAGTTCCATTGATCTTACGCTGGAAACCTTGTGCTTGGAAGGTAGTCGGAACCAAGCCAAATATGCTGTACAAGCCCTTGCAGCGATAACCAAGGATGATGGGCTGATGTCGCTGTCTGTTTTATATAAGGTTCCCTCCTTTTGTGCATCAATGTGAACAATATAGTATACACATACTAATGAACTTCAATTTTTTGATATTTTGAAATTATTATATCTGCATCATCACTGAAATTTATTTTTTTGTTTTGTTTTATGCAGAGGCTAGTTGATATGCTGGAAGAAAAATCTCATTTGCCTGCTGTACTGCAGTCTCTAGGATGCATAGCGCAAACTGCGATGCCAGTATTTGAAACTAGGGAAACAGAAATTATCGAGTTCATAAAAACTAAAATTCTGAGTTGCAGCAGTGTATGTGACACCCCCTTAACTTTTGCAATAAATTATTAGCCTGTGACGGGATTCATTTCATGGCCTTTTACTATTGCAGAAAGTGGACGACATTGACAAAACATGTTGGGATGATAGAAGTGAGCTTTGTGCACTAAAGGTTTGCTCTTCGAAACATGTTCCAACCACTGGGTTGCTTCTTTTTAATTTGTTACTTTATATGATAATTTTTCTTTTTTTCTCAAGCCTTCTGTATATTATCATTTCAAAGCAGTAGATATTGGCGCAAAGTAATGGAATTTTCATAACTAGTTGTTTTGTTTGTGATATTGAATTTTGGTTTCCCGTTTCTTTTTTTCTCCCAGATCTTTGCGGTCAAAGCTATGGTAAAAAGCTACTTACCTGTCAAGGATGCTCATCTTCGTCCTGGGATTGATGATCTCATTGAAATCCTCAAGAACCTGCTTCTATATGGAGAGATCTCAAAAGAAATAACATCAAGGTATCACAGTGTTGGAACTAATGATCAAATTGGAGATAATATTCAGCCGGATTTTGCTTGCTAAGATTGTTGCTAATTGTTGTTGTTCTATTATGTGGGAGCTTCAGTCTCTATTTTTCTTCTTTTAATGTGAAGTTTACGGCCTTGCTTGCAGTATGACTGACAAAGCTCATCTGAAGCTTGCGTCTGCCAAGGCTATTCTTCGACTATCCAGGTGCTGGGATCAACAGATCCCTGTGGATGTCTTCCAGTTAGCTGTTGTCTTATCAGAGGTAAATTGTAGAATCCATCTGTAAAGTCTTTTATGGTTTTCTTTATTCCTTCATGTCGTGGTTGATTCCACAAATAATGCATTATTTGGAATGGTTGATTTTAAATAGCAAGAGATTTTTTCCCCTATTTTTTACAGGTTAATTTTCCTCAAGTTAAGAAGCTGTTCCTTGGGAAGGTTCATCAATATCTGAAGGACAGGGTATTGGATGGAAAATATGCTTGTGCTTTTATAACTAACATGGGCGGTTCACGAACAACAGAGTTTGAAGAGGTCTATGCTTTGCTTTTTTATTAGTTGGGCATTAACCTTTATTTTCCACTGGAATGTTGTTTATGCTTGTCAAACTAATAGTTTGGTTTTACATCACCTTATCTTATAGTTGTTTGACTTCACAGGACAAACAGAACTTGCGGGAAATCATTCAGATGTATCATCAAGCAAAGGCACGGCAACTCGTAACACAAAGTGACACGAGCCCTACAATACCCTATCCCGAATGCATCCTTCCTTATTTGATCCACGTGCTTTCTCATCAATCATTACCCAATATTGATGAATGCAAGGATCTCGAAGCATACGAACAAACATATAGGTACTTCCCTATCTCTGTTTTATTATGCAACTCAAGAGTCATGACAATTCTCTAGATGGCTATTGACTGATCACGTTTGCAAACAATGTCATTTGCACGTCTCATATGAGTGATGGCCACGTACATCCTCCCTTTGTAGCAACTCTAGTAATTTCTGTGAATGCAAGATAAAATCATATAATTGAAGTATTTTAATGAGAAGCACTTTTGTCAAATGCATTCAGATTTTAGTTGGAGATACTTTCTGTAAGATTCATGAGTGAAATTAGCTGGATAAGCCAGACGGGTGGGAACTTGTGAGATTTATCGCACATTCAAGGATGCTAGGTCATGAGTTGTCCTTTGTACTTAAATGAAATTCCACTCAGAAACTCCTGATTTTCACCTAATAGTAGAACCGTCTACATGAGTTATACTTGGAACGATACTTGTGTTGTACGAAGCTGACTGGATATGCAGGCAGTTATACATATTTATTTCACTTCTGGCATTTGGAGACGAAGATGGCAAACCGACGAATAACGAAAAGGAGAATGAGAGATTCACAGCTATTTCCTGTATCTTGCTAAGTATCAAGTCGTCTGAAGATGTTTTGGATGCAGAAAAATCTAAGGTGAGTGAGTTGTGATAGTCATCTGCTCATCAAAAATTTTATCTGCATAAAAAGTTGGAAATGCTGTACGCCACTTTGGACATCATAATGCGTGACAATTGACTGGTTAATTCATCAGAACTCGCATGCCATTTGTGATCTTGGGATCTCTGTTGTCAAGCGGCTGGCTCAGAAAGAGGATGCTGTTTCGGAAATGACATCATCGGTAACATTACCTTCACTGCTTTACAAATCACTGGCCAAAACTGAAGAAAACCCGAGTGTAAGTGAATCAAATTTGGTTTATGGCTTCATGACTTAACTATCGCTACCCAGAATAACATTAATACTGCTTGAGAAGTATTGTTATTTCGTGGAATAAGATAGCTGCACAGCATGTTTTTACCTATCATCATGTTCTTCCCGTTGACATATCTATTGACTCTGCAGGTAGGCACAGAGAAAACATGGTTGGCTGAGGAGAGCAGCCTTGCACACTTCAACTCTCTTAAATTTGACAACAGTGAAAAAGAAGAGCCTGAGACTGAGGAGAAGAAAGACAGCGAAAAGGATAACGAGATACCTTTAGGGAAAATAATGAAAAGCTTGAAATCTCAGGGCTCCAAGGGGAAAAGAGTGAGTAACAAGTCTCCACCGGCTAGAAGTAAATCTACTGAACAAGATGTTGATGTTCTGAAGATGGTGAGAGAAATAAATTTGGATAACCTTGATTTACCAAGTAATGGCCATGGACCTTCACCAAGTGGAAGAAACAAGAAAGTTGATAAGAGCTCTGATAAAAGAAAGCGTCCTAATGGTACTGATACGACACCTGTTCCAGTACCAAAGCGTCGAAGGTCATTGGCTAGTACACTTGGAAAATCATCTGGTTCAAAGAGTTCGACAAAACGTTCAGCCAGAGATTCGAAGGAAAATTTGCCCGTTGATGCGATGGACTCTGACTCACACTCTGATTCGGAGGAGAAGTCTTCATCTAAGAAAGCTAAAGCTGATAATCATGAATCAGATCTGTTGGTATCTGGCTTGAAAAAGAGAGGAACCTCCAAGCAAAAGGGCAAAACTGCTGGTCCGGGTTCTGTTGGTCGTAATGTCAATAAAACTGACAATCAAGATTTGAAGGTTCATATTTTGCACTGTCAACTGCACTATACAATCAGATTCTTTGACATTTTTGTGTTCTATAATTTGCACTGTACTCTGGAAATCTCAGATGTCCGCAGAAATTGATGAAGCCGATGAGGATGCTGCCAAGTCTCCAGTGGGATCTTCAAAGAAGCGGAAGCGACGAAGTGTTGCAGGATTAGCTAAGGTCGATTCATTATTTTCAACCTTGACTAGCACTAAGCTTCATTAGGAAAATTTAAGGAACACGACAGTACTTAGCTAATTGACACCAAAAAGTTGGTGACCTTATTAGGTCACAAAAATGAAAATATAAAGTTTCCCTAGTTTCTGTCATTTTTGTAATTTTGGTATTCCAATGTCATCTTATTCTGATTTAATCCTGCAGTGCACTACAAAGGATGGTGAAAATCAACCTGCAGATCTAATTGGCTGCAGAATTAAAGTATGGTGGCCGCTTGATAAGATGTAAGTTTTACTGGCTCAAGAAGTCATCAATGCGATTTGCCTTATTTGTTGGACATGGATTCTCAATATTTTTTTAATGGAATATATTTGCTTCAATCAACAGGTTTTATGAAGGTGTTGTGAAGTCTTATAAGAAAAAAACCAAGCAGCATGAGGTACACTGGACAACATTCCTCTGTCAGGCTCGACATTCGTGAATTGGAAACTTTTCTTTATCATGCATATGTATAACTTTTCGTGTCGTATTATGATAGATTACCTACGATGATGGAGATGTAGAAATACTCTTTTTAGACAAGGAGCGCTGGGAGCTTGTTGACAGTGGTGCAAAGTCTGTGAAGGTTATTATTTCAGTTATCTTTTGAAGCTTATAATGGGGTTCCATCTTGCAAATTGTCTAATTGATGTCTGCTATTGCGCTGTTTTTCTACAATGCAGAAGGCAAATATGTCAAAAAAATCAAAGCCATCTGAAGAGTGAGTATTTGTTGAATTCTTTTCCATTGTAAAGGCAATACATTACTTTTTCGCATCAATAAGAATCTGAGCTTACACTTGTTTGATGCCAAAATAGCATTAGTGACTCGCATTTGGGTTGCTGCTGGTGTAGACTGTAGAATTGCATATAGAGTCATGGGGATGAGGATCTAATGTTAGTGCTTTAGGTATAGGGGATTCCTTTTACTCTTTAAATATACTTAGAACATTTGTTTTTGTGTACCTTGCAGATCATCCAAGGAGAAGAGCAACAATACAAAGAAGGGCAGCAAATCGGAACTGTAAGGATAAATCTATTGATGTGATGTTTTCTTCACTTTTTTCTATGTACATGAATCCCAGCATCTACTTCCACATGCCTTTGTAGATCACCATCTCCAGTCAAGGGTTTTAGATCATCAACAAAGAAAACCAAAAAAGAAAAAGACAGAGAAGTGGAAGAACCAAAAAGTGAATCTGCTGGCTCAGATGTGAAAGAGCACTCAAATGAATCGGATATTGAACCAACTAAATCATCCCATTCTGATGATGCAGACAACGGTAAGAACTCTAGGAGCTTAAATTGTGAATGGCTTTCTGTAGGTGCTGACACAACTAGAACTGCACTTGGCATGTCTCTAATTTGGCCCTTTGTGCTCAATACTCTAATTTTGTATTGAACGAAATTCATATTCATGCGATATTTTCTGTGCTGTCTGTACTTGGACTATTATGGCAAATAGACTAACTCGCCTGTGATTTTGATCGAATGTTTCTGCTCGTGACAGATGATTCAAAAAAAGATGAGGTTGAGAAAATGGAAGTTGATAAAGAAACGGAGGAGGAGATGACTGAGAACGATGCTGAAGCAGATTCTGAGGAGAAGCAAGTGACTGAGGATCAAGGCAATATCTCTGAACCCGATGAAGAAGGGAAGCCTGAAGTGGAAGTTAAGGAGGATACGGTGACTTCCTCACAAGATGGTCTGGAGAAGAAAGAAGATCCTCAGGCAGAAGACAAAGTTGCAAAAACTAGTAATCAAACGCATGAAGCCGATGAAGAGAACAATGGTCCTAAAAGCCCTGAAATTGACAACCCCGAGATCACTCCTTCCAGTCCAGCAAAACCCGATCACAAAGCATCAACATCATCAAAGGGTGCTACTGCAGAAGATGAAGATGAGCCCCTTGTGAGTTATTCTGCACTGTATAAGTTCCTTCTTGAATATTTCGCTGACTAATGTTCTACTCTGGAATTCATTGCAGAGCCTGTGGAAACGTAGAGCAACCAAAAAATCAAAATGAGAGAGCTAGGTGAGAGTGAGACACCCATCGTCCCATGCACAGCAAAAAGTCTTATTTATGGGAGCTGCAGCTCCAACTCCAGCGTCCAGTCCCAGCCTAGTTCAGTAGAAGCCGTGACAGTGGCGTCATTGTATCCTAAAATCTAACACAGCTAGCTCTATCCTAGGATCTTGATACACTCTCTGCCAGTTGTTTTGCCACTGGCTTGTATGTTGGAAAACACTTGTTAGTTGTCAGTAGGGTGTTTTGAGTGCATAAAGTAGTAGAACCATTCAAGCTGTGTACCAACATATTGACATTGAATTGAAGCTTGGCCCGGTGTTAATGTATGTCTCCCCTAGGATGTATCAACTCCTTGATGAGTACCTCCACCAAACATGGCCTTCTTCATTTTGTCCTTGAAGTGTATGATGTGATTAGAAACCATGTTTTTGAAATAACACGACCTTCACACTACGGCACATGCCGTGGTCAAACCTGGTCAAAGTCGTCATCTTCTAGAAATATGTGTACCAAACCAATCGTGACGTTTGAGTCCTCAATCAATCGTGTCAGGTATAACCTTTCCTTAAAATAAAGCAAAATCCTTGAACAATTCTGCCGTCTGGGTCTCTCTCAAAATTGCAACTTGAGACTGCAAATCTTGGTCGGTGAGCTCCTCTCCGTCGCCACCTCCATCCACTTGTCTTCTGCTCATCATTTCTGCTGTTGGTTCCGCCATCATTCTATTCTATCCAAAGCTGGTCAAAATTTCATTATTTCATTTTCCAGATCTTGTGATTGTATTCTGCTGCTCCATCTTCCTGACTCTACTTCTAATTCGATGCCCACTTTGTTATTCTCGGATCAGACTAAAACGAACTGAGCTGTTCATGACCAACTTTTGCTGCTGTTGGTTTGTTTGAATCTCAGGGGGTTTAGGGCCATGGGGGAGCCTGTTGGTCAGCTGCACGTAACTGTCGTTAAAGGCAAGACGCTGGCTGTGAGGGACTTCAAGAGCAGCGACCCTTACGTCATCCTCAAACTAGATGATCACCAGGTCCTCTACACATTCTCCACTGAATTTCAGATAGTTTAATTTGGATTATAGTTTCATTGCAGAAGTATAACTAATACACTCCGAGGTTATCATTGGCTTCTGTCGCAGGTTGCCAGGACCAAGGTCATAAGCAGCTGTCTCAACCCTGTTTGGGATGAAGAGTTCAGTTTCCCACTGGCTGAACCAGCTGGAGTGTTAAAACTGGTAAGTTTCAGACATCTCGCGCTGGCCTCCAATTCCTTGCTTGCACTTGTGTGAGACAATATTATATAAAATCGCGCCTGCCCATTTCGTGTTTCTGGTCTTTACAGCTCTTATTGCCATCCGGAGTTTGATAAACTGTGAAACTCAGTGAATTCTTAGTCGACAGTCTCGCTTTATTTGGTTTGAACCATCAGCTTTTGTTGTTATTCTGCTCGCTCAATTTGATTTATATTAACACTCTGAATAAATAAATTTGGATCCTTCAGTGATGATTTCATAATCCAATATAAACCAACATTTATTCGGCATTTCATCAGGGGAACTTAATAGGATATGTTCATCTACTTTTGGGAAAACTTCTTGTCAGCTGACCTGGCCATGATTGAACAATTCTCTATGACCGGGGCTGACTGACTTTGTTGATATTTTTGTTGTTGATATTTTTGGTGCAGGAAGTGTTCGACAAAGACCGCTTCAAGTCAGACGACAAGATGGGCCACACCCACATCAGCCTCCAGCCCCTGGTCACCTGCGCGAGGCTCAAACAAGTCCTGAACGTCTCCTCTGGCGAAACAGTCCTGAGAGTGACCGTCCCGGACAAAACCAACTGCCTAGCCCGGGAAAGCTCCATCTGCTGCGTAGACGGTCAGATAACACAAGACGCATGGCTTCGCCTCAGCGATGTCGAGTCAGGAGACCTTCAGCTCAAACTCCGGCTAGTCGTCACAAGTCCCACTCCTCCTCCCCCCTAGGAAGCTACAAACTGATCTTGTCCTGATCCGAGTCCGACCCAGCCAAGAACATCACTCTACTAACAAGCTCCGCTGACTTCAGGGCGCAGAGAAGAGAAATGATCATTTAGTGTTTGATGTGTGAATTGAATTCAGTTTGATGCTTCGTCATACGTCCATTTGTTCAGTAGGCTTCTGTTTTCAGTTGTTACAATCTCAATTTTATATATTTAATTATTTAAAACTGCGGCTAATTTAAAGTTTCTTATCTGATAATATGATTTCAGTACATGAAATCGATAACACTAAAAAACTACTTAAAAAATGATTTCAGTACATGAAATCGATAACAATAAAAAACTACTTAAAAAAAATCATAATATTTAATAGTTTGGATAAATGAATATATTATTCAGATTATCATAATATTATACAGGTCCTCGTAGCCATTAGAATTTTATTTTCTTACCATTTGATTAGTTTTCAGTTTGCGGGGTACTGGGTGAGTGGCGTGGCTGGGCTTTAGTCTGTTTGATTTATGGTTTAGAATTCAGATTTTTGGGCAATGGCGTGGTTGTGGCTTTGGGCGGGTTGTAGCTGGCATTTGGTACCATTGAACATTAATTACATGCCGGTCACTAAGCTGAAATTTTTATTTTAGTTTTGATGTATTGATAGTTGATCCTATTGATTTTCATTTCAATTTTTTTTTGCTAAAAACCTTGTTTCATATTTACTAATTATAGATGTCATATTCAGTGGATATGTTGGAATCAATTAGGGGTAATACATCCACATATGAGGATGAAATTACGAGGATAATGTTGAAGATAGGCAACAAACTATGCCAAGAAAGAAAAAGAAGTTATTATCCAATGTTTGGGGTTCTTCAGCAAATCAAAGTTGATGGGGCCATGAAGGCCGTGTGTAATTTTTGCAAGAAGGAGCTACGTGGAGATCCAAAGACTAATAGCACGAGCTCATTATGATATCATGCTCGCACTTGCCAGAAGAATCTTTAAACCTTCGAAAGGATGCACAAAGAACAATGCTTGATTTTCAGTCTGCGGATGCACAATCGTTGGTGGAAGGAGAAAGAAAGATGGGCCTCTGACAGACTTGTAGGTTTGAACAAGAGGCTACCCGAAAGCTTTGGTTCATATGATTATCATTGACGAGCTACCCTTTAGATTTGTCGAGCTAGAAGGATTCAAGGATTTTATGCAAGTAGCATATCCAGCATTTTGTATTCCTTCTCAAATCACTGTTGCGCGAGATAGTTATCAGTTGTATTGGATGAAGCAGTTAAAATGAAGACGTTTTTGAAAGCATCAACTCAGTGTGTTTCTCTTACTACAAATACTTGGACCTCTAATCAGAATATAAACTATATTGGCTTGACGGTTCATTTCATTGATAATCAGTGGAGGTTGCATAAGAGATTTTTGAATTTCATTCCAGCAGTCACAAGGGGGAAGAAATTGGAAGAGTTGTGAAGAAGTGTCTAATTGATTGAGGAATCAAAAATGTATTCACCGTGACTGTTGACAATGCTGGTTCGAACAACACGGTTGTGGCATATCTGAAGGAAAATTTTTTGAGATGGAAGGGGTGCATTCTAGATGGAAAGTATTTGCACATGAGGTGCATTGCGCATATAATCAATCTAGTTGTCAATGACAGGATAAATACAGTGAAAGATTCCTTCTTATGTGTGAGAAAAACAGTTAGGTGTGTGAGACAATCTCCTTCCCGGCTACAAAAGTTTAAGGAGTGCATTGCCTGTGAGAAGATAGAGAGCAAGAGTTTGCTATGTTTGAATGTTTGTACTAGATGGAACTCAACGTACATGATGTTAGATGCATGTGGAGCAAAAGTTTGAGAAGGCAACACGTAAATCCATTTTTCGCTTCTGAGCTTAATTCATCCTATAGTGCTGAGATTGGTCTAGATAAAAATTTACAGATCAACCAAGATTATGTAGTTGTGGAGTTCTTGAGCACTTTGATTGGGAAAATGTTAGAAGATTGTCATGTTTTTAGAGAACTTCTACAATCTCACTACTCAGATTTCGGGATTGAAGTACGTGACTTCCAACATGTTTTTTATGGAGATTAGTGAGGTTGTTTGCAAGCTAAAAAATTGGCAGCGAGGGACATATTCTGGGTTGGCGGAGATGGCTACTAAAATGAAGGCAAAGTATGACAAATATTGGAGAAATATCACAAAAGTGAACATGATATTTACATTGGTGTGGTACTTGATCCTGGATTCAAGCTTGACTACGTACAATTCACTATTTTAGAGATTTATGGAGATGAGCATGTTGACGATTGAATTATGGATAAACAAGGTAGGAGAATAGGAGAAAAAGTGAAAAAAGTTGTGTACGAGATGTTTGGGGCTTATGTTAAGTTAAGTAATCCTTGTGTAAGTGAAGCAAAAAACCAATCCAATGTTTGCATGCTCGATGAGGATGATGATGGTGAATCTAGCTTGGTATCACAGTTCATTAAGCATAGATCACAAGCTGAAAATGAAGACAATAAATCAGAATTGGATAAATACTTTGATGAGAGCATTGAGAAAAGTAGCGGTTTTGATATCCTTGGTTGGTGGAAGCTTAACTCGCATAGGTATTCCATACTTTTTCAAATGGCTCGGGATGTTTTGGCTGTCTCCATTTCTACTGTTGCTTTGGAGTATTCTTTTAGTACAAGTGGACGAATTCTAGACGCATTTCGTAGTTCTTTGACTCCACAAATAGTAGAATCTTTGCTTTGTGCGCAAGATTGGCTACGAGGATCACAATCTTAATCTCATGCAATTCGAGTCGAAGAAGACCTCGTTGAATTTGAAAAACTTGATGAAGATAATATTCATTTACATCTTATATAAATAATTTTTTATTCAATCTTTGAAATCGAATATGATTTGATTATAGACCAAAACTTGTACTCTCATTTTCATATTTACAAAAATTTTCTCTTAATAGAGAACACATGGAGATTGCATAAACTCTTGATAAAGAGAACATTTGGGTTATAGTTCTTGAGGTAAGTTTACTACATATCTTGCTTGAACATGTGCACAAAATTTATGTTATTTTGATGAATTGTTTGAATTATCCTCGTGATATTTTCTTGAGGTAATCTTGTTTGACTCTTTGAGTGTGAATTGTTTGAATTATTCTTCTGATATTTTGTTAAGGTGATTTTGCTTGAATACTTGAAGCATGAATTGTTTGAATTTTGAAGTATGAATTGCTTGACTATTGAGGTAATCTTGCTTGAACTCTTAAAGAGTGGAGTATGAAATGTTTGAATTATCCTTGTGAATTTGTGATATTCTTTTGAAGTGATATTGCTTGAACTCTTGGAGAAAGGAGCATGAAATGTTTGAATAATTCTTGTGATATTCTTTTGTGGTGATTTTGAATTATAGTTATGGGCTATTGGGATTATGGAAAGATAGAGTATTTATCAACCAGAACTCACATGTTAATATGCCTATTTTAATGTGTAGTTTTCTACGATCTACAGGTTCTTGCTACACCAAGTAGAGACATATAATCTCTAACCACATTTTAGGATTTTCAGGAGCAGTGACTGACTGACATCCAATTTTTTGGAACATCACAATACTACTTGTCTAATTCCATTTTTATTGTAACCTTATATTATATCTCATATGTTTAAAATTCAAACGGGAGCAACAGGTTTTTTTAGTTTCTTACTTGTGAATTCAGTTAATATTTCGGTTAATTTAACCAAATATTAATCGTAAAATCGGTTAATCAGTAATTAACCGAATTTTTGGTTAATGATTAATGAAATTTTCGGTCGGTTCAGTTGACCGAATTTCTTGTTCGGTTGGTTAATAACCGAATTTACACCCCTACTTTGAAAGACTATCAAATATTATTATAATGACAAATTTAGATTTTTTTTAGTCACCTTAACCGTTTAATATTAAATTATATTTTTAGATAGTCAATTTTTGTAGTCATCATGACTGCGGCTATGATTGACATTCACTTAAAAATTGTAACTAAATCCTTTAAAAAATAAATACTTACTTCTCATGATCAATTACGCACTAATTTAATGTCAAAATAAGTATATAATAATAAATTTTTAAAAAAAGATGAATGTTAATGTCACTTAATTACATAATGCACGGCATTGTGGAATCAATTTCATCTTTTATTTTGATTATCTTATTTACTTCATATGATCAAAATTTATATTTTTCATTAAAATTGATATAATATATTTTAAACAATCATTTATTATAAATAATATTAGGGTAAACTATAAAAACATAACATGAGCTATCATCAATTTTCAAATTAAGTACTGAACTTTTTAATTCTTCAATTTCAGTACCGAACTTTTTAATTCTATAATTTCAGTACTATACACTTAATAAAATGAAAAAAATTATATAAAAATATATTTTGTGTCCGATGTGTTTATGCAAATTTCAAAGTTCTAGCTAAATAGTTGGATTTACAAACTAATTGTCATATTTCATGTTAATTTCTTCATTTTATTAAGTGTATAGTATTGAAATTGAAGAATTAAAAAATTCGGTACTAAAATTGAAAATTTAAAAAATTCGATACTTAATTTAAAAATGAATAATAGTTCAGAATATGTTATGCGTATTTATACCATTGGCAATATATCTAATTTTTTATAGTAAGGGTAAGACACACAAGACATTTCCTATTTCTAAACTTCTTAAAAATTAATAACCTACAAACAGTTTTTTGGGCCAACATAGTATAAAACGCTGCGTTTATGTCTGGAAATACATCAAATGATGCGTGTTATATTGTAACGCTGAGTTTCAACTCCGTCGTTTCAGTTTAAGCGAGCGTCGGCGTCGGCGTCCGTCGTCGCTTCACTTCCGCGGTCGATTTTCGTCTTGGCCTCCAATTTCTCTCGATTCACTGATGAGTTTCAGATTCAAGGCGGTATGCGACTCCTCCGCTTCCGCCTCCGGCGAGGAGCTGAAAAAGCAAGTTGTAAACCTCGGGGACGGAAGCGAGGTCGTGCACATCTCGCGCTTTCTCCCGCTCGCCGAGTCTTGGAAGTGGTTCGATTATCTCGACAAGGAGATTCCATGGATTAGACCGACGATTCGCGTCTACGGCCGCTCCTGCGTGCAGGCACATTCGCGTTTCCATTGTTGTGTTGTTCGGAAGAAAAAAACTAGGTCATTTTGTTCAGCTAGGAATTTATTTGAATTTTGAAAGCATTTTTTTCCTAATTGCGGTTAAGAAATTAGCGTTAAATTTCCACATAATTTTGCATCAAGATTTTTGCTTCACCAACCTTTTCTAAACCAAACATAGATTTTCGCACTTCGCATCTACAAATCACTAAGTGCGTGCATGAAGCTTTTTGTCAGATCTGTGAAGAGCATACAATTTTTCAGAATTTTTAGGTGTTCAATTTTCGCAATTCGGATTTGTGAAAATGTCTATGATTTTCACACTTAGCAACTGCGAAAAACATTGATATTTTTATATATCTGAATATGCAGATCTGAACTGCAAAAGGTAGTATGAAAAAAAAAACCAGGCGGAGATGCACAAATGGTAGAGAACTAAGCGAAAAGGATAGATTTGATAAAAATTCCTGTAACTTTGATTTTTCATTTGCGATGTGATTTGAGTGAGACTTGAGAGTGTGTTTTGCTTTGTAGCCGAGAGATATGTGTTATGTTTCTAGTCCAGAGCTGATGGAGTTGAGTTACAGCGGATATCAGCCCCACACGCATTCATGGGATGATTTTCCGCGGCTTAGAGAACTCCTTGACGCTGCAAGGATTTCTGAATTCAGCATTTTTTATGTTGTGACGACGATGAAGAATTTAATTGCTTTTGTTGTTTTGTTCTTTGTGAAGGTGCGCAAGGCGCTTCCAGGGAGTAGATTCAATAGCGTGTTGTTGAATAGGTATAAAGGTGGCGGGGATTATGTGAGTTGGCATGCTGATGATGAGAAGCTTTATGGATTGACTCCTGAGATTGCGTCGCTTTCTTTTGGGTGTGAGCGCGAGTTTTTGCTGAGGAAGAAGAAACCGAAAGCAGCACTTCAAGGACAAGGTATCCCATTCTTCGCATAATGCAAAAGTCCATTACTTTTCTTGGTACCAAAGGTTGAAAAAGCTTTTATTAGTCGAGATGCCATGAAAAAGATTGCCTTAAGATGGGATGCACCAGAAAATATAATGTAGACTGAAGTGCATGGATTAAGTTGTTTGTTTATGTTGCTCAAGAATGTTCTTCTGGTTTCTCTTGTTATGATAATGCCAGGCAAAACAGCAGCTGAGGAGCCGTTGAGCAAGCGCTTAAAAAGCAACACAATTGATCAGCACTCATTCAATTTGAAGCACGGGTCACTTCTTGTCATGAGAGGGTACACACAAAGAGATTGGTTGCACTCAGTACCTAAACGCGCAAAAGCTACGGAAACTAGAATTAACCTTACCTTCAGGCTTATTATGCAGTGAGAAAATGGTGTTTAAAGCAAGTGACAGCTGAGTATAATCATTTTTCCCGACAGGATTTGAAGAAGTTAGTATTTAGTAATCTTGTGGAGCTATGCAATAGCAGGGTATTAGGATGTGTGTTGCTTCAGTACTGGATATTGCCAGCAGTGTAGTGTTCATTTGCAGCTTACTTGTCTGTGTTTTCAGATAAGTTACTTATTTGGTGAGCAAGCAGTTGAAGCCTACACAATATCTTCAATGTTATGTAGTCAAAACATAGAACGATGTTTTATGGAAAACTGATGTTTGGTTTATCAATATCTTTAATTCTTTTCCTTCACTTCAGATATGCTGACACTAGGCAGCAGAACAAGCAGCCACTGTAATCACAAGTGACTGGTTTGTGTCTTTGGAAGGGATCCTGCCCTTGTTCAGTTGGAAAAAAATCCCATCATATACTGGCAGATTGAGTATGACCAAAATCCAAGGCCAGCCAATTTGCAGGGCAAGTTTGTCCAGAACCTTTGTAGCTCTCATCAATCCTGGAACAAGACTGACCAGGTTGAATCGGGCAATGGCTGCTATGATTATTAAGAACATGGATAATTTCCACTTTCAACTGACAATGAATTTTTTTTTTTGAACCCGAATAACTGTAATCTTTTGGAGCCGGCTGAAACTCCGGAGAAGGACTCCGGGCGATATCCCAACCCCAGTCCTCTGGTTGGATTCAAGAATAAGCCAAACGTCGGGCCCGTGACCAGTTAGGCCACGAGATGACCGCCACCCACCCCTTGAGGGCAATTGATATTGAAACAATGTTTACCCTCGATTTGCATGTCAACAGGGACACCTGAAAATAGGAGAATAATCATTGCCAATTTCCATGAAAGTCGGTATCATCTGTAGCAGTGAGTCAGAAATAGGAGTCTCCTATTATAAGGCTTTTTCTAACCCAGGTCATTATTCCAACTGTCGTTTTTGGAGAGCTGAAAATTGAAATGCTCCTATATTGTCTCCCTTTTATACCTTTTATTGGCAAAAGAGACTTGAGCCCAAACCTGCCATTGTTTCATTCAGTCTCCGGCTTCCAGAATCGCGCGCGTTGTCAGCGTCAGAGACTCATCTTCTTGCTCTTTCCCTTATCATCGCCGATCAGGGTAAGATGATATATGCATTCACGTCGATTATGATTGCGTGCAAGCGTTGGGTTCGTCCCATTTTCCCAAGCCCATAGGCTTGGAAGATCTTGCAGAACTATCGCCAAAAATGCTTTGTAATGATGCCGTAAGAATCAATTTGATGCACTGACTTGTCTTTGTTGCAGGTGATTTTGCAGGACTTTCTCCATGTTTAATAACATGAGTTTCAGATACCGCCAGAAGCCTAACAATGGCTCCCCGATGTCTCCAACCAGTGGCGGCTCTCCCAAGACTGAGGTGGGGGAGATAGACACGAGAGCCCCATTTCAATCTGTCAAGGCTGCCGTCAGCCTGTTCGGCGAGGTCGCATTCAACAAAGAAAAGCGAGTCTTCAGGAAAAACAAAGCCCAATCTTCAGAGGTATTGTCCTGCAAGATGAAACATCAACTTCTGGGTCTGTGTTTTCCAATCACAATCACAATCACAATTTTTCCGCTTAGGCTGGTTAATTGACGTGCTTAGTTTCTGGCAGAGCGTTCTGGACAAGGAGACTCAACTCCTTTTTGCACAGACTGAGCTTAAGAAACTGAAAGAAGGGCTGAAGCAAGCGGAGACAACCAAAGGCAAGGCTCTTGCTGACCTTGAAAAGGCAAACAGGACATTGCAGGAGCTAAATGTTAAGCTTAAGGCGGCTACTGAATCGAAGGAAGCGGCCGTGGAGATTACCGAGGCAATGAAAGAGCGAGCTAGCCTGCTAGAGGCAGCCAAGTCTCAGCAGCCGGCTGGAGGAGATGAGTCCTGGAAACAGAATCTGGAAATGGCTAAACAACAGTACAAGGCCACGTCTGCGGAGCTGGATGCCACAAAGCAGGAGCTGACGAAGATTAGACAGGATTTTGATGCGGCGCTGGATGCCAAAATTGTGGCGTTTGAGCAGGCAGCAGATGCGCAGTTTGCAGCGAAAGCTAATGCTGAGAGGATAAATGAGCTGACTAGAGAAATCGCAACCATTAAGGAGTCTCGTGGCCAAGTCCAGCTTGCGTCCGAGCAAGCACAGAAAGAGAATGCCGCGATCCAGGCAGAGAAGGAAGCGAAACAAAAAGCTCATGCGGCTGCGTTTGAAGAAGCACAGAAGAAACTTGCTGAACTGAAGAACGAAGCGGATCCTGATAGAGTGGAGACCCTGAAGGAGCAGCTGGCCAATATGACTGCAGAGGTTGAGGCTCTGCAAGAGGAGATGCAGAAAGCGCATGCTTCTGATATGGAAACTGTCAAGCAAATAACCCAGGAACTCGATGATGCCACAAAGAAACTGCAGCAGGTCGCGGAGGAAGAAAGCTTGATGCGTGATGTGGTCAACAACCTTAGGATTGAACTTGAGAGTGTGAAAAAGGAGCACGCAGCATTTGCTGACGAGGAGGCGCGAATGGAAGCTTATGCCGCTGATTTGCAGACCAGGCTGCAGCAGAGCAAGGTTGAGCTGGAGACAGTGACTGCGGAAGAAATAAAAGCAAAAGAATATTATGAAGAGACAACTACTAAGTTACAGCAACTGTCATTAGAAACTGAAACTGCTAAAAAGGAAATTGAAGAGATGAGGAAAGCTACAAATGAGTTCAAACAAGAAGCTGAAAAAGCACGCGCAGCAATTGCAGAAATGGAGAAGAAGTTACCATTGGCAGTCAGGGAAGCTGAGGATGCAAAAATGGCAGAAAGCATTGCTCTTGATGAGATAAAGATTTTGTCGGACAGAACCAATGCTGCACGGGCTTCGACTGCATCTACATCCACCATCAAGCTGTCTTCAGACGAATTCAAATCCTTGAGCCAGAAGGCTGAGGAGTCCGAAAGCTTGGTGGAAATGAAGCTGGCAGCTGTGCAGGCTCAGTTGGAAGCAATTAATGCTAGCAAAGCCGAAGCTGATAAGAGAATAGATGCCAACTTAAAGGAGATCGAGGAGCTAAAGACAGCCACTGAAGAGGCTTTGAAGAAAGCAGAGATGGCAGAGGCTGCAAAGGCAGCCATTGAGACTGAGCTTCACAAATGGTGTCAGCAAGATTCTAACATCCCAGCTGAAGTTTCGGCCCTGTAATTTTTGTTTTCAGCTACAAAATACAACCACGCCCTTTTCATTCTCAATCTCGTGAAAAATCTGCTCTTTTCAATAAAGAACTATCAAAGAAGAAGATATCATTTTTATAAACTACAGAAGCAACAATAGACAGGTGACAATAGATCAAGTCTTCAAAATAACTTCCAGATATTTTATTATGCCACTGATAAAAGGCAACTTTTATTCCATCAAACATGGTTACAGTTTATATAAGTAAATGATATTCCTACACAAACATACATGTGGTTGGTCGAATCCATCTCCAGGATTATTATTGTTATTATTATTATTTTAAGTTTGAACCAAAAGAGAGAAGAGGAGACTAGCATTTACCAGTTTGTAGTTAGATTCACAGCAGCCAGCCGGTTCAATGACCATTCACCTCTATGCCTGTTAAGGACGCTGTACGCTCATTTTGATTTGCTATTTTTCTCATCTCAGATTCTATAGTTTTTGCAATAAAGAGTTTTTCTGTATCAGACTCAGGCACTTCAACGTGAACAGACCCGTGTTTAATCAGTTCATCGGATTCAAGGTTCATATGGTTTTGTTTGGTGTGACTGTACAGCTGTTGATGAAATGGGTGGTCCAAGGAATAGCAGTTGTCCGTTCCATCATTTGAACGTCGGGAAGAGCCTTCTCTTTTACAGAAGTGTGGAAGGGATGCATAATCCATTATCTACACAATAATGTAGCATGAACCATTTATAAGATGATCATTAAATACAGAAATATGCAGGAAAAAAATATTAAACTGTCTCTCACACATGATAGGTTCCATTGAGGATAGTTTCACATACAAATCATTAGATGCATGTTTAATCAAATTACTCATGCATCATAAAAATTTATAAAAGCATAACTGGCAGGAGAAGTGTGAGATCCATTGATGATTTCTAAGGTTGTATTAAACGCCTATTTTTTATTCAAGTAAAATGGAGCCAATGGCATACCGTTAATAGCTCATCTCGTCCAGAACCCTGCAATACTTGAATTTTCTTCCTTGTCCTCTCCTGTAAAAGGGGTTTCACCACCTGATACACATACCGGCATTATCACTTGTCAGTGTGGCACTGAAGAAAAATTTTATCGATCTCATACTATACACAACAGGAACCACATATTCCCACACTGTGCATATGAACTATATGGTGGTGGAGCTTCTGAAACTGGCTAAAATATAAATAGAAGAAGGGAGAGATGTAGGAGTGCAACCTTCCAGCAAGCTGAAAATATATATGGGACATTTACAATGTAATATGTCATTGTCTTCTCAGGATAGTTGAGCGCATCAATGGTAGACATGGTGGTCAGCAACTACATTCGGATTTAAGATCGATTAAGCAGATGAGCAAGGTCTGTAATTAATCTTGGACCAACATAAGGAACTTCTGTTATCTAAGGGTCTGAAGTGTACCTTTATCTGATTAAGTGCGGATAACCTTAGGCCAGTCATATCCAAAACCTTGACACAGGTGCTGCTTTGAATTCCATATTTTTTAGCTGCTGTAGGCTGTAATGTAACGAAAATGCTGAGGACAGGGAACATGAAAAGTAGCACTAAAACACTTCATAGAGTACCTACCAATATCACTCGATCCCGGTACTCATTAATTTGAATATGTGACTGCACATAATAATGATCCTGAGGCAGAAGGAAGAGTTGCTTTACAACCTCTCAAAATACATATAATTAAAAGCTTCAGTTACAATGAAAGATCCACATGGTCAGATTAAGTACTAGGAAGCAACTCATATGAATACAACTAGCCTTCATGGTGACACAAGGCCACTTAGTACTTAGTAGAAGACCCACGAGGATGAGGTTAAAATTTTAGTTTAATTAATGAGAATTTTTCTAGACAATCTACTACACTTCACAACTTACAGATGCTTTGTCCAATGTACTGAGGCCAGCGCCGATTGCGAAAACTGGATGCCCCTGCCGGATGAAATAACAGAGACAAAAACATCAATTGGAATCTTCTAATGTTGATACACTTCAACTTAATTAACTGTCGCATGTAGCAATATTCTGTTCCTATATTAAAGACAAATTAAAAACATATAGCCATGTTCTCGGTTGATGGTACCTCTCTGGTAAAGCCTGACAATCCTATTGGTTGTGAATCACGCACAGCCCTATACAACTCACTAGGAACTATTGGTCTCTGCATTTAATAAAAAAAATGAAATCACGGAAGTCTCAAGTCAACTCAGATGTTCTTGGCCTTACACAAATGCAAAATCAATATCACAAACAGAGCAAAGCATTTTCTCCATACCGCCAATATATTATCTATGTCATTTTCCACTCTCCACCTTAAAGATTCCTCCAACTGAAAAAATAACCAGGCACCCAAGTGTGTCAGAACGAGAAACAAATCATAATGCACTGAGGATTACAGAATCAAACCTCACCATTGTATGTGCTTTAGAGACGTCATACTCTCTTGCTTTTAGGAAACGTATCAACACATTTGTTGGATTTCCTTGGTGAACATTCTGAGCACCAAAAAAAAGAATTAATAAAATTACTGCCCCATATACATACAACAATTCATAGCATAACATTCACAAAACTTATTTTGAATAAAGAGCAGTCTGCTGTTGGCTTCCTTTACAGCCAGATGATAGTGTCACGTATAAGAAAATTTTTTTGACATAACATAGGAAGCGGTCCAACTTTATCAAACATTTGTTCCAACCACAGACCATAAACCAATTTTAATACTGAAACTCAATGATCAGATCAAAACGAGTCAAAATCCATTAAACAACCTCACCATTAGTGTTATGAAATGCTTCAAATATTCATCAAATTCGAAGAAAATACTACAAGCAACCATCTACTCCAAGACCCAAGTACAGTTAAACTTAAACACCACCAGTGAAGAAAAGTCAACTCAATTGCAGCAGATTTTTCAGAAACCTCAAACGATCTCTTCAAAGGCTCCTCAACTGATAGAATTCCACAACCAGAAGAAATCAATCAGCTCCCGCACAAAAAAACAACAAAAAACTATAGACATGAACAAGTGGAAACAACGACGACCACAACTTACTATCATCCATCAATGACCGAAGCTGACCAATCGCATCCTCCGATGCAACCGCCGCCGCCGCCGCCATATCAAATCTCAAATTCCGGCAACGAATATGCACAATCAGACACTTCCAACTTCACCTCAATCGCTCATTTGCTCACACACCACAACATATACTGCAAATTTCTACCAAGTCAAGCCATCACCGTACCACACAAATATAAAAATGATATAAAAGTGAAAAAGCGATAGCTAAAGGTCAAAAATGGCGGGCCAGCCTCTGACTCAGCGCGGCCGCCCCCGCCGGCCATACACAGTTCCCGCGCGAATTGAAGATAGCAGCTCGCTCCATTTCTCACGCAGCAGATTTCCATTTACGATTTTGAATTTTTGACATCTTCGAATGTCTATGCAAAACGATCGAAAGTAATGTGAAATTTCAGCCGTTGGATTGATAAATAGATGGCATCTGAGCCGTTGGATGGTCAGGATGCATCAAGTGCAAGCTGAGGCGCCGTTGAAGTTTTGAAAGGTTGGTGTGGATTTCAGAAATGACGTCCTTGTCCTTTCAACGTGTTTTTTGGACACATGAGACTAAGAAATGAAATCTGGTTGGGTGGTCAACGATGTCAAATAGCCAAATTTCCAAAGTTGGTTGATATATTCTCGTTCAATTAATTTCTGTTTTTTAATTCATATGACTAATTTCATATAAGCGATTAAATTATTTATTAAAATAAGGCTAAATTGAATATACTTTCAATTT
Source organism: Kalanchoe fedtschenkoi (assembly GCA_002312845.1). Classification (NCBI taxonomy): domain Eukaryota; kingdom Viridiplantae; phylum Streptophyta; class Magnoliopsida; order Saxifragales; family Crassulaceae; genus Kalanchoe; species Kalanchoe fedtschenkoi. Next base: position 977,336 of record NQLW01000089.1, on the reverse strand, counting down.
TCAATTATGCAGTTAGATCGGTAAGATCGATCCTTTCAACCACCGGTCTAATTGAGGAGTAACTATGTTGATTGTAATATTATATCGAACCGAAATTTGGTCCGGCTCTCTTTCCAATCAATTGAACTAGCCAATTCGATTTTAATATTAGTAAATAAAACTGATATACAGCTCTTTGAAAATCTTATTTTTAGTCTTTCATCTATTAATGATCAATTTATTCACATAAATTAAAAAAAAATTGATTAACTGGATACATATCATTTTTTATGTGACTGTGTGATAATTTCGTTTCATAATTATAATCTCATCTTCCAAAGAACACCCCATAAAAAAATTAAAAAACACAAATATGTAAATTTTTGTATAATAATTTCTAATATTGATTCAATTCCTGATGATAACATATGAAATTGAATTTTTATATGTCCTCGTGAACTGTGAACTCGTCCCCTGACAAATTTAAAAGAGTAAAAGTGTAAAAAAAACTATGTAAATTATGAGGTCACTGCATGCCCCCAACCATGAACAATACTCCCTCAATCCTATAATGCATGTCGTTTAAGATTAATTTGAATAGATTAGGTGAAGTTAATGCTAGCGGTTGAATAAATTTAATGAGTGAGTGGTTGATGTTTTTTTGAAAAAGTTCGTGCAGAAAGTAAATTTGATAGATGATTACTGATGAGGAATGACTTTTTTATTGATTATAATAATGAACTGATTAATGTTTGACATTTTAAGGTAGTTGTTGATTTAAATACGCATTGAAAATTGTGACAGAGAGAATAGACATTATCGACCCGACTCGATTAGATAAATTAATTGCTCTAATTTTAGTGTACATTAATTAGACCACGTGTAAACATAATCTAGTTACAAGTCATTAGCGACCTTATAAATAAAGCATTGACATCTTCAAAGGTCATATCTTATGCTTAGTTTACTCAGTATACTCGTAGTCGGATATTCGCATATTCCATGCGGATTATAATTTACAACGTCTAAATTAATCGCATAAAAATAATCCACGTTCTAATATTTAATTTAGAACAGTCACATCATTTTTTTTTTGTTATTTTTGTCATCAATTATGAAATCCATTTACAAGTTCTGCTTACCGATTTTTTTTTATTTTTAATTACTTTTTTATCAAATGAAATGAGTTTTATGTAGTAATTTAATTATTATTCATCGTAAAAATATTTAAATTGCTATTGGTTGGTAAGGTGACAGAGAATATCCATTGAAATAAGTGAAAAGTGTAAAAAGGGACCTTACCGTCGTCGAAATTTAAATATTTGTTCGACTTATCAAAATTTAAAAAAAAAAGCGAGGCTAAAACTTAAAGTAAATTTTAAATAAAAAAATATTAATTCCTAGCTTTATTGAAAGAAAAATAAAAACTTGCATGTATTGATAGTAGTGAATACATAATTTCATTTATTTTGGAAGGATAAATAATTTTTGTTTTCAAGAATATTTATCTTGTGCTGCGAAGCAAGTTTACAATCACCCTATGGTATTTATCCAAATCAATTATGCTTTTAATCCAAAATCAGATAATTTTTAATCTAAAAAATCAGCATGCAAATTTGTTAGCAGATCATAATCTAATTTTTAAAAATAAATCTATCTATGTGAATTATTAATATTTATTCATATTTTGAACTTTAATCTGTTATTAATCATCTTATCCAACTTTTAATTGAGGCCAAATTGTAATATACAGGTTGATACTTTTTTTACTGATTAGTTAGTTTTTAAAATTTATATTTTTTATAATTATTTTAATATCTACTTTTAAATAATTACAAAAGTGGAAACTTCCTTTAAATACGTAAAATATTACGCAATGAGTGCGGATGAAAAAAATTAATCAAATTTCTCTTTTTTTAATTAAAATTTTATTTCAATCTTTTTGCTCCCTTGTATTTCTGCTTTTGTTTTCTAGTTTCTGTTGCAATTATTGACCGAATTTAAATGTCAAATATACCTATATATTATAAGGATAAAACCAAAAGGGATTCTGAACTATCACCACTTACCCAATTGCGGTCAGAACTATCACAATTTCCAAAAAAGGTGCAATGAAAAAAAATTGCATCTTTTATGTGCGAAGATTATGTCGTTTGATTATTAAAATAAATTATATCGTTTTGTGCACATAAAGAAAACGACATCTTTTGATAACCAAATGACATAACTTTCACACAAAAATCTAAGTCTTGTAAAAATATTAGTTGTAGAATGTAATTGTGAATTTTATTTTAAAAAATCAGTCCAATTTTTTTTTCATCGTATCCTTTTTAAAAATAATAGTAATTCTGATATGATTTTTGAGAGACATTTTGGATTTTTCCCCTGTATTATAATAATAAATGTCATCCGAATCTTCTACGCTAGCAGAATCCGAGACTGTTAACACCGAAAAAACACAAGTGAAAATTATCACCGCATCTTCTCTCTTCAAGCTCTCATCTCCAGAAGCATTAAACCGTCAAATCCACAAGCCGATCATCTCCGACCAACCCAATCTCTCAGGCAATGGCGGTGACGGAGACGGAAACATCAACCGGACCGCAGCACTCGCGAGCAGAAGCGGCGGCGGCAAACGGCGGGCATGATACCGTCCAGTTCACGTTCGCGCGGAGTAATTCGGTAACCAGCGAGATCGTGGAGTTGGAGGAGGAGGAGGCAGGTGAGCTGTTCGAGATCAGTCGCGCGATGACGCCGATTAGAGAAGTAGAGACGGAAGGAAGCTTGTTTTCGTTCGATATCAATGGCGGAGAGGATAATGTTTACGTGGCGGTCGGGAAGGATGAGGCGAGCGTGGATGCGCTGAAGTGGACGTTGCGGCACGCGGTGGTGGACACGGCGACCTTTGTTTATCTGATCCACGTGTTCCCCGTGGTGCGGTTTATTCCCACTCCGTGTAAGTGTTTCAGAATTTTGAGTTTCCGTCGCTCAATTCAGAGCTGTAATTTGCTGATTGGATAGTTGTTTTTTGTTAGGGATTTGTGTCGGTGAAGGATTGATTTTTAGGGTTTTGAATGACTGAATGTGCGTATGGTGATGAAACAGTGGGGAACCTGCCGAAGAGCCAAGTGAGACCTGATCAAGTGGAGCACTATGTGACTCAGGAAAGGGGCAAGAGGAGGGAGCTTCTTCAGAAGTTCATTTCTATATGCTCTGAGTACAAGGTACTGGGATTGACCAATTAGTTGAAAATGAATGATATGGTTTTCAGATGTTTGATTTGAGAATATGTGGAGTGCTGATTTGCCGTGAGGGTTTATCATGATGCATTTGATGATGTCTGTTCTGTCAAACTCTGTTTGGAACTTTGGATGCCGAAAGCGACTGGTGTTCGGCAGTAAATTTGGTTCATTATCTGATGTTAGGCTTGTCGTGCTGTGAGACTTTGACAATTGACAAGTTTCATGTGCAAGTTTGCGATCGTGATTATGATTGACGGGTACATTTTCCTGTAACTTATTTGTTATGGATCCATCTGCAAGATGACCCTCATCTTTAATTCTCTGTAAAAAAAGTGAAAGATGAGTCACTAAGGGTTTAGTTTTCCGAAGTGGCACCTTGCCTTATCTTACATTTTGAAACAGGTGAAGGTGGACACTATGCTGATTGAGAGTGACACCGTGGGCAAGGCGATTCAAGAGCTGATTCCAGTGCTCAATATAAGAAAGCTAGTGATCGGAACAAGCAGGTCGTATTCAAGGTGCGTAAGGACTTGGACATTTCATTATTCAATAGCGATACTGATTGGTGAATCATTGAGCCACTTCTAGTTTTGTAAACATAAATCCATTTGGTGATGTAATGCGAGCAGGATCTCCAAGTCAAGGAAATCAGGAAGTGGCATTGCTGATCAGATTCTACAGAACGCGCCAGAGTATTGTGATGTGAAGGTCATAAGCCAAGGGAAGGAAGTCGACATGCAGATGATTGATCTTTCCTCCCCACGCACAGCACGCAGCAGCAGTGCCACAGCAGGTAGCAATGAGAATGACGACCGGGATGAGCCCAACTCGATCTTCGGAAGCAGCAGACATGGAGGAGACTATCCAAAGGCTGGCAGCGTTACATGTGGTTGCTTTAAGCTCTAAAGAATCAATACCGCTAGTACATTCTTACACATATAATTAAATGCATATAAATACTGTCAATAAACATAAAATGCAATAATTCTGTGAAATACATAGAGGTTTGGCAGGACCTGGACATTTTGTAGAATAGCCAAGTTGGTGTAGAATTTGTATATCATCATGTTTGGCAGATCTTAAGTTGGAAATGGATGACACCAATAAAGTAATAACAATCATGTGAAACATCCGGAAGATTTGGGCAGTGTGTCATGGTTCTAGAGTAATAATTCGTATGTTTTATTTGTTTTACGCACGTTGGGATATTTAAGACCATACGATGCCCAGATCATCACGGATCAGGGTCAGTCTACTCAATACTCGGGGTCTCTTTACTTACCCGAGTCTCGAGGAAGATACAAGATTATCAGTAACCACACATCATCGAGTAACTCGTTAGAGGATCTCTGTGAATGATACACCTTACTTGGTCCAGATATTTGATGAACCATGAGATCCATCTCAGGACCTAATCGTTCCTCGGCTAATGTACAAGAGTCCATTTCAAAGTTTCCCTCTGATTCTCATATCACACTGGGGGAAATCTCATCTGATCCAAGGATCCCTCTGATTTTTATGCTCATTATCTAAGAGGTTAAAAGATTATCGTTTACCTATCCTCGACTGGCGACTCGTTGGGGGTCTCGCCTCATTTAAACATTGTCCATAAGATCGACATCTTATGAAAATCTTCGAGGCTCGCTGGACTCTCAAAGATTCACCCTCATGTCTCACATAAGTTGGACTCATTTAAGATTTGCATCCGATCACTTATCTCGGGGGTAGCCGACTTCACCATCATTCCCTTCTAAAGAGCTAATAGAGTTTTTCTCATTTTCCTTGGAAAAAGCATCATCATTACCTCTCTTTGCATACTAGCTCTTTAAGGGTAACCACTTATTATCCGATTTATGTGATCCACACATCGTTAAACTCGTAGTCTATTTTCAAAGTCCATCCGATCTCTTGAAGGTCCAATACTTAATAATTACGAAAATGCCATTATAATTAAAAGAAAATCGCAAATCTTGTCACAGGGCTAACACGTGACACCCAACATCTCCTCAGAGTTAAATCTTGTGTTAATGGAGTACATTTGTGGGATTCCAAAATAAAAAATAAAAAGTAAATACTATATTTGCCATACATACAAAATAACACAAATATACTATTATACTAAGTCATGACGCTGGTTTTGTAATATTTAGTATGTTAACATAAATAGTACTCATATTTCTTCTTGTCGAGATTGAAAAAATTACATTAGCTCTTTATATGAGAGTGATAGTTAAACATTGTAATTGTGCTATTCCATTTTAATAAGATATGTCATTCGAGTATATAATCTTTACATAGACATGTCTCGTACCTATTTGCATGATTAGTTTTTTACAATATCAATAAAACATATTTTTCTTTGAATTGATGTGCCAACTCATTCAATTTTCATGATAGAAGATCAGTACCTCCTTACGTGAATATACTAATTATGTTATATTTTGTTGCTATTCACATAGTGCGCGAAAGACGAACTTATTTTTGTGACAGTCAACAAATATCGAACAAACTAGTTTGAGAGCTATACCATTACACATTTCCCATCAACAATTGCCGACCTAACTCGTAACTATCTGCCTAGGTTGCAATCAGAAAACAACAACTATCTGCCAAGATCAATGAGCCCCGATTTCAAGATTTCAACGCGAGGCATCTCAAGCGTCAAGCACCTCTAGCTTTCCTGGCTCGGAGCTCGATGTCTCCGTTCTTTACCAGGATCTTCCGCTGCATAACGCATTGGGACATTTAGCCGATGCGTCGTCTCAATTTCTTCGCCAATCTCTCTAATATTAAAACGGGTCACGGGTACGGGCGACACCTTAATGGACTATGTACCGGAAAACCTTTAAACTTTAAACCCTGAAATTTAATAACCCTAAAAACAGATGTTCGAAAATCTTAAAATATCCGAAAATTATAAGACCCTGAAAATTTGTTAACTCTAAAACAATATAAATCTAACACCATGATTTATGGGTGGACAAATGAGTGAAACGACGTCATTTCACTTCGTTTTCATTAACTTACGTCATCATTTCTTAAATCCGATAAACATTACAGTTCATCTGAACATATTATCAAATGATTCAAATGTGATGAACATAATATATCATTTGATGACATAGCAGCTCATCTATGAACAT
>NQLW01000089.1:916504-970469 GCA_002312845.1 Kalanchoe fedtschenkoi | reverse complement strand
ACTCCGCCAACCTCCTCTCCTCCGCTCCTCCATCTCACTCCTCTCCGCTCTCCCATCTCTCGCGATTCGTCCGTCGCCGATCCCCTCCCTTCCTCCGCAACGCTCGCTACCTCTCCTCCTTCAAGCTCCGGGACGACGCGCTGGAATCCATGGCGGCGATGAACGGGAGCGGAGTGGATCTCAGATCCAAATTCCTCAAGGTGTACGCCGTGTTGAAATCGGAGCTGCTCGAGGATCCGGCCTTCGAATTCACCGATGATTCTCGCCAGTGGATTGATCGAGTATTGCATCCGTCTCTCTCTCCTCCGTCTCATTTTACGTGAAATGTCTCTCCGCGGCTTGTCGATTAGGTTTTGCTTACCAGTACTGAATAAAAAATCCTGTAACCGCCACTGTGTTTATCAATGTGATGTGATTGATGTCGTAACTAGGCTCTGTATATGCTTATCACGCCCTGTTCAAGTGTTGGTTTGTAGTTACGGTGCTATCTGTTGTATGTGTTTTTTAATGTTTTGTTTGATCTATTGCAGATGCTGGACTATAATGTGCCTGGAGGTAGGGAGGAGCTGAGATTTCTGGTTTTTTTTTCGTGTCAGATATCATGGTTTTATGCACCTTTTTCAGCCGGTGTGAGAATTAAACCTCATGCAAAAAAGTTGCATGTGTGTAGGAAAGCTGAACAGAGGGCTCTCGGTGATTGACAGTTTTAAGTATTTGAAAGAAGGGAAGGAATTGACTGAAGAGGAAATTTTGCTTGCAAGTGTGCTTGGTTGGTGCATTGAATGGGTGTGTTTTCTTCACTGAGTTGGAATTTCTTGTGTTACTGCAAAGTCATGTAGTTCTGAGTGCAGCTACGCGTGAAATGAGTTGCAGCTTCAGGCATATTTCCTGGTCCTAGATGATATCATGGATAACTCTCACACTCGCCGTGGTCAACCATGTTGGTTTAGAGTGCCAAAGGTATCATTATTTCGTACTTTCAACATCTTCAGGAGCAGACAGATTGCCATAGAAAAGTAAGCAACACTCAAGTGTATTTATTTATTTGTTGATTTATCACTATCATGATCCCACCAGGTTGGAATGATAGCTGTTAATGATGGACTCTTACTACGCAATCATATTCCAAGGATCTTGAAAAAACACTTCAAGCCAAAGCCTTACTATGTGGATCTTGTTGATCTGTTTAATGAGGTGGGGTCCTTGCATCAAAATAACTCAGTGATCTTAATTAGGGTAAGCGAGAGCCAGACTAACACCACTATGTGGTTTACAGGTGGAGTTCCAGACTGCTTCAGGGCAGATGATTGATCTGATCACCACCATTGAAGGAGAAAAAGATCTATCCAAATACTCACTGTCCCTGTAAGTGGTTCGAACTCCCATGTTGCCTTCTATGAAACTTATAGTTTTAGTTAAGGATTTCATTAACTAAAAGCTGGTGAAATATCTGCAGTCATCGGCGTATCGTACAGTACAAGACCGCTTATTATTCATTTTACCTTCCGGTGAGTTGGCATATTAATTGATAAACTAAAGTTAATTCTAATTAATTGATACCGTCTATCTGACCAACTTAAACCAGTAGAGCTTATTATTTGTAACCCATATTGGTGATTGATGGTCACAAGTTGAATAATTACGTCATGACAGTTGTATCTTGGGTGTCAATTATCCTTGTAGGTTGCCTGTGCTTTGCTTTTAGCTGGTGAGAAATTGGAGAGTCATGTTAATGTTAAAAACATTCTTGTGGACATGGGGATTTACTTCCAAGTTCAGGTGACTTTATATTTGTTCACTTGGAAGCTTTTCATCTGACTATTTAGTTCCAATGTCGATAGCAGAAGTTCACACTCAATTAAAAGCGAGCCACATTATAGAAGTGTGTTGGTTTTACTTGTGTCATGTTATTCTCTTGCTATATTTAATCTTGTAATATGAATTGTCATACTGTAGGATGATTATTTGGATTGCTTTGGTGACCCTGAAAAAATCGGCAAAGTAAGTTCAGCCGCAGTTGTTATATGTATTTGTGCCTTTTCTTTCAATTTTTTGTTTTGCTTATTGTGTGCGTATCTTTGAGCATACTTTTTCCTATTTTCGCATTTAGATTGGAACAGATATAGAAGATTTCAAGTGCTCATGGTTGGTTGTGAAAGCATTGGAGCTATGCAATGCGGGACAAAAGAAAGTTCTATCTGTACGTGCAAATTGAGGTTTTCTTTTTGTAAGATCATTTCGGTTTTTGGTGATTCAAATTTTCATATTTAAGATTTTACAGGATCATTATGGCAAAGATAATCCAGAGGATGTTGCTAAAGTAAAAGCTCTATATAATGAACTCAACCTCCAGGTTTCAACTTAATTCCCTTAACTAGGCTTTTATTTGACACATGCATTAGTTTAACATCTTTTCATCCTTCCTTACTTGCAGCCTTCGTTTCTAGCATATCTGATCTGTTTTTTCTCTTCCAATAGGGCGTATTCGCAGACTATGAGGCCAGTACCTATGAGAAGCTGATAACATCCATAGAGTCTCACCCAAGCAAGGCAGTGCAAGCATTGTTGAAGTCCTTCTTGGCTAAAATATACAAGAGGCAAAAGTAGGAGGCTGTTTTATTTTGCTGGAAGCTGTCAGACCTTAGCTGCTGTTCGTCACCCCTAGCTTCTTAGCTATAGTCTACTTTCAATAGATATGTTTTTCTCATCGCTCAGTTCAAATCATTAGTTTTTCATTGCCGTAAACTTATTGCATCTTGTAACATGACTCGACCTTGTAGCATTTCATATTGTCAGTTATGATGTTGACCTTCCAACTGTACGGATCCAAATTGTTGTCCATAAACTGTCAGATAATCACCCTACCAAAGGAAAATTTTCCTCATAAATAATTTATTAAGGATGAGTTAAACAGAACCATGTCACTTTAATTGTTCACTTTAAATATCTGACCACGTTGATCTCGATAAATGCTCACGAGGGAGCGCAGAGCCACACCACATGCAGAGTTGTGGTTCAAAAGATTTTTCTGCTCAGTTAAAACTGAGAAAAGCACTAACTGTGATCTTCCAGCGTCTCATTTATGACAAAATAACGCGCAGATGTTGGCATTAAAAGCTTCGGTTGCAACTGCATAATACTGTACACGTTAAAGATCACAAAATGGCGTGAAAAGTTCTGTTGGTGAATCGTTTCAGTCATTTGTAATGGTTATCATGATTGCTGATGCGTTGTTTCTGTTCGCTGAAAATGGCATGTAAGTCAACATCCTCAATTTCCGGAATTTTTCATTGCAAGTATCTGGCTCGGAGTTCAATGGTTCTAGGCTTCTGCATATCTGCTCGAGCACCGTTTCTGGTTATGAAATCTAATGCAATGTGACGTGTTCTTAACTTCTGGGCAGGTTGGATTTAGTGGCAGAAAGTCTTGCATCTGTTTTTATCAGGTACGTGTATTTCGTAAATGATGCTCAAAACCTGCGTCAATCCCAATTTGTCTTATTCTCATATTTTTTTCCCGGAATGAATGACTTACTGTCTTGAGCAATGCGAACACAGGCTCGCAGGTAGTGGTTGTAAAATTTAAGTGTTGCTTACTGTGGATGTGAACCTGCACCATGTTTATGTTTAACTTTGTTCTTTTTAAATGGAGCCTGATTTTTCATTTCTCCCCAGGAAATGCCAATGGCAGAAAGGAACAGGAGCACTGTGATCCAGAAGCTCAAGTTCCTGAAGGTGTACTCATTGCCGAAATCTGAGCTGCTTCATGATCCGGATTTTGAATCTGATGAATATTCTCGTCGATGGGTTGAGCGTGTAACTCCTCAAACACTTTTACCAATTTTCCTAAGATAATCTGATGAATACACTTGCCTGGTTAACATTTACATAGTCACTGGTCAGGCGGGCTATGTCTATAATTTGAGTTCCTTCATTGATTACCTTTTTATACTCAAATGCAGATATTGGGCTACTTTGTGCCTCGAGGTAGGAACGAAACAATTATGCTAATGTAGTATCTCACAGTAGCCTTTACACAGTAGTTGTGATTTTTATCCGCTGAGATATTTATACAGAGAAGTTTGTGCTGTGCGTATTTGAGTTATGTTTGGATATTTTAGGAAACCTGCAGAAGGGACTCTCAGTTGCCAGGAGTTATCGCCACCAAAAAGAAGGCAAGGAATTAACTGAAAGCGAAATTTTTATTGCAAGTGTCCTTGTGTGGTGCATTGAATTGGTATGTGCTTTGGTACTCGCTGATATGTTACGTACGATTTTGTCGTTTTTCGGTATTTACTCTGCATATGTCCAGGCGATAGACTGTATCATCCATGAGGCTCAACTACCAAGTAACAAACCATATATCGTTTTGAATTATCTAAGGTTCTGTGTACTCTTCCGTTTACTCATCTTTTAAATCTTTTGACTGCTGGTTTTGCGACGAACGCTTATGTAATGACTCATGTAGGATGCTAAGGTGATTGCCAACAATGGGATATTTCTTCGTATTTACATCACTAGGATTCTGATTAAGCACCTAAAAGGAAAGCCTTACTATGCTGACATTGGTGACTTGTTTAATGAGGTGAAATGTTGCACATATTGAAATATCAGCTTATCGAACCATCACTTGACATTACCTGCTGGCTACCGGTTATGGAGAGAAGGATCTATCAAAGTGTTCGATGCATCTGTGAGTGATACTATACTATTCCTGGTTTTCCTAGATGAAAATAAAAACATTTCCATGGTTAGCCTGGCCAATCATTCTTAGTTATTTGGGAAAAGTACGAAAGGAGTATCTGTAGTACCGCCACTTGCAAATTTAAAGGCGTTACTATCCCTAATTTATAATTCAGGGGTTTGAAAATAATAAAAGTATATTTGAGTTAATTAAAACCCCTGAATATTAAACCCTAAAACCCAAAAATGAGAAATATCCCTGAATTGCAAATTATGGATAGTAACGCTCTTAAATTTGCAAGTGGACCCCTTCTCATACTTTTTCTTAGTTAATTTCCATGCATTTAACAGATGTAAAACTGTCCGAAACTCTTGCCTGTTTCTATATACATGCTTTTTTTATCATAGTATGTTGAACTCTCTCTGCAGCTACCGACGGATGGTACAGTATAGGACCGCTTATTACTCGTACTACCTGCCAGTACGTCATATATTGTTTTTCTGCATCTCCAAATAAAGTGGGAAAAAAACAAAGCCTCAGTTCAGACGAAAATCTGGAAGGTCATGTCAATGTCTGGAAAATTCGCGTTGAAATGGGGATATACTTCGAGGTGCAGGTGACTATCGGCCTGCCACATGGCTCCTCTGTCAGACATTAATTTTGACGAATAGTCAGTGGCCTGCTAGAGAGCTTAGAGTTGAAAAAAACCAACACGCCCTCATAAGTCATTCTTAGCTGTACCATGTCATCAAGGACTATAAACACCATTAATGGGGAGCTGACACGTGTCACGTTGAAAATCAAAATGACACGTAATATTTAATGATTGGTTATAGAAAAAAATTGACTTTTCAACACGACATGCGTTAATCAAACTGACATGTGTCAAGACCATTTGAAAATTATTCTATAGTCAACAGAAAGACTCCTCTCGGTACCTTAAAATTTCTGTTTTTTAACACTGAAACTTAGCATTCTTTTAATTATACAGGATGATGATATGGACTGCTTTGGTGATCCTAAAAAGACCCGGAAAGTAAATTCGGGCTCGCAATTCACTATGGTACTCGCTGTTGATAATAGTTGATAAATTACTGAGTATTTTCGTGGATCACGCGGTTCTGTAACTTTTTTTTGTTGATTTGTATATCCAGATTGGAATAGATATTCAAGATTTTAGGTGCACGTGGCTGGTTGTGAAAGCTCTGGAGCTGTACGATGGGGAGCAGAAGAAAATTCTGATTGTGCGGACAAAAAACTCTTGATACTTATCTGCATATCAGAATGAATCCTTCACTGTGACACCAATGTGTTTTATTTTAACGCAGGATCACTATGGAAAAATAACCCAGAAGCTGTGGCAAAAGTGAAAGCTTTGTACAACGAGCTCGATCTCCAGGTTGGAACTTTCAGCTTTTTAGATGGAAAAAAAAAATGAAATTTGCTTATATGTGTCAAAATCACTTATGCTGGAATTGCGGATGCATTTGTGGAAAACGAGGGTAGCGTACAAGAAGCTGATGGCGTTGATAGAGTCCCATCCAAACAAGTCAGTACAGGCATTGCTGAAATCGTTGCAGAGCAACGCGTACAAGAGGGTGGAGTTGGATGTCATTCTCTCAGGCCCTCGCGTAGGCATTAAAACTTTAAAAGTAGCTCCATAGTCTAGATATGTCGTCATTATACAGTAGTTTTTGCGCGCTCCTGGAGTCATTTGGAACCTCAATTTACTCATTATCATTTCAAAATATATGTATACTGATGAAAGAATACTTGAACTTCAATTGAGCTATACGTATAGTTCATGATGTTTACAAGAATAATGCTTGGCACATGCAGGTAAGAAAGTAATTGTTTAAATAGTAAAAAAATATTTGAAAGTAATAATCAAATTTGAAATATTTTAGACAAATATTTAATATCAAATCACATCACACGTTGAGGAGGTAATTTCTGGAGCTGCGGTGTTTAACCGGCCGTCTTCATTCTAGAGCGTTTCGACTACCGCAGTGCATGATGGACCCATAACATCGACTTCCTAATTCTCAGCATCATCAGACTCTGTGTCTGACTAACTAGAGGAGAGCATTGTTCGGTGAAAATCGATTCATCGAACCGATACCACTTAACTGAATTAATTTGGTTTGGTTAATTCGGTCAAAAATTGAAAAAAATAGTTAATTCGGTTCGGTTAATGAAAGAGAAATTTTTGAGTTCGGCTAATTCGGTTAACCGAATTAACCAAAAAAATAATTTTATTAAATAAAAATAATTTTTTACATATAAATATATTGATTTTATATAATATGTTTACTTTCTTCGGTTAATTCCGTTAATTGAATGTTTAACCGATAACTGAATTATCGGTTAACCATATAATTTGGTTCGGTTATCGGTCAAGACTTTTAGAAATCAGTTAATTCAGTTCGATTAACCGAACAGTAATTCAATTTGGTTAACCGACCGATGCTCTCCCCAACAACTGACACTAATGGCAAATCTGAAATATTGGAAACAAGTATATTAGCAACATTTGTTTGTGTATTTATTTAGATACAAATCTAGTTAAAAAATACCTCAAGGGAGTCGAATGAAGATCAGGTTCGATCTTGAGTCGAATGAAGATCAGGGTCGTACTTGAGCATAACAATCTCACTACCTAAGAATAAAAAAGATCGTGCATGATCCTCTTTACGTGCCAACCAACGTTGCTCATGACGGCCGCCTTACAACATATAATATTTATTTCACCTGCAAATTCATGTAATTGTAAGATTAAGAATATATCACAAATGTTTTAAAGGAATTTGAATAAATAATTATATCACTCACAACTAGAGTGTGGTCGGGTATAGAAGCCTGATAAGTAGGCACCTGAATAGTGGACGGGTGGATGATGCGCCAAGTGATCCTCTCATACCAGTTGTCGTGATCCCCAAGGGTTGTGCGATGGTACTCATCGCCCTGGACGATGAACTCGTAATGTGAGTCACACAAGGCGACAAAGCGTGCCACACATGAAGATAAGTTGATAAATACGTTCAAGTCATTACAATATAATGTGTCAAATCTAAGTTCACAGGTGCTCCATTACCTTTTTGCACCCTTGCAAAGTTTTCAAGTATGAAATTTCATATTCATGGGTCTTCTTAAAATAATTGACAATCTCAGCTAGCGAAATTTGTAAATTTTTCTTGATGAACTCCATCATCTCTAGGAGAGAGCAGTTCGGTCAAAACAGAACCGAATTAGAAATTCGGTTAACCAACTGAATTAATCAATTCTATTTTGGTCCAACCGATAACCGAACCGAATTACACACTTAACCAAATTTTTTAGTTAATCAGTATTCGGTAAATTATTCGGTTAACCGAACTGAACCGAAATTATCTTACATTTTACTTCAATTAATCCATATAATAATGCTAATCACTAATTTTGTACTCTAAAAATCAATTACAATAGTTTATTAACTAGCAGGCTGTTACAATACAATCTGCACAATAATAAGATGAATATCTAAAAATAAAATTACAACATCTGTCAACATAAAATCATTAACAGGAGTATTAGCATATATAATGAGCAAATTAAATTATTTTGGATCATCAATTCGACTACTGCACGTTTCATGATTCCAAAAAAATAAATTCAAAACCTGTAAAAATAGAAACACACTAAAAAGTTAGCATGAACATCTAAAGAGACACCAATTCAATGAAAAAAAATAATTATTAATAATATATGCTAAACATACGAAAACAATGTCAATAAAATACTAAAATCTTTGGAAATAGTCTATACATTATACGTAACACTACCAAATCAATTTGACATATGATCATCAATAGAAGACGAAATGATTAAACAAGTTAGCTTATTCATATTTAAAGATCTGATATGTTACAAAATGTTTTCAAAAACTAATTATATAAAAATAATGCTTGTTACAGACACATTTTACATTTATATTAGACTAACAATAACAATTCATACAAAACCTATAAACACAATATGTTAGAACAAGTCAGACAAAAGAATGGCAATTCACAAGCCAATATGGAATAAATACAAATTAAATTTCAGACTTTTATTTGAAACTATTTTGACATTTAACAATATTTCATACTTTTTTTAAAAATCAAATTTCAAAAAGATTCAACAGATTTTAAAAAGGCAAGAAAATATTATACAAGTATTCATTGTAAAAACTAACATATTTTAGAAAACATATCATATCTTCAGCAATTTTGGATCAATTTTCTCATGTTTTAGATAAGACATCTGCAGAGAGGAAATAGTTCAAATGGATATTTGATTAGGCAAGTAAATAGTTAAAACTACATATTAATCTGAAGAGATTAAAATAAAAAGTTCATGTAAGAACCAATAAATAATATAGAAGGCTAGAAGAAGTAGAAGAATAGCCGAGCTGTTGATATGATAGTATTGATAAAAACAGTAAGGCTATTAGAATAAATTAATAATAGATCTCGAATAGACTCAACTAAATCACTCCAACAAGAACCCCATACAAACATATGCATATATGTACAATCAAATCGGAGAGAAGAGAACCCTAGAAAATAAATCTATCAAGTTGAATAAAAGGAGGAGTATTACCTGACCCGACAGGGTTTTGGATTAGGACCACGTCTGTGGGTGAAGGATGAAAGCAGCTGTGTAGCGGTGAGAAGTGAGGGCTGAGAAACAAAGTCCCGATGCGTTCTTTTGTCGATGAAAAACAATGAGGTTGAAGAAAAAGATAAGTGTTACCTGATCCGGTAGAGTTTTTGATTAGGCCTGCGGCTGCTGAAAAAATGGATGGTGATGGTGAAGGGTGAAAGCAGTGAAAACTACCTGATGAGCACCTCTATAAAAAGAAGAACGAGGGTAAGTGCCGAAATGTTTTTTTCTATTGATGAAAATTAATTAGGTTGAAAGATAGAGAACGGAATGAAGCATAAGATGTATTTATAGGTAAGGAGTGGGTTTGGCTTGGTGGATCTGTGTTATTGGGCTGGATTTATAAGTTAACTGGACCTGTATTTTAGTAATATAATATATTATTTATTTATTTGTTTGACTAACTCGGTTAACCGAATAATAAAATTTTATTCCGTTAACCGATTACAAATAACCGAACTATCTTTCGGTTTTAACCGAATTACCGAATTAACCGAACTGAAATAATTCAGTATCGCTTATTCGGTTCGGTTAATCGGTTTTATCTGAATAATGTTGTCCCCTAATCATCTCTCATCCAATCAAATTTTCATTTAGAAGAATAAGTTATCATTCAGAATCACATCTGATTAATATGTGTGAGGTCCATTGTACACACTCACAACAAAAATCACTAACTTCTTTTCTTGACGATCCTAAGATGCCATTTACAATTAACAAGTTCATGTTCATGTCGTCGACACTTCAAATTGAGCAATTTCAGATTCAACTTAACCACTTTATATTTCACCTGATTTTACAAGGAATATACTTGACAAACATGCACCACTTCTTTCTGGGTAAAAAATATTTGGCCCTTGTAAGACTCACTATATCGAAACTTCTATTTAACAACAACAGTTTATCTTCAGCAACCCAAATAAAGATGTCGGTAAATGCCAGATAATCTAAATATTAAAGATTGGGTCTTGTTATCATCATAACATACTAGGTTCCAAGATTGGCCAGTCTCAAAATGCTCACTTGGTTCTCCCTCATTGTCTAAACTATCACGAGACTCAATATCATCTTCTTCTTCTTCACTAAATAATCTATAAGTCAAATCCTCCACCTCATCCTCATCCTCATCACTATCTCCATCTAAAATTTCTAATTGTTCATTGTCGTACTCATCTAGCATTGAGTTATCAAGAGTCTCTAATGTTTCTATAATGACATCGTCAAAGTTGGAGTTGTTAACCGCCGTGGCTACTCAATAAATCAACAACCATCACAAATTTAATAAGTTCCAAGACACAAATTCAACTAATTAAATTCAAATTCCTAATCAAACTGAAAGAGTGAACTAAGAAACCTAAGTCAAATGAATCTTGTAAAATCACACAAGTTTCATGCATCTCCGATTGAGTTACTAAATTTTAAGAAAATGAGTCATATGTACAACAATTCATCAATATTATCCCTAAACAACAACAGTTCACAGTAAATAATTTTGAACAACACACTATCCCTAAATGTAAAATCACAACCTAATCTAAATCATAAATTACAACCTAACTCAAAATCACACATTGTCACGAGCAGCGCGTTATTCCCAAACTACGTCAATTGAGCTATCATTATAACCTAAGTCCAAAGATAATCCATGAATAACCAACTTCGCCAGTAATCCACCTAATTAATAAGTAAAAGTGCAAAATCTTACATTAGTTGACCAAATTGTAAGAGTTGGAACGGCTATGCGACGAGATTGTACTCGACACAACCTCTAAAAGATGAATTGACATATTGAAGGGTGACATATTGATGTTTTAAGGTTGTGTATTGAAAACTTGAAGAAGGAGAGAAGAAAGACCAGATCAAATGGGAAGGGAAGATAAGCGCTCAAGATTTTAGATCTGATATAACCACCGTTTTTGAAAACGTCGACGTTTTATTTATGCGCTGCAAAGGGAAGAAAGACCAGATCGAACCATGGTGTGAAATCGGCGCTGGTTCATGTCCAACTGCGTTTTCAAACCGGCACAAAAAAAGTCTAACGAACCGTCGTTTGAAACTGATGTTGAATTAAGCTCAGCCTCTATTTGAAACTGATTCTTGGCCACGCGTATGCTGACTGTGCTGCTCGGTCAGCAACCAATCCAATCATACTCCAGCTTCAGTTTGAAATAATGAGTGGACTTAATCCAATGCTAATTTTAAATGATGGTTCCTAAAAATATACCGTTTTGAAATATTCTTAAAATTTAGGCCATTGGAGAAAGTTTAGTCTAAAAAAAACAATTTATAAAAATTATAATACCAATCATATGATGACAAATGTAAAATAAAATTTAATTATATTGTTATGTTTATTATCTAACATGTGACAGTACATTTTTAGTGGTTAAGATTCGAAATAATGCAGTTTCAAGTTGACTGTTTAGGACATCTCCATTAAAACTTTGTTGCAAGATTTGTGTCTGACTTTGAAGCGCTCTGTTTCAATGTGAGAGAAAATTTTCAAGAACTGACACCGGCACGCTTCGACTACATCAAGCGGTTCGAGGAAAAACTTTAGACTGTGCTTATTAGTTGTACACGTCATTTATTGTATAATACGACTTTAGATGACATCAAAAATTAATAAACAGCGTCTAAAATCTTTTAAATAAAATGAATCGAACTTTATATGACGTTTTAAAATACTATCTATAGTCTAGATTTTTTAAATTGATTTACTTATACTTTACAGAACACCTGTGAACCATTATTTATTTTGTGTCCATTGTCCTTAATTTGGTCCAACACCGCAAATTCTTAGGTGCACCTCATCCGCAAATTCTTCGGTTTGTGTCGTTTTCATTAAAACACTCATTCATATCTCAATGAGCTGCTATGTTCATCAGATGAATTGTTATTTTCATCGGATGAGCTGCTATGTTCATCATATATGCTTTTATGTTCATCAGATGAGCAGTTATGTTCATCAGATGAGTTGCTATGTTCATCAGATGAGCAGATATGTTCATCAGATAATATGTTCACTAGATGAGCAGATATGTTCATCAAATGATATGTTCGTCAGATGAGTTGTTATCTTCATCAGATTTGCTAATATGTTCATCAGATGAATGAGTATGTTCCTCAGATTTGCTAATATGTTCATCAGATGAATGAGTATGTTCATCAGATTAAAGTATGAAATATTTTAATGAAAACGAAGTAAAACGATGTCATTTTCGAGCGAGAGCACCCACGTGTTCTCGATCCACACATGTATCAATGGCTTTACACTAAACAAATGACAAAAATGCAATTAACAAACTTGCACTTTTTTGCAGACAAAGTCAACTTCAGATTCGCCGATGGTCGTCGACTCCAATCTTTTTCTGTCTCTGAGGTGTTGTTCCTGAGTTGATTTTAGGAGAGAAAGGGAAGGAGACGGAAGGAAAAGAAGTGAAATGTGTTGTTCATGAGTTTTTGTAAGGAGTTTAGGAGGATACCCTCATTTCCTTTTCTCCCAAATTGGAGAGATTTGGAGAGAAAGTGAGGGGAAGGGAAATAAAAGAGTGAATATGACGATTTACCTTTATGTATCTCCAATTTATCTAAACACAAAGACAATTTAATAATTATATTATATTTTTTCACATTTCCCTCCAAGTACTCTCTAAACTAAAAATCATTTTTTTCTATCATTCCTTCTCTTTCCTCTCGTTTCTTTTCTCTCATCTTTCTCATTTCACTCCTTTACTATCAAAACTCAGGAACAAAGCCTGATTCCCCGTAATTTGTTTTTCGGCAGTGATTCCGCAGGCATGTGATGCATCTAGGTCAGAGCACCCATCGCGAGCTTCTCTCACTTCACTCAGCTCAGCTCAACGTGCTCGGTAACTTGCAAAAGAATCCAGCACCATCTCCACCGCACGTTCTACATCTGTCAAATGACGACACACAGCGCTGCATAAATAATGCTTCTTTAACAATGGAGTAGCTGGTGACTGTGCGTGCTCAATTTCAGCCAAACTGAGCGCCGCTCCACTTCTTCCTCACGGTGTCATCAGCCGCATCTCAATCTGCTTGATTCAGTGAGATGGGGGATGTCAGGAAGAGCGCCATTGATATGGTGGCAGAGTTCATGAAATTGTACCCAGTGTTGAAACCGCAGCTCCTTCAAGATCCTGCTTTTGAATGTGCAGATGACTCCCGTCAATGGGTTGACAGAGTAAGCGTCTTAGATGCAGCTATTCAATTGTTGTTGAAGCTGGCTCGATTCTTCTTCTGACTTTGTCTTTCAAATGCACCACTGCAGATGCTGGACTATCATGTGCCTAGAGGTGAGAAAGCTTTATTTCCATTGTCTGATCTCTTGTGATTCCCGGATTGTTTTCCAGGCAAACACGACAGGTTTTTCTGTTGTCAACAGGGTAGCTGACTAAAGGATGGAGAGCTATCAGATTTTGAAAGAAGGAAAAGAGTTGACGGAACAAGAATTTTTTATTACAAGTGCTCTTGGGTGCTGCGTTGAATGGGTATGTGCATTCTTTGAGTACACCATTGTCATTTTCTTAGAGTTACGTCTCTTGATTTGTTGAGCATAATGATATTATCACATATCGCCCATTGGAAGCTCAATAGTGATCCTAATATATAGTTGGGCTCCCCACTCATTATCAATTGATTTTGAGTGTAGATCCGACTAATTTACATGAGTACTCATCCGCGTTGTTTAGCTAATAGATTTTCAGCTGCATGCGTACTTTCTGGTGCTTAAAGATGTCACGGCCAATTCAAACACTAAGCGTGGACAACCAAGCTCTTTCACTGTGCCAAAGGTTTCAAAATTTGCATCTCTTTTGTATTTTGTGGTGTAACTGTGAAGTGAAGCCACGCCGCTAATGCTAATGCTTCACTTATGGTGTGACTTGTGAAGGATGGTATGATAAATGCTAACGACGGGCTCTTTCTCCGCAATCATATCCCAAGGATCTTAAAAAGGCGCTTCAGTGAAAAGCCATACTATGTTGATTTGATTCACTTGTTTAACGAGGTTTTCTCTTTGCAATGACTCCGCATATAGAATTATCAAACTGGGCTTGCTCGGGACTCACCTCTTCATATCTGTGACAGGTTGAGTTCAAGACGGCTTCAGGACTGATGCTTGACTTCATTACTACCACCGAAGGAGTAAAGGACATATCCAACTACTCAGTCTCAGGGCTAGATCATCTTATAATTCTATCAATGAAGTCAAAATGGTTTTCCTCACCGCATATCAATTGGTAAGTGGAGAACTCTGTCCAGTGAGCGTAATGCGGTGTTGAATGAACCAGGTCAATCACCAGTGTATAATTCGAGTCAAGTCAGTATGTCATCCTAACCTAACTGCTTCAGCCATTTCAGTTCCGGTTCCCACATTTCCTGGTCTCATTTTTCTCTGAATGTAATTATCAGTGTTCTGCTGTTCTTGGCCTCAGTGCGCGAGTTTATCTACACCTGTCCTTTTGGGCCTGCTTTTTTGGGTAATTATAAAAAATTTCCAACAAAACAATGAAAAAAGGAAGAAGAAATATAGCACACGAACCATACTGTTTCATGAGACTACGGTCTTCATATATAGTGATTGTCTGTAGCATGAGGAGCTCTAATAAGTTTCCTAATCCATTCAGTTCTTAATTCGTGTTGATTGGAACTGATTGAATGGCTTCAGGCATCGTCAAATTGTACAATACAAGACTGCCTATTACTCATTTTATATTTCGGTAAGTTCATATTTTTTCTTCAATTTCAGACTCGTAAGTAACCCTGCTGGAAACTTGAGCACAATCAAGGGTATCTGAATGATGACTCATTATGAGCCTTTTCTTGGACTGTGATTCGGCACGTTGTTACGCAGGCTGCGTGTGCGTTACTCACGTCGGGAGAGAAATTAGAGAACCAAGTTGATGTCATGAACATTCTTGTTGAGATGGGGATACACTACCAAGTACAGGTATTTCACATAAGTACACATTTCCTTACATAGCTGGCCGTTTGCTGAATTTTTATGAATCCAAGTCCAGTTGCATTGCATTACATAAGTGGATTTGTAGACAGGAAAATTTCTAATTAAATCATATTGTTTTTCCTTCTTTTTTTGCTTCTCCTTTTACTTACTTTCTTAGACATTTCCTTTTTTCATGTAGGATGATTAATGGGATTGCTACGGCGAACCTGTAAAGATAGGGAAAGTATGATCTCTCATGAAGTTCAGTTCAGTTCATCGACTCAAATACACATAATATCTGGAGTTTTCCTCAGCATCCGTTTCTTGACTATTTACTTCTGTTCCTCCTAACTAAGGGTGATACTGACATTGAAGATAACAAATGCTCTTGGTTGGTTGTGACAGCTTTAGAGCAATGCAACGAGGAGCAAAAGAAAGTCTTATTAGTAAGCAAAAATCAATGTTATATTATTTCCTAAAAATGGTTTTTTTTTATTACGATTGTGTGCGTTCATAACAGAATCACTACGGCAAAGACAACCCAGAAGATATTGCAAAAGTGAAGGCTTTGCTGAGGTCCTCCTTGCTCAAAATACCCAAGAAGCTGAGCTAGGGAGAGCCACCTGCAAGCTAGCGTTCTTCACTGAGTATATGCCACTCATTTTTCATAGTCGACAAAATCTTCTTGTAGCCTGTATTACCCAATCTCTCACCCCCATTAAATCAGTCTATCCGTCCCCACTTGCTTCTAATCCAGTTGTTTCAGGCTGAATATGGTTTAGAGAAAATAGCGAGAAAAGGAGACAACAAAAATGAGAGGGAAAGTGAATTTCTTATTGAATTCATTATATTTTTCTTTAATTTGGTTATGGTGGAAAAATCATGGAAAAGTATAAAAACACTCTTTGTTTCCATCAGATTTTTCTTTGCATTCCCCATCTAGTTTTCACTCTCTAATTTTTTGTAAATCAAACAAAAGATTTCTTCTCTTTTTTTTTCAAACTTTTTCTAAATCAAACACAGCCTAGTCTCCATGCTTGCTCCACCTTCATTTGTAGGAAACTTTCGTCAGGGCCTATGTTGCACAGAGCGATTCACAGATCTTCACAGATCAGGGCCAATCTTCTCAATACTTAAAATCTCTTTATTTACACGGGTTTTGATATAGACACGAGGTTATCTTTAATCACGCATCAACGAGTGACTTGTGAGAGGATCTCTATAAATGGAAGCACCTTACTCAGTCCAGATATCTGATGATCCATGAAATCAATTTCGAGACTTCACCTAGTAAGGTCCTCGACTTATGTACAAGAGTCTATTTTCAAGTTTTCTTCGATTATCATATCACATTAAGAAAAATTCAATCTAATCAAAGGATTCCTCTAGTCCTTTATGCTCAATATCTAAGGGGTTAAGTGACCATCATCATACATCTAGCCTCGACTGACGATTCTTTGTGAGTTGTTGGGGTTCAGGGCCGGCCCGGAAAATATGGAAACCCTGTGCAAGAAATTATTTTGAGGCCGTTTGTACACCTCTATGTTTGCAAGGCTTGGGTAGGACAAACGCCCTAAGCTCATAACAAACTTACTAACTTGTACCTGTAATCATTGAATCATGGACATTTTTACGAGCTCTGGCCTTGCACAATTATGCACAGATGGGTTTGTCTTATTGATTTATAAAATCTTATAATATCAGTTCCCCTTACTAAATACTCAGTAATGAGTTACATTTCCTGTAGTCCTTTCAATTTAATAAGTCAAAACACACATCTTAGGTATCATTGCTAAACCAACGACTCCTTAAGAGACTTTGCAGCCATGGTGAAGCGCCTGCAAAAAAAAAAAATCCTTTCGAATTATATATACTACAAGCTATTCCCCATTTCTGGATTTATAGTCAATGTGAGTTTAAGGTAACTTACTTCCTTGCGCTTATCCCACATCATCCAGTTCCAAGTTCATGAGACTACCAGTAGTTATATATTTGAGGCTCTCCTTCTTAGACAATTAAACCAACGGTCCCTTCTACATTATGAGAAGAATTTGACTATGGGGTTGTCTGTATCCAAAAGGCCTATTTGGGCATGGGTGCTTGTGCTTTCGGCTGGAGGCCTCCAATGCTTGTGCTTTCGGCTGGAGGCCTCCAAGATTTGGAGGTCCTGTGCAGTTGTTCCACGGGCCGGTTTTGTTGGGGTTTCACCTCATTTGAACAATGTCCATAAGGTTGACATCTTACAAAGATATTCGAAACTCGCTAGATTCTCGAAGGCCCGATCTCACCACCACTACTCCTAAAGAGCTAATGGAACTTTTTCTCTAGAAAAAAATATCACCGCTATCTCTCTTTACGTACTACCTCTTTAAGAGCATTCACTTATTTGATATATGTTATTCACATACAATTATACTTGTATCAAAGTTTGATTTCATAATTCATCATCCAATTCATCACCCGACTTCTCAAAGGTTCAATACTCTATAATTACAAAAATACCACTGAAGCCAAGAAGAGCCTCCAAGCCTTGTCACAAAGCTAATCTGTGACACCTTCCCACACTCAACTTGTTGACGTCCGCATCAACTTAACCATCATGATTGATAATTAACCAATATCTTTTATCAGCCTTTTTGTGAATGATTTTCAAACGTTTGTTTTGTATTCAAAAATACGTTGACACCGGATTTTATCTTTTTTGGCCCTTTGCGCCCAGAACATTGTTTTATCTTGATAATGAATTACAAAATTAAATTTTTATATTAAATAATAACTATAAACTGCGACTTTTCATATCAAATCATAATTATAAACTGCAATTTGACAACGTATTCTAATTAAATCCATTAATGTGGTGGGTGGCTGCGTATGAAAATTACTGGTGGTCACCCCTACATAAAAAACCGCAGAGTTCACAATTCTAATACTTAGAAATAATATAATTTAGGAAACAAATAAAAAGAGTTGGTCGTGAGTAATTTCATACTAATTCAAACAGCAAGTGAATATGTTATTTTGACGATAAATGTCATCAAGAACACATCAAATACAACATAAGAAACCGATGTGTTACTAAATTTGATTCATTATTACGTTGTTGGAGATTTATTTGTTGAGAGTCATATGAATGTCACCGGCGATGAGCTGCGCGTCGTTGGCGCAACCATAGAGCGCCTGTTTTACCAGGCCGGCACAGTAAACACCGTCCTCTCCTTTCCAGTGCTGTTCAGGAGATTTCTTCTTCAGCGTTCCGTCACCGTTCAAAATAGAATGATAATCCTGCGAACACCACTCAAATTTGTCAAAACTCCATTCTTGTGATCTCTCTACAGATGGTGCATATATATATATATATTTTTAAATGTGACATTTTTTATAATTTATTATCAGTCAGTGATCACCACGAATCAT
Organism: Kalanchoe fedtschenkoi; assembly: GCA_002312845.1. Taxonomy (NCBI): domain Eukaryota; kingdom Viridiplantae; phylum Streptophyta; class Magnoliopsida; order Saxifragales; family Crassulaceae; genus Kalanchoe; species Kalanchoe fedtschenkoi. The sequence continues at coordinate 951,718 of NQLW01000089.1, read as the reverse complement.
TTTGATTTGTAAATGCGTTATTTGTCAGTTATTTATTGATCAGTCCATGAGACCTAATCCATCTAAGAATCACTCTCACGCCCGAGATGTTTATAAATCAACCTTAATTACCTTAAGCCAACCAGGTGCGCCACTCTTGTAGCCTGTCGCCAAAATGATGGCATCGAACTCTTGCTCAGAACCATCCGAGAAGGTCACCGTGTTGTCACAAATCTTCTCAATTGCAGGAAACACCTACGAAACAAAAAGATTGATTAGATAAGTTGAGCTCAGTTAACTGTCGTACATTAATTTTAGTGAAGTGAAAATACGACATAAAAATGAATCATAGTTGAACATTTTTGAGAATTTGTTTCATAAGTTATGTGCCACCAAACACGAATAGATTTATCCAACAAAAACATCTATGAAATGATCAGATGAGAACTCAATAATAAAATGTACCTTGATATCGCCGGAGTGGATTTTTGCAACAGTTCCAACATCTAGAACCGATCCTCGACCGGTGGCTAACCTGTTTTGTATGGGGCCTTTGGGCGGGCGACGGATTCCGTATCGGGAAAGATCACCTATTTTTAATCTGGACATGAACATCAGAGCAATATCCACCACAGGACGAGTATAAACTCCAGTTAGATATGATTTTAATCCCCACATGAGCATTTCTTTGGTCAGAATATGAATCTGTTACACACATTATCATTTCAACCGGTCATTCATATTTCAATCGTCATTCACACACAAATATCACACACTCATCGAACATATGACATGAATTGAAGTGATACATGACGACTCTCCTAGTAGGTGAGTGTGGGCTTACCGGACTCCTGACGACAACGGAAGCACGAGCACCGGAAACTGAGAGATCGTAGGCAATCTCCATTCCAGAATTTCCAGCACCGACCACCAAAACCCTCTTCCCTTCATACTCAACTCCATTCTTATACTGCCTGGAGTGAACCACCCGCCCTTTGAACCTCGCCAGCCCCTCAATCTCCGGCACATTCTCCACGTCATTCTCACCGCTCGCCACCACCAGAAACCTCGCCACGTAAACCTCCACGCCGCCCTCTCCAACCGCAGCCTCGACCCTCCACTTCCCCAGCTCCCGATCAAACTCCGCCTTCGTGACGTTCCGGTTGCAGCGCGGGCGGATGTCGAAGCGGGCGACGTAGGCGTCGATGTAGTCGATGAAGGCGGCCTTGGGGATGTAGGTGGGCGATTCGTCGGAGATGGGGTGGAGCGGGAGGGCGCTGGCTTCCTTCGGGGTGTGCAGCTTGAGGCTGTCGTAGGTGTGTTTGCGCCACAAGGAGGCGTTGCAATCCTCCCTCTCGAGGATGACGTAGGGGATGGAGTGGTTGGTCAGGCATGCGGCGGTGGCGAGGCCGGACGGGCCGCCCCCCACGATCAACACCGCGACATCCTCCACCACCATCGTCAATGCCGCAAAATTCACAGTTGGTTTGGACTGAGACAGTTTGCAGATGTTACCAGGTTTAGAATTTAGATGGTTTGAATTCGGCAGCAGCATGCAGATTTTAAAGCCACGTAGATATTTTTATATTTTTGTTCCATAATTTATCTAAATTTCACTTAACAGTATTATTACATTTATTTTTGAAACTTTCCAACACACTTTGTAATAATTTTGTACTCGGTAACTGCGAACGTCCCTGCATGCGTGACGCGTGGCTGCATTTTGAGTTGAAAAGTGTAGCGACATTCAAACCTCGGTAACGAACTACAGTATTAATGAAAAATTAACCTCAAAGGTTTGAGAACTACTATCACTCCTAACAAATTGCTGTATGATTTAATATTTTTAACTACACATAATTCCATAAACAGTCAAAAAAAAATTAACTAAAAATTGATAATGTACTCCCTCCGTCTTATACATGTCATATAAGGTAAATTTGAGTAGATTAAGATAAAATAAATGCTAGCAGTTGAACAAATTTAATGAGTGAGTGATTGGTGTTTTTTTGTTTTAAAATTCATGTAAAAAGTAAAATTGGTAGATTATTATTGGTGATGAATAATTTTTTATTGATTATGATGATGAAGTGATTAATGTTTTAAAATTTAAGATAGTTGTTGATATAAATACACATTAAAAATTGTTAAGTGACAAGTAAAAGTGGACAAAAAAATTTGATTAAGTGACGTGTAAAAGAGAACAGAGGGAGTAGTAAACAAAATAGACAAACACATAGATTTTAGTGAAAAACATCAAATGAGGCTCCGAACTATCATCGTTTATCCAATTACGGTCATAATTATCTAAATGTCTAAAAAAATAAAAAAAAATTGGACTTATATTTTAAATAAAAATTTACAATAATTTTGCCCTTTTTAGACATTTAGATAGTTCTGACCATAATTGCGTAAATGACGATAGTTCAAACCCCATTTAAGTTTTTTCAGGGGAGGACAAACCCAGATCTCATATTCGAATCCTCCCTTTACCCTATCGTTAAGTTTTGTTATCTAATCTACTCTTCATTTTTTTTTTAAATTTCGATTCTAACCTATTTGAAGAAAACCGCAGTTGTGAACCGCGGTTTTTCTCAAGAAAACCGCGTTTTCAAAGCGGTGATTCTATTACCGCGGTTTGAAACTGTGATTTTCTTGAAAAAAACTACGGTTCACAACTGCGGTTTTTCTCAAGAAAACTGAGATTTAAAGTCGCGAAAATGAAATCACCGGTTTGAAACTGCGGTTTTCTTGAGAGAAACCGTTTAAGTAGGGTAGAATCGAAAATAAATGAAAAGAGATAGATTAGATAAAAAATATGCAAAGAGAATAGTTTTAAAAAAAATCTTTGATTTGGCCGGTCGTTTACCATAAATCCCTCTATTTTGTGCCAATAAATAGCGTGGGAGGATGAACTTCGTTTCATCGTTTGACAGCCATTGTTGCTTCTCAACACATTACCTATTTTGTGAATTAAGATTTGATATTGTAATGATTTTCTTTTAAAATTGTGATAGATGTAATTGATTAGTTTTAAAAGGGTGTGTCGTTGGTCGGTTGTTTTGTTTTGAGCTGTTTAGAGTTAATAGTTTAATACCAAGGTGAGTTGAAATGATTTTGACATTAGGCTGCGCGAATTTAGATTTCTCTTTGTTGCGGAGATTATTGGACAAACATATGGTAATAACTTAATAACATTGTTTAGGGCATTCGCATTGAGTAAATTTGAAAAACAGATTCGTGTCATGCCACATGGGATTTGTATTGTGACACATCATCATATTTATAAATCTTTTTTTTATAAATATTTCACCCATATTGAATAAACATTACGTACAACTCTGCACATGAGCTCACGTATCATATTACTTTTTTTTATGCATTTTCATATCAAAGTAATCGCCAATATAGTAAACATTTCATTATGTTGTCATTTATTTATTTATATTACTTTAATTATTTGTTTAGAGAAGAAAAATAAAAAAATATATTTAATTTTTTTTATTAAATAACAATAATAATATATTAAATCTAGTACACTCCACACTTAAAATAAAATAAAAGTCACATAATTAAAGATAAAATGTGGCAAACATAACTTAATTCAAATTAAGTTCTCCAAATTGTTGTCAAATATGTTCCACAAAATCTGCTCGAAGTTGATGATGAACATTTTTATCACAAAGCTCAACATGTCTCTGAATGTAGGTGAAATTGAGGAGTATACCCTTAAGGTTCTCCTTCTTTATCTATCCAAATCCAATTAATAGTTTCATCCTCTTCATCTTCGATGATCATATTATGCAAAATGATGCAGACATACATTATATCCCGTAAATAAATTTAATACCAGAATCGTGTGGGACCACGTATAATAGCCCATCGAGATTGCAGTATGCCAAAAGCACATTTGAAATCTTTTCTTGCCGACTGATATTTCTATTTAAAACTTTTCCAGTTTGGATCCTCCGGATGCGAAAAACTTTTAACGAATGTGCTCCACTCGGTATATATATCATCTATTTAGAATTTTAGATGATAACCTTTGCATATGTTGACATATTTACCGTGAATTGAACTATAGGTGCAACACCTCTCAGTAGAACAATGGAGACTGATTGAGCATATTTATATCGTTGTTTGATCCAGCCACACCAAAAAATGCATGTCCTATCGACAAGTCTGTGCTTCGAGCATAATTGTGGGAACTCGTCATGATCGCCTCACATGAATTCTCCTTTCCACGCCACTGGATAGTTTCTCAATTGTCAATGCATGTAGTCCAAACTGTCCAACATTCCAGGAATATCATATTTATCTGAATGCATTTGAGTAGTCCTTGAACATAAACATCATTCGATCTAATTTCTCATTTTTGTCTTTGCCTCTCTTATAACCGTGTATCCAAAATAAGAAGTGAACAAATAATGAATTAATTCTAATGTCTCATTTTTGTCTTTGCCTCTCTTCTCTTGCTTCAATTGACTTCCCTTTCTCAACTAATCTTCTTCTTCAACTTCACCCTCAACTACAAAATTTTATTTTTAATCACGTTTAAACCTTAGTTTTAATCACGTTTGGCAAATGTGATACACGGTGATTAAAAGTGAACTAACAAATACGATTAAAGAGTTTCATTTTTAATCACGTTTGCCACGTGGTTTGAGGTAAAAGGTTGAGCCCTTTTTATCACGAGCCACGTAGTAAACGCTCAAGACATCTCGATGTCTTGAGCCTTTGCTGCCTCACTGGACATACCCTGCTCAATCAGTCTTGCCTTCTTCTTTTGAAGCATAGCCTTCTCTAGTCCACCCTATCCACGTCTCGATTGTGTAATAGAAAACACATGTTGCTTCCTAATCTCCTTATTTTTTTCTGATATGAACTTCTTTTTCGGGCCAAGTCTCACATCGGACAAAATCATATCACATCTAATAATAGTATAAATTCAAAAGTTAATTCCAAAATAATAAATATTTATTGTTAATCAAACTGTATATTAAAAAATTTAAAACAAAATATCCTGGTTGATTCCATCATAATACCCAACAGCAAATGCACCCTCGAAGATGAGCTTCACTATATATTTCATCTTGAGCTGGTGATGGAAGGCTCTGTAAGAGATGGCTGCCAAATTTATCACTCTTGTGCTATTCTATATTCTTGAACACAACATGAAAAATAAAATTAATAATTAGTTTATTTGTACAGAATGTAATCATTTCATAGTGAAGATACAAAATTACTTACCCCAACATGATCCCATAAGACGTCTAATAACTTAAGTGGGACGTGGTCCCAATCTGAATATCTCAATTCAAGCGCAACAACGTGGTCCCAAATTTTAGAGATACAATATGTACAAGTCTCTGATTTTTCCAAACGGCTCACCCTTTTTTGCTCATACAACAATGTCTCCACAATCTCTCATTTGCTGATGCACTATGTGTCGTGTAGTACCACAACACCCTCTCCCACAAGTGTTATGTACTCTCACCATCACCTCGTTTAGATTTCTTTCGTGGGGCCAGACAGTCAAAACCTTCAATGAATACATATGATAATCAACCACACTTGTATATAAATTAAAATAAAAAAATTTCGTACAATTAATATGACGATTCTACCCATATGCCCTCATCGTGATATGTTCGTACATCACGCTCATCAACCGGCATATGATGTTGTTTTCCTTCAACCACTATTGATGTCGAGAAATCAGCCAGATCAGCTACATAACAAACATGCACACATTGTTCAGCCATGACAAAAGAATCATCTTTATACCCATGTCATATGTTCTTTAAAATCATGAATCCAAACTCATCATGCACCACCCACCACGTACTTGGGGTCAAACCATGAGTATTATAACAAAGGAATATACATATCCCGAAAATTAACTTCCAGTATTTCCTTGATGAAATACAAATCTAGAACTAAAAAATAATAATAACTAAGCAAGACTCAATTTTCAAAAAATAAAAATAATGTAACTGTGAAAGAGAAACATTATTTGAATTACAATAATCATCTTGTATTTCTTGAAACAAAATCTTCATATCCAATTTATTTTCAAATAATCATTAATTCTCAATTGCTATTAACACTGCCAATCCATTAAGTCTCTCTTTTGACATCGAAGAACGCAAATAATACTTCAATAACTTTAACTTGAAAAAGTTTTTTTTCTGTAGATGCAACAGTGACAGAAACAGTCAATAGTATTCTATAAATAATAATTATATTAAGAAAACAATCCACATGTTTCAAAATTTGTAAAATATTAATGGCTCCCAAATGTTTTCTAAAAAAGTTGTATAAGAAACTTTAACTCAATAAATAGCTCATTAGAATCAATATCATTACAATATCACCATTATTTCTAAGCGTAATTTCTAAAGAATCATATGAAGACTTCAAACTCATATCATTCGATGCAATTTACTTTTTAGAACTAAATAAAAATCTAAACTCATTTTCATAATCTTTATATTGCTCAAATATCTTAGAGAGAGAACTAATGGATTGATCAACTATATACATGAAATAATTAACTTTAAATGCATATGCAAGAGATTGTGAAGCAACTAATGATTCCTTTGCAATTTGTTTATCTTCTTTAACTGCATTAGAAAAATCAACCTCTCTGAACTCTTTTAAATCAAACGTTCAACTTTTTTAATGGCAACATCAATAAGCATATTTAATGACTGCAAGCTTTTGCTAGCCACATTCACTGAACTTAATAATAATATCATATCAGTATAGCAACTAAAAATTCAAAACTCAAAAGTGCATTTCCAGAGAATGATTTTGATACACTTTTTTATTTTAGAGTCATTATCATTTTATACACTTGAAGGAAAGCTTCTCTTACCTTTCAAATTTGAAATATAATTACTTTAACACTATCAACACAACTATCCCAACAAGTAGATGACAAAGATTTAAGTATCAATTCTTTTACATTATCTTTCAGAATTTACCATCTTTTAGCTGAATTCACAAATATAATATAATTCGATCTATACACCGAAAAAATCTCTAGCGTTACCACAAGTATTAGCCATATCACGCAACATCAAATTCAAACTATGATAGCCACGAGGCGTATAAAAACCTCTAGGACTAACATCTAAAGTTTTTTTGAGCTCCCTGATTATTCCTTCCATATTGAATCCGAAGTCATATCCTTGTCTCCGCACATTGTCTACAACAAGATCAAGGAACTTCAATTCCTGCAATAAAACATCAAAAGGTCTCTACCATGTAGTATCATTAACATTCATAAGTCCTAAAAATAATTTCTCTATAACAATATAACTAAAAGAAAGATTAACACATATCTCTCCATATCATAGACATATTCTCTCGATAACAAACATCAGGATTAGGTTCCAATATAACAGAAAAATAATTTTCTTGTCTTACCTTTTTTATGATTTTAGATTTAATTGAAGAAGCAATCAAAGATATCAACTCATTTTGAATATTATGACCAAGATAATGGTAGTGAATGTCAACACTTGTAATATATATGACAAACATGCTCTTATATAACTAGATCAAAATTTAACTAACATTCCAAATAAATTCAAAAAGTTTCCATTATTATTTTCATACAACCTCTCTTCTGTTCCACAAAAGGCTATACTATGTTTCGCAAAAAACTTTATGATATAAATTATTCTCACCAAAACATTTTTTCAATGATCTCACTCTTTTTTAAGTTATTGTTAAGCCAAATGATCAATTGTTTTATTTGTATTTTATCTACAACACAACTCATACCAAGTAGCCCAATCTTTTTTATGTTCCATGCTAACTTCATGTTCTTGAAGTCAAGTCCCGGTCTGAGAATAATCATCATAACCCTCATTTACTAATCCACTTTTATGTACCTCTTTTTAAATATCTTACAAAAAAAACATATCGAGCTCTTTTGAATATACAAACCAATCTATAACTTGCTTTTCACTATAATCCAAAATTCTAGTATATAAATCCAAAGAAAAGCATCTAATAAGTTTATTTTTAGATTCTTTTTCAATAAACATGTCTCTTTTACGCCCCTTTACCATAAAATATCAATCATTTTAGAATCAAGAGCATCCCAATATCTAGGATAAAAAATACTAGCATGAGGATTTAAATACTCTTCATTTATCTATCATCAATCAAATTCTCAAAACAATCCTTATTATTAAGCGAATGCTTCGAATCAGTATCGTCATTGTCATCTGTATCTCTATTATCTACTATAAAATACTCATCATCATTAGAAACTATATTTTTCACACTGTCATAAATTTTCATATAACTTTACATAATTATTGTCATTGTCCATTGAAATTTCTGATTCATTTACCACAAATTTATTAAGAGCATCTTACAATGTTTTATAAAACTTTATATTTTCTATTTTTCTTTAATTTTCATAATCAAAAATATATTTCCTAATTATAGAAGAAATACTCAAACAAGAAAACAAATTAACCAGTCGCCCTGTAGATTATAACTCTGGTTCTGAAATTGAAAGCTCTATGAAATGGAAATATAATTCTAGAGAAATGTAAAATACAAACCTATTCAAATACCTTTGTGACAAGAATGAAAAACAAAGTAGTTTTGCTGTTAAAGAATTTATTATAATATGTGAGAAGTTTAGAATTAAAAAATAAAAAAAATTATTGTAACTCATTGTAACTCAAGTCTAAGAAACTGGCATGTTGAAGATGCTGACTAAAAATTACAGCTTGAGATGTTACGATGAATTCAAAATTACATATTAAGATGCTGGTCAATTCTCATATATCTAGTTTTGTCGTAATTAATTGTTGAATGGAGAATCAATTGCTGAGAGGAGAGTGATGGAAATAGTCAATAGTACGTCATTTGACTGTTAGATGGTGAGAAGAAATTGTCGGAGCCTTCGAACGGTTGCTAAAGAATTGTACAATTGAGCTATCGTGCCTCTGCCTCTGCAAGTCTGATATGTCGCTGCACTGCTGTCTATGCCCTGATTTACATTTTAGGTTTAGATAATCTAAAAATACAATATTAGATAGACTTATCAGGAGTGACCTTGGACATTTTGAGGTCTTTGGAAAATTGGGGACTCGATGCCATTGATCCGGTTACTCTGGACCTTAATCCCGTCTATAAATCCTGTAAGATTGAAACTAACTAGCAGCTTTCCATCCGATGATAAGCTATCTAGTGACCCACCGCAGAGCTTCCAGTTGTAGTTATTGTACGTCGATTATTTGATATTTGTTATGTAGAAAAATTTATTAATAGATTTTACGGTATGTTGTATATTATTTTTTCTTAAAATATGATCATCGTGATTAGTTAGTTTTTTAGAAAATAAAGTTTTTTTTTATTTGATATCAATGAAAATAAAATAAAATATTGATTTGGCCACAAACTGATCAGACCTTTGTCAGAAGACTTAAAATTTAAAATGACCGCAAAATAGTCAGAAGCTGGTCGGAAGTGCTTGTGTGCCGAAAATGTCATGGGTGATGAACGAAACTAAATTTTGTTGAAATGTGGCCAAAATTCAATCAATGATTTCTCAATAAACAACTTTCAACCACAAAAATAACTGCAACTTCCTTATAAAGTCCTTATCGAAGCCTCGCAGGAAACTCGATACAAATATTTATCTCGAGATTTGTTTCAAAAAATGAACCATAATAGGAAAATTGATTGCAAACAACTCAAAAAATATTTTCTAATCAATTTTCTTGCGAAGTATTTTTAAATACCTTTTTTCAATGATATCATTAATGACTTCCGATGAACATAATGTTTTTTATCTTTCTTTTAAAATTATTTTTAAATTACATATTTTATAATCATAATTTTCATAAAAACATCACGCATATTGATTGACTAGCTTGACAACGTAGCAAATAAGATGGATAAAAACCGCCTCATTGATAATCAACAATCCAAAATTTGCATATATCGATGAGGATTAAATGAGAGAGAAGATTCAACAATCACATGAATTTTGGTTCAATATATTTTTTCTCCTCTTTTATTTATTATTTAAGTGAATTTATTTATCCATTTTTACTTATCACTCAACAATATCAAAGCACAATTAATAACTACATTACAAATAATTAATTAACGGATTATTATCCATCATGCTAAGCAAGTTGATGCAATTCAAAATAGGGTGGTTTCGGTGAAAAAGAAGGTGGTTTTAGGTAAAATAAGGTGGTTTTGGTTTTAGAAATATTATTTAAATTTAATTTTACATGTGACAAATGATGATTGGTGGTTGAAATTCAAAACTGCGTAGTTTTAAATTAGCATTAAATGGCTTGGCATTATGAAATCTTGATCCTTAATTAATTAACCAATCTTATATTTCAACAAAAGAAAAACAAACTTTCTCACCTCTGTATGGTCTCTCTTTCATTTCTCCGTCATTTTCACTCCTCAAATACCTTCAAACTTTCTCTCCCTTTAATTCACGAATTTTTAGTTGTGCGACATCTAATACCGGACAAATGAAGTATATCACAATTTGATACTGGTATTTTTGCAAACAACAAATTGTCAAATTCAAAATCATTGATATTGATATTTTTTCAACCAACAAATTGTCACACTCAAAATAATTGAATGGACTTGTTAGAATTGAATTTTGATTTAATAAAGAGAAAGTAGTTGGTAGGAGAATGGTAGAAAAATATAAGAAGATTTAAGATGATAAGTATACAAAAATAGGAAGTTTCAAGAGGATAAGTCTAAAATAAATTTATTGAAAAAAAAGAGAATTGAAAATAATGTTAGTATAATATTATAAAGTGTGTTTATTAATTATCAACATAAAGGTAAAAATGTAATTTGACAAGCCATTTAATTTGACACAAATTTTCTTACTTTAATCCTCCCGCAAAATTTGAAAATGAAATTTGAAAGAGTCTAAAATTTTTATTTAGATTCAAATTCTTCCAATTCCTTATTATAGATCCCATGACGCTAAACTAATTCGCAGTCAACAAAAATAGGGTAGTTTTGGTGCAAAACAAGGGTGGTTTTGAGGAAAAATAAGATAGTTTTGGTTTTATTAATACTACTCATATTTTTCAACATGTCAAAAAGTGATTAGATGTTATGTCTCAAAACTATATAGTTTTAGTCTAGCTGTTTTTTGCGTGGCATATTCAAATCACAATCCTTATCAAAATTTTGGAGTCTAAGGATCATTTTAATAAATACATGAAAATCTTCTCATTTCTCTTCTAAAACCAATTTGGTGATCCGCCTCTAAACTCGTCAACCAATTATAAACATAAAAATCTTCTCATTTTTCTTCTAAAATCAATTTGGTGATCCGCATTTAAAATCGTCACACAATTATGAAATGTATTTTTTTGGTCAAAATCACAATTGTAAATTACGATTTACATATATACACAATCACCATATGTTCAATTTATATATTATAATAAAAAATAAAATTATTTCAACTATTTTTTAAAGAATTATAATTTACTAATCAATACTATATTTGTGAGAGAAATTCATGGGGTAGAGAATCTATTACATGCACTGTCAAACACATCATTATGGAACTGTCACATAACATTTTAAACAACCAATGTTTTTTAAAATAAAAAAATTTCAAAACTAATAGAATATGGCAGTGTATCACTTTGACTTTCAAAATAATACGTGAAGACTCTATAGTCCACTAAATTTGTGAAACTGTGATTTAAATAACTTGATACATAAAAGGCAGTCGCACAAGTTCTAAATTATAATTTTTATTAAAAAAACTATTATTTTGCCTAAATAAAGAGAAAAATACAATATTAGAGTAGAATGGAAGTTACATAAAGGAAGAGGATAAGTTATAAAATAAATGGTAAAAATATCTGCGGCCGCTTTAAAAGCTTCCTTTCTACATGCAAACCATCTCAACCATAGGCAGAGCCATTTGGAGGGGGACAATGAGGGTAGAAGCATTTTGAATTTCATCAAAATTATTTATGTCTATGTAAAAAAAATAATTAAATTATATATATAAAAAAAATTTATACTCACTTTCAATTAAATTTAAATCACACTGTCTCGGTCCCAATCCAACTGTGAATTTTGCGGCATTGACGTGACGATGATGGTGGAGGATGTCGCGGTGTTGATCGTGGGCGGCGGCCCGTCCGGCCTCGCCACCGCCGCATGCCTGACCTATCACTCCATCCCGTACGTCATCCTGGAGCGGGAGGATTGCAGCGCCTCCCTGTGGCGGAAACACTCGTACGACAGCCTCAAGCTCCACACCCCGAAGGAAATGAGCGCCCTCCCGCTCCTCCCCATCTCCGACGAATCGCCCACCTTCATCTCCAAGGCCGCCTTCGTCGACTACATCGACGCCTACGCCGCCCGCTTCGACATCCGCCCACGCTGCAACCGGAACGTGACGAAGGCGGAGTTCGACCGGGAGCTGGGGAAGTGGAGGGTCGAGGCTGCGGTCGGAGAGGGTGGCGTGGAGGTTTACGCGGCGAGGCTTCTGGTGGTGGCGAGCGGTGAGAATGACTTGGAGAATGTGCCGGAGATTGAGGGGCTGGCGAGGTTCAGAGGGCGGGTGGTTCACTCCAGGCGGTACAAGAGCGGAGCTGAGTATGAAGGCAAGCGCGTTTTGGTGGTCGGTTCTGGAAATTCCGGAATGGAGATCGTCTACGATCTCTCCGTCTCCGGCGCTCGTGCTTCCGTCGTCATCAAGAGTCCGGTAATAATTAAGCTGATAATCCCTCCTACATTTCAAGCACATTTTGATTAAATTGATCATTAATTAGCCAGCAGATTGATATCTCTGATTTGAAAGAGATTATTATTATTATTTTTACAATACATACAATAAACACAAAGAAAATACACACACAGATTATTTGACACTTAACCATCATCTCTCATGACGATAGAGATTATTGTACATTTCTGCACCGACATAAATGTTTGTGGATGGAGATTGAAAATGATGATGTGTGTAACAGATTCATATTCTGAGCAAGGAAATGCTTAGTTGGGGATTCAAATCAGTAGCAGAAGCAGATTACCCTCTACCCGTGGTGGATGCTATTCTTATGTTCTTGTCCAGATTAAGAATGGGTGATCTTTCGAGATATGGTATCATTCGACCGCCCAAAGGCCCCATACAAACCAGGTTCACCACCGGTCGAGCACCCGTTCTTGATGTCGGAACCGTTGGCAAAATCCACTCCGGCGACATCAAGGTACATTATTATTATTTATTGCCTTTCTCATCATATCATTTCCCAGGCGTTTATATTGAAAATAATATTCAGTACATAATTTTTTTGAAATAAATCTTAGTTTGTTTGTTTTTCTCTAAAAATAATTTATTAATAATGATCAGAGAATTCGAAAATAAATCTTGGTTGAGAGTTTGAATTTGGATGTGTGTGAAAAACGAATTGATCTTTTTGTTTCATAGGTGGTTCCTGCGATCCAGAAAATTAATGAAAATAGTGTGACCTTGTCGGATGGTTCTGAGCAAGAGTTTGATGCCATAATTCTGGCCACAGGCTACAAGAGCGGCGCACCTGGCTGGCTTAAGGTAAGGTTGATGGAACTTGATTAACACGACACATCTCAATGGATGCCGATCGGATTGGAGGCCGAACCATTTAGGTTTCGGTTTCCGATTGTCTGGCTGAATCGACAGTCCGGACTGATTCAATCGCCGGTCCAATTAAATGTAAAATTTGTATCATATAATTATCATTTCAAGGAATAACATATGTAAACAACAAAAGAAAATGGTGTAGGGGGTCGAAGCTCCGTCCAATGATGTCATCACCAGATTCTAGCCGTCCAATGATGTACACCACCAGATTCGAGCCGTTCAAACCGGTTTCCTCTGATTCATAGGGCAACCCGGCAAGAGTAAGTAAATCGGACCAGAATAAGGTCTGGTTCCCGATTGAACCGGCCGGCCCTTGATATTAGCATATCTTTGTTTTTAATTAAATTAAATTAATTAATTAAGATTGATTAGATGATCAAATAGTAGAATGAACCGGTTCACAATTAAACCGGGTGGTTTTAGCGGTTTTCTCCTTAACCGACCGGTTCAATCCAGTTTCATCCGGTTGAGAGTGCAACCCGGTAAGACTAAGCAAATCAGACCGATTTCCGTTCGAACCGACCGATCCGATTTGATTTTAATAATAATGAATTACACCCGTACTTGATGTGATCCGTATGTATGTGACACGATAGAGATGAGGGAGTTTTGAGAAATTTGAGTGGTTTATGCAGGATCACCATTTCATCATGAACAGCGACGGAACGCTGAAGAAGAAATCCCCCGAGCAACACTGGAAAGGAGAAAATGGTGCTTACTGTGCCGGCCTGGCCAAAATGGCGCTCATAGGTGTAGCCAACGACGCGCAGCTCATCGCCAATGACATTCACATGACTTTGAAGAAATAAGTTCTGATTCACAGTCTTGATTAATTATCTCTGATGATATAATGATGAAAACCATGGCTTCTCTTGTTGTATTGATGTCTGCTGGTTGCAAGAGAGTACTTGATCGCAACTTCTTGTCAACAAATTCACTTGGTTTGATTTCGCATTGAAATTAGTCATGACTGGTTTTTAATTTTTTTCTGTAGAAAATTCATTAAGGCTGTGGGTGTGGTGTTTGGTTGAGGGAAAAGCTGATGAAAGGAAAATTTGATGGAAATTAAGAAGAAAAATTTGTGAGATAATGAGAAGAAAGTTTATATGAAAATTAGATGAAAAATACGAAGGAAAATTTGTTAAAAATAAAGAATGTTTTAGCATCTTTCACAAATTTTCACCCCTAACCAAACAGGAAAAAATAAGATGAATTTTAAGGGATAATCCATTTCCTCCCAACTTTTTCTTTCCACCAAATTTTTCCTAAACCAAACACAACATAAATTTGGTAGAATTTTTTTTTGTAGAAAGTGGATTTCCCTGTGGAATCCATCTCATTTATTCTTATTTGATTAGAGAGAAATATTGAGAAAATAATAAAACATTCTTTATTTTGAACAAATTTTCTTCTATTTTTCATTTAATTTTCTTTCAAACTTTCCATCTCATCTTCTCACAAATTTTTCTTATTTTTTAACAAATTTTCTTTTCCGTAAAATTTTCCCTAAACCAAATACAACCTAAGGAAAATAAATATATTATCCATAAATCAGAAATCCACATGTTGTACAAATAGATCATGGGAACTCTCCCGAGCAATTGAGAGGAGTGATCATATCCCATAAATGATGTGTCATTTCTCAGGTTTTTTTCTTCAATACGTTTCATAGTTTTGCCATCCTTTATCTATTTTTTCCTTTTTGATTTCTAATTTTCATACTGATTCATTTCCACAATTTTTTTCTTCTATATCAACTTTTCTCTTATTTGATGATTTTGTGTGATTTTGAAATCAAATGTCATGATTAGTGAGGAGATTTATGAACTGAGAACTAACTGCATGTTTAAGCTTTTAAAGATGATTGTCTGTTGAGAAGTAAATATGAAAATTAAAGAGTTAGAGAAGGAGACTGAGAAATCTGAGTTGAGAAATTTCGAAATTGAGGTGTTAAAGTTATTACTATTAGTGGGTTGAAAGATAAATAAGGGAGAGACATAATGGATTGAATGTGAATTATTTGGAACAAGTAAGTGTGAATTTTTTTTTATGATTTGAGAAAGAAATCGAGCTAGCGCGGAGAACGGGTTAGGTCTCTCAACCTTCTCTCTAGAATTTAAACACTACTAAGCTTAACAGGCTAGCTAGGTATCGAGAATTTAGTTCTCATTATTTGCAATTCACAAAAAATGAACTTTTTATTTGTAGTTTTCCTGAAAAATACACTTTCCATCTACGATTCTTTTTTAAATACAACACTTAAACTTAATGGTTGACTCAAAACCGCACATTTTATACACGATTTTCTTATAAAAACTACCTTTTTATCTAAGGTTTACCATCCATTTTACATGCATAGACAAACCTTGGATGAAAAGTGTGGAGAGAGAGGGATGGAGATTGAGGAAGACATAGAGGGAACAAGGAAGAGAAATAAAAAATTGATTGAGATTCCGAGCAGTCAAACAATTTGTTGGAAGGGTGGTTATCAATCTGAGAACTAATCAAAATACAATATATGTAAAAGAATTTACTTTTTAAAAATATTTATATATAAAAAGACACGTGGCTGTCAATGACGGTAAATTATATGGCCGCTTGAAATTTAATTCCTATAAAAAGAGAGAATTTGTATATTTATTATAATATTTTGAAGTTATTATTATTTTCATTTATCATTTGAATTTACATACATTAAACATTGAAAGCAAATTATTTGAAATATAAATCGTATAAAGTTATGGTACAAAGTCTTATTTAACTAAAATTTGATATAAATATATTTTTATTCATTATCAAATATTAATATATACTTCAAATAAAATAATAACAACCATCCAAAAAGTCAAATCGGCTAATAAAACAAAATTAAAAAAAGTATATATTTGTATACAGGAGATATTACTTATATCAAATATGCACAACTTACGATGTAAACTTTGTCTACCTTAAATTTAACATGAACAAACATTTCAAATGATTCTAGAATCAAATTTATTTTTCTTCACAACATTATTTTATGTCTATCTTTATGAAAAAAATAAAACTTGTCTGTTATAAATTGCATAAAAAGAAAAAAAATATTTCAGACGATGACTTAATACACAAATTTAATTTTCTTCACTTATTAAGATTTTATTTAGGTTTTGGGTGAACGAGTGAAAAGGTAAAAAGGAGATGAAAAGTTGAGAAAATTTTAAATTTTATTTAGGAAAAAATAAAAAGAAACTTTTAATTATAAAACATATTCTTTAATGAAATACATGAGAAATTTTTTTTCTTTATTTTTTTCGTAATAAATTCCATGCACCAAATAAATTCTAACTAATAAAATTATTTTAGCTATTGACATACTAAAATAACGAAAATATTACAAATTTATCCAGAAAAATTGACGAGCCGATTCGGCAGGCTACTGTGAATAAAAAGTTGAAAATTAAAATTTCAAATAAGTCAAACAAAAAATTTCATTTTAAAAAGAAAATTAAGTCATCATAATCAAGACAGATTTACTTCCTTAAAAAATAATTAGGGTTTAGGAAAAATTTAACTGAAAGAAAAATTTGACGGGAAATAAGAGAGAAAGAAAATTAGATGAAAATTGTGATTCTTATCTCTAATAAATCAATCTAATCAAATTCAATGTATCTCAGCTAAATAATCACTTTTTGAACAAATTTAATTACTCCATCAAATTCAATGTATGAAGTGATGAAAGATTGATATTTTTTTAAATATTTTCCATAAAAACTTTCTATGATCATGGAAAATAAAATGGATACATAACAATTTTTTTTGATATTTTTTTATGAAACCAAATAAGAAAAAATTAGATGAAATTTTCCAAGGATTCCATTTCATTTCAATTTTTCCTGAACTTTCCTTTTTCACCAAATTTTCTTAAACCAAACACAGCCTTAATGAAATCAAAATCTCATTTTAATCTCTGAAGTCATCATACTCAATCACTTCACTCCTATCCGAGGGAAACATTAATCAGGTGACGTCACCCCATCCATTGGGTTTATGCATGGCTTGCATTGGAAGTCCTTCATTCAGTAAACTTCTCTGCAATTCCAGTCACGCCCACATCCCAAAGCTTCAATATTTTCTGAATTTTAGGTCAGCAACTCGCTCTTCTGCGCGCAGGAATCAAGCAAATATCAAGGGGTTCTTGTCGGGTTAGAGACTCGGAGTCCGGGGTAGTTCTCAAACACCCACTTGAATCCAATCTCATTTGTTGAGGTTCTTTCTAGCCTACTGGGTCAATTGGGTTTTGTTCAAAATCAGTTTTTGAAGTTGTTGTCATATCTTTCTCCGAAACAGCCCCTAGAATTTCATATTTGATGCTCTTTGATGTTTTTGTGTGGTATGTGCCTGTCTGTCTGTCTGTCTTTTTTTTGTTTTGATATTTTTCGCATTTATGGTGTGAAAGGGGACGAAGCTGGAGACGTTACTGGGATGAAAGCTGGGTGAGGATTTGACTGCAGGGAGAATCAATATCAATCATCATTCATCACCGAAGAGATGAAGTTTATGAAACTGGGGACTTCAGTGGACACTTTCTACACAGAAGATAACAACATAAGAACATTGGATTGTGCTGTGCCTAGTGACCTCATCGTACACATCAACAACACCAGTTATCATCTTCACCAGGTAGTTAGTTCCATGTGCTTTAATCTTGGTTCATTGTTGTGCTTCAGATTTTGATCCGTCATCTGAATATGTTAACCTAATTTGAGTTCCCTGGTTTTGGTTGCTTAGTTGAACTTCCATGCTGTTGCAAAAGCTTTCCCCTTTTCTTTTTCTCATCTTTGATTTTTCATTTTTTTTTTCCAGTATGCACTTCTACCGAAATGTGGCGTTTTGCAAGAGATTTTCGTCGATGGTGGTGATTCGAGCTCCCTTAGTATAGAGCTTCATGATGTTCCAGGTGGAGAAGAGGCTTTCGAGCTGTGTGCCAAGTTCTGCTACGGGATCCAAATCCGTCTCAGCGCTGAAAATTTTGTGCTTGCATATTGTGCCGCAAAGTTCCTTCGAATGACTGAAGTGCAAGAGAAGGGAAACCTTATCCTGAAACTCGAATCTTTTTTCGAGTCATGCGTTTTAGAGGGTTGGAAGGACTCCATTGTCGCGCTAAAGTCCACGTTGAAGGTGCCTGACTCCTCTGAGCAGCTTGGGCTCACCGGAAGATTCATTGACTCGATCGTTGATAAGATCCTTGTACCCCCGCCAAAGGTTCTACTCTCCATTTTTTTTTAAACGCACGCACCAAACCATATGGGGTTTTGAACTCTGGAGATCTTGAATATGCTTTCCCTGCAGGTCATGTGGTCCTTCACTTACTCGAGGTCTGGGTATGAACGAAGGCAGCAGGCGGTTCCGATGGATTGGTGGACGGAAGACTTATCCTGCCTGGACGCAGAGCTGTTCCGCAGCGTAATAGTTTCTGTCAGGTCCACTAGCATACTCTTGCCTCAGCTCATCGGAGAAGCTTTGCATGTGTATGCGAGCTGTAATCTCTTGCCAAAAACCGCCAGCACGAAAAGTCCACAGAGCTCGACGTCTGGCGCCAACCTATCCTTTGAGGCCAAGAAGCAAATGCTGGAGAGCATAGCAAGCTTGATACCACTTGATCGAGGCTCGGTTTCCGTAAGGTTCCTTCTCAGGCTGCTCAGCTTAGCACACCAGTTGGAGATGAGTTCATCGACGAAAACTGAGCTCACCAGACGATGCAGCGCCCAGCTGGGGGATGCCACAGTAGACGACTTGCTGCTGGTTTCTTCATCGTCCACAGACCAGGATTTCTACGACATTGAACCGGTTAAGGCTGTGCTGGGGAATTACTTGACGCTATACAGACGACTTCTAGCTTCTCATCCTGAAGATAAAACCAAGGTATCAGGATCATTTCAAAAAGTCGGAAAGCTGATAGATTCCCTCTTGCAGATAGTCGCCAGTGATGTCAGCTTGCCCGTTTCAGATTTCATTTCACTAGCCAAACTGCTGCCTAAAATCGCTCGCCCAGACCACGATGAACTCTACAAAGCTATCAACATTTACCTCAAGGTCAGCCCATCTGCAGCATTTCAACCATTTTTCCAGCATGTTTTCCTTAACACTCGCGTCATTTTCTCCAGGAGCATCCGAATCTACCCAAGCCCGACAAGAAGAGCCTCTGCAGCATCCTCGACTGCGAGAGACTATCACATGAAGTCGCAGCCCAAGCTGTGAAAAACGACCTCTTACCGCTACGGACAGTGGTTCAAGTCCTCTTCTTCGAGCAGGAGAGAGCTTCAAGAGCCAAACCTCCCAAAAGTAAAACAACCTCGGGATCATCAGATCGGCGACAGAATAGCTCACAAGGCAAGAGCAGCAACAGTCCAGCAGCTGATCACCGCCAAGACCTTACTATAGCGGTAGCAGATATCAGGCCAAGAAAAGATGAAGGCAGTGCCAGCAGAAGAAACCGAACCACGCAGCAGAAAACCCATTTAAAGAATGCCATTAAAAAGATCCTCGACTGTTAAGCCTGTTGGCACAGTTTCGTCTGTCAACGCCATCACGCAGATTCTTGTTAGACACCGGTACCGTCGGAGTTCATTTTAGACTGACAGATCGGTACAGGATCCGTTATTTTTTCTCATTAGATGATAGAAAATGTCTACCATTAAACTCAGGTTTAAGAATTTCTTCTGCAACATTTTTATCATTCAAGAAAATGAGAATCAAGAAAAGGTATGGCAGATTCCTTGCCTAACATATTGATCTTTCTTATGGAACTCGACTGGATCCCCTAGGTTTTCGATCACCTGGTCACACACTGAGCATTTTCTCAAACATGTTTTCTTAACACGCACGCCATTTTCTTTAGGAACATTCGATCCACGCAAGGCGGATAAAAGGAGCCTTTGCGGCATCCTGGATTGCGGGAAAATATCACTTGAAGTCTCAGAACATGACGTTGAAAATGAGCCTTTACGGAAAGGGACAGTGTCAAGTCTTTTTCTTCGAGCAAGAGTGAGCTTCAAGAGCCAAATCTCCATTAGAGACAAGATGTCAACAATTTTCAAAGAGTGTTCCAACTTCACAAGAAGTCTATTCAAGGCCGTTTGATTCTCCCCGATGGCTCTCACGCAGTCATCGGCAGCGGTCAAGCTGTGCGCCACCAGTTGGCTCACAGACCGAATGTACCCTTGTTCAAACAAGGATTCCGCGTGTCCCATGTTGACCCATACTAGCGAGTACGAAAGGATTATTTAATGTGTCCATCAACATTTTCAATTGTGGCAAGAGTTCTCCTTCCTAGCCGGTAAGAGTTGTTGATGGAGATGTGGCCTAAGATGCAAATGTCTGCTCTGGAGCTCCTGGGTCAGAGTTCTCAGAGTCGTCATTGTTGATCTGCCGATGATTTCATTGGTGCATTCAAATGAAATTTTTGTTCAGTTGGACGTTGCTCACATATGGCACCAAAATCTGCATCCGCATTTAAATTGACTCATCTCTGCAATAGACTGGTTGGGTTAAGCTTAACAATAGAGTGCCCCACATAGTAATCTTTCTGTCATTTTTTATTTGTTACTGAGTGAAGATCTGTTTGTACACTTTTATTTGTCACTTATACTTAAAACATTACGCCTTTCATTGATTTATGCTGATGCATGTTCTCCGATCAGGATTCGAACCACTGATAATTTGGATCCGGGTTTTCTAGCACCAATCTTGAGCTACTTAGACCACCCATGCACAAACAGTTCGATAGCTCATTAAGTTTGTCTGTACTGACTGTGCTTTAGATTTTCCTCCTCATTCTTGATTTTCTGTTCAGAAATCTCCGATGGACATCGAATCATTAATGGAAGTAATCGCAATGCCCAAATCCTAAAGTCTCAAAAGAATGTACTAGTTTACTGTGACTATTTTTATGGATATCAATGTTTCTTCACATATATACTACCATTTTTAACAGTGTGTGAAAGAAAATGGATGGGCAATATCGCACTAGAGAAATGGAAATACCCTAAATTTTAGAACACACCCAAGGACCCTCTGCCCATTTTTTCATTTTTCACATCAACATTTTTAGCTGTGAATTCTGATGTTGTCATATCGCAAATAATTTGAACAATTTGCAATGAATGCTGTAATATCACCTTATACTCATTCAAGGCCACTGCCTCCTCCCCGATGGCTCTCCTAAAATTATTGGCTGCCGTCACAGGTGTGCCACCTTTGGGCACACTGACGAAACACACCCTCGCTCCCACAGTAATTTTGCTGCTTTCATGTCAAAATGTACTAGCTTGGATGAAAATTGACAAAGTCGCAAATCAGTAAATGCACGTAGATTTCTTGATGCGTGCAGTAAATCCTCAATTTTTGTGAGAGTCAAACATACCAGCCAGATAGTCATGTCGATGGCGATGAGGCCTGACACCTGAAGATCGGCCTGGGAGGAGCTCCTGTGATCAGATGTTAGAACTTCTCTGCAATATTCAGCAAATGCCGGGGAGCTACAAATTCCCTCAATCAACGGATTCTATTCACAGGTGACAACATGAGAGCCGAACAAAACAAAAACTGCAAAAAATAAGAACCAAAAGCGGTTTAGTGAAAGATCGGAAGATGGAGTCATTGTTGATCTCCAGTGTCATTAGTTAATACATGAGTATTTCGCTATCCCATTTATGCACTAGAATGAAAAAAAAAAAATCAACCGGAGGTTGGGTTCCCAGATGTGGAACCAAAATAAATATTCTTTAAATACTTTTATCATTTCAGAAAAAGAGAATCGATAAGAAAAAATATAGCAGATTCTTACCTAAAAAGTTCTTCAAGTATCTAATTCTAGAAAATGAGAAACAGAAAGAAAAAGAAGAGCAGTGTCTTACCTAAAAAGTTCTTCAATTATCTAATTCTAGAAAATGAGAAACAGATAGAAAAAGAAGAGCAGATTCTTTGCACACACAAAAAAAAAAAGATTTTTTCTCCTGCAACTTATCAAAGTGTTTGCCATTGTACTTTATATCAATGTTACTGAAAATGAAATGAAATGAAATAATTACTGCTAGTTCAGGATAAGAGCATACTTGTCGTTTGACCAACAATCATTCTGGCTTGCCCAGTGACTTCTTTTTTCCCCTTCTCACAAGCCAAAATTTTACTTGACAATTTCCAAAGCTATGCAGCAAAGAAAACTGATATAAATCTGAGATAAAAGAATGAGATTCCAGTGACTTTACGCTTCAGGGCAAACCCAAGGATGCTCTGGCCTGGATACGCAACTCACTTCTTGTCTTCCTAACTTTACTGATCTTCTTGGATTTGCAGCAATCCTTTATCACAACTTCAATACGCCATCACTTAGTGATAATATATATGACCACTTCCTCAAACACCCCTCGATGCGTGACCTTGTATGGATATTTCCACATAATTTAAATGACCAAAAGCGATGCAGTGGTGGGTGATCAGATTTCTCCAGAGCATACATCACATAAAGATTTCAGAACTGCTTAAAAGTTCCCAGTCACAGAGAATTTCCTTGCAGTACTCAGACAATGAGGAAATTTTTCCAATCTCCATATAAACACAGACTCTCTATGAACGGAAGAAAATCAAAGAAGGTTATCCATTTTTCTTTCCCTATTCTTTTTCATTTCAGATGCTGACTGAACTCCACCCCAGCTGCTTGGAAACTCCATTGTTTCTCATGAATTCCCTTATGTTGGTTGCCTCGTCCCACTGTCCTGCCCCTGCATAGATATTCGACACCTGAATATACACTGATGAGTCGTTCTTATCAGCCTCAAGGAGATACTCAGCAACGATTCTGCCAAGCCTTAGATCTCCATGGGCTACGCAGGCACTGAACAACGCCCACCATATGTTGGGATGTGCCTGTACAGACCCAACCTTTTCCGCTTCGTCTAGGAATCCAGCTCTACCAAGAAGATCAACAATGCATGAAAGATGATCTGTTTCAGGAATTACACCGTAACTGGTAACCATGGCATCAAGTATCTTCAGAGCATCTTCAACTAAACCGGCATGACTGCAGGCTGAGAGAAGTGCGGTAAAGGTGGCTGAGTCGGGCCTGATGACATTGATTGGATCCTGCATGGCTTTAAAACACATAACGGCTTCTTTTCCTTCTCCATGTTGCGCAAAAGCGGATATCAATGAATTCCACGAGACTACATCTTTGTGTATCATCACATTGAAGACCCTTATAGACCAATCCAAATTCCCACATTTGGCATATAGGCTTATCAGTGCATTCCCCAAGCAAGTCTCTGACATGAATCCAAACCTTATGATGAAATTGTGGACCTGTCTTCCATAATTCAAGGCGGAAATGCAAGCACATGAGTTCACAATATGAGTAATAGTGCACACATCTGAACTTAATTTTGCCGCTAGGAGCTCAGAGAACAGGGCTAGGCTAACCAATGGATTCCCGTTGAACAAGAAGCCAGATATGACAGCATTCCACGATATCAGATTCTGGTATAACATTTCACAAAATACTTGATGTGCGATGTCTACCCTCTCGTGCTTGGAATAGCTAGAAATAAGAGCGTTAGAAACTTCAGTTTGCATCAACAACCCATTCTTGAAGACAAAGGCATGTATCATCGCCACAGTCTCCAAGAACTCTGTGATCATCAAAAGACTTCCCACTGTGAATTTGTCTGAAGCGATTCCAGCTCCCTGCATTTGCAGAAATGTCAAGAATGCTGACCTTTCAAAACTTCCTTCAGTGTAGCTGGAAATCATCACATTCCAAGAAATAAGATCCCTTTCTTCCAGTCTCTCAAAAATTAACTCGGCAGCACGCAGCTCACCAACACTCGAGTACATGGTAATAGTCGCATTGCTCACTGAAGTATATGCCTCGAAACCTGACTTCATAGCTTTGGCCTGTAATTTGCGCCCAACTTTAGCACAATCACATGCGCTCATTATGGTCACAAACGTAAGTTCATCGGGACTGACACCAGCTGCCATCATTTCAGTCAACACACTCAAAGCCTCTTCATGCATATTTTCCCTTACAAAACCAGTGATCGTAGCATTATAGGTTATGCAATCACATCCAGCATCTTTCGCTTCCGCAAACACTTTGCAACCACCCACAACATCTCTGCAGTTGAAATACATTGTAAGCAACGCATTAAAAACAGAAACTTTACTCAAATTCCCAGATTTCAAAGCTAATGAATGCACCTGATTCCCAAACCTGAAAACACCAAAATCCCCACACAAGCTCAACACACTCGCAACACTATAATTATCAAACTCAACTCCCAACCTATGCATCTTCAAAAAATACCAGACAGCACCCTCAAAATCCCCACCCTCCGTACACCCAGTAACCATCGCATTCCACACAGCCACACTCCTGGCCGGCATTTCATCAAACACCCTCCGCGCATCATCCCATTCCCCCATCCTCATCAACCCGGACAACATCGTCGTCCACGTATACCCATCCGGACCTCCAATCTCACCAAAAACCCTCTTCACCGCCCCCAAGTCGCCCGCTTTCGAATAAACCGACAACAGCGTATTCCCCACGTGCCTGAAAAATCCCACTCCCGCCTTCACCCCGTACCCATGAATCTGCTCCCCAACCTCCACATTACTCAGCTTCGCACAGGCGGTCAGAGCCGACGACAGCGTGTATTGATCAGGCCTCACCTTCTCCGTGGAGTGGATTTTCACAAACAAGCGCAGCGCGTCCCTGTGAAAATTGCAGCGAGTGAGCTGCGCTAGCTGAGAATTGAGCTTGATGAGCTGCGAAATCGGATCTTCAACAACCTCCATCAGCTTCTTGGCGCCATAACCAATCTGGGTTTTCATCAGGCATCATCACAACAGCAACCACCAGCTGCTGACGCAAACCACTTCGCGCCCAGATATAGCCACAATACATTAAAAATAATCATTTTTTAGAAAAAAAATATACTATACTAACAGATTTAATGAGTGTATGATTGATATTTTTTAAAAAAAATCGCGCACAAAGTAAATTTGATAAATTATTACCGGTGATAAATGATTTTTTATTGATTATGATAAAAAAATGATTAATGTTTGACATTTTAAGATAGCTGTTGATGTTAATACGCATTGAAAATTATTAAGTGACAAGTGAAAATAGATAAAAAAATTCGATTAACTGACATGTAAAAGAGGACAGAGAGTGACGAATCCAGTCGCAAACTATATAACAGAAATTTAATCCGAATCATTTCTAATTGGTTCGAAAATTTTGAAATTGAACCAAATTATTAGTTTTGAAAAATTAAATTAAATTAAATTAAATCATATTATGTGATTAGATTTTTTTATCCCTTTATTTACTATTTTATGTACTAGATTAGAGATTTTTTCATAAACAATAATATTAAAGTATTAATTTAATTATATATTTAATTCAATTTATTTATAATTTAAATATAAAATGATTCATTTTGATTTGATTCGACTTAAAAAATAAAACATCAAATAAAAATATTAACTATTAATTTTTTTAAAATTAAAATATAACCAAACCATAACACTTCAAAACAAACTATTCATACAATAATATTTACCATCGTACTAAAAACAACACTTCATTTTCATTAAATTAATATTTAGTTATATATAATAAATAAAAAATAATTTCGAAAAGTGAAAATTATGATTCTCACGGTCGGAGTCGCTCATTCATCATCATCGTCACCGGATCTCTGTCGTCTCTCTGTGAGTTTTGGTAAATCTTCTCGGCAATAAATAGTTACAGAAAAATCTCGAAAATTCCCATCTTCAGGAACTCACTATCCATTCAATAAATCTCCAAGTTCAATTTTTTACACCTTTTCAGCATTTAGAAGCAATGCCGTCGCCCAATCTCACCTGCTGCTCCTCTCCGGTTACCGCTCCCTCGTTCTGAATGGTACGCGCTTTGGATTTTTACGGGCATTTTGGGAACTGGGTTTTATTGGGTTGGGCGTTATTGGTATTTTTTTCACGATCTGTGAGAGATCGAATTTTAGGGTGGTGTTGCTTAGAATTGAGGTCAGGAGTTCATCTGTTTTATCTTTGTTTCGCTGCGTCTGTTTGAGTTGTGTATGTAATTCAGATTGGTGAACGTAGGTTGGTGGTCTGTAGAGTTGATGCTTGATATCTGATGTTTTGAAATCACTTGGCTGTGGGAGTTGAGGATTTCTGCTTTAGGATGTGGATGGATGCTTTAGCTGAATTGGGGCTTGTGAAAGTTGATACTTCTATGTCTTAGATGTGATAGATTTCAGTTCAATGAATCAGTCATGAGGTGAGACTTGTTTGAGGTGGGTTAAGATGGTGAATGAGAAAGTGAATGAGAAGTTGTCCCTGGCTTTCCCTGCACTGTTGCTTTCAAGGATTTATTGTGGAGTGTGAATGTATGTTGTCTCATATATTTTCGACCTTGTTTCCAGTTTTGTTAAGTTTTTCAAACAAGCACTAAAAGAAATGAGTTCTCAGTGCTATTTATCTTATCCATTTCGTGTCACTAATGAGTATCAGGATCATTGCTAGTGCAAACACCTTCCATCCATGTGCATAACCACATGTCAACATATGACACCTTCCATTATTTTAGTTCATTTTTGTATTTGAAACCAGTGCATGATTCATTTGTTACTGGATGGAGTTTACTCACTTGATTGTCCATTTGAGCATCCGTTTCACAAATCACGACTGTTGGTCATAGTGATTAAAGTCGCCTGCTCTAATTTGAACTTTGAAGGCTAGCATGTGGCACATTAGATAGCCTAGCTTATGTCAGTCTTCTTTGATTGTGATGCTGTCGACCATTTCAACCTCTACCAAAAAAAAAAATTTTGAATCCGAACATTCATAATGAGATTAGAAAATGGATGACCAGAAGACCATTAGTTGCTTCAAAAATTGAACACGTATAAGAAGACAGAAATTTCTCTTATATGTTACCAAAATGTATTTTCCTCCTGAGATCCATTTGGAATGTTGAACTTCGTCATTTGAACCTCTCTATGAATAGCATATAAAAGTTCTGGCATAAGCCTGTCGGGATATACTTATAAAATTGCCTCATCTAGTATCATGAAGGGCGCGCTAAAAAAAATTTTATAATGAATATCAATAGAACATATGAAAGCATGTCATAGTTGTTACTAAGTTTTCCAGACTTTCGATAAACCTAGTACTTATTTTTAATTTTCATGCAAATAGGTATGGAGTGTTTTGATAACAGGGAAAGATCATGGTTCAGTGCTTAGACGGATTGAAGCATATCTGTGCTGCTGTTTTCGGCTGTTGTGATTCTGATTTATATAAAAAACCTAGAGGTTTGCAAGATCCAGAAGCTCTTGCGAGGGAGACAGTTTGTAAGTGACTAGCTTTTATCGAAGCTGTTCAACCAAATGTTAATAGTGTAATGTCAAGTAAATTAGTAAAAGACTCTTCATCACAGTTTCTTTATTGCTATTCACAAAGATAGTTTGATGGTGGACATTTCTCCTGAAGTTTATTTTTCTTTCTTTTCGTGGCTCCATAAATCTAATCACATTTCAGATTTCTCTTTAACGTGATAGAAACCCGGTTTCCTACCTCTGCCTTGTGACCTCGCTTATATGTTTTGTTTCTATTTACTAACGGTGTTGGTCTTATCCTTGTATGTCTGCAGTTAGTGTAAGTGAAATAGAAGCATTGTATGAATTGTTTAAGAAGATTAGCAGTGCAGTGATTGATGATGGGCTCATAAACAAGGTAATCAGCCTCCATTGAATTTATACAGACTGAACAAATATGTAAATACATGTCCTCAGTTTGGCTGTGAATGAAAATTTAGAACTGTCGAGGCTGCAGTATGCAAGGTCCTTGTTAAAGTTTGTTTCTATCAAGTCAAAGTAGCTCTTTGTTCCAATGTATAATCATTTGTTGCACTTAAGATATTACATCTAGCAATGTCTCACGGTGAACAAAAAGTTGAACTTATGCTGACGCCGAGTCGCTGACGATGTATTTGATTCGTGTTCTAGGATTTTCTGTAATGCTGCTCTTTGAACTGTTGCAGGAGGAGTTTCAACTAGCTCTGTTTAAGACAAACAAAAAGGAAAGTCTGTTTGCAGACCGGGTAAAAATACATATACCAAATTTTCAACCAATCCCAAGTTATGTAGTAATTTACGGTGTCCTTCACAATAATTATTAGTGTGTTTTTTGTTTGTAGGTATTTGATTTATTCGACACAAAGCACAATGGGATTTTAGATTTCGATGAGTTTGCACGAGCGCTCTCAGTTTTTCACCCCAATGCCCCTATTGAAGACAAAATTGAGTGTGAGTGCCTGTTTGGGTGATGATACATGTAGAAGTCGGTGTCTATCTACTGTTGGTCATTTCATTTTGCAACCATTTGTATCGGTCTCAATTTCATGATATTAAATACATGCCTATATTATTTCTTTTGTGCTGCAGTTTCGTTCCAGCTATACGATCTGAAACAACAGGGTTTCATAGAGAGACAGGAGGTAAAACCTATTAGAATAGATTAGTTATTTTAAATGTTGATAGTACAGCAAACTAGATTGATACTGCATTTACATGCGGTGAGTATTTTAACCAACTACATGTTACTCCGGTGCATGATGAGTTCAAGAATGCATTAATATCAAAGAGATGAGTCATAGAAGTTTATTTTTAAAAGACTGATATAAGCGGTTTCCGTTAGTCATTTGTAGCTTTTAAGAGAAGTCTTTGTCTTTGAGTTCTTAGTCGTCAATCTTTTTTTGTACCCCAAAGAAAAATTTCTCGTTGCACCACTGAATTGATGTGGAAGGGTTCGATAATTTGGACTAGTGACACCATCAAGTCTAACTTGCACTTTCGTCAAGTCCTTGTTGCACGCGAATTCAGCTCATATCTATTCATACCTTGATTACGATAATCTCAGTCATTAGCTTTGTTTTCAAAAGTTGTTTAGCTCTGATTTGAAGTGGTGTAACTTAAATCTTGACTTACAGGTGAAACAAATGGTAGTGGCCACTCTCGCTGAAGCTGGAATGAATCTTTCAGATGATGTCATTGAGAGCATTATTGATAAGGTATTGGTTGCTCGTTTGATATCAGTTGTTGTGTGATCTGGGCTGGCGCTAAGCATCTGAATAGTGGCTGTAGTAAAGTTTCTAAGAGTAATTTGTTATCATCTAACTCTCTGCATCTATTTCTTGTCAGACCTTTGAGGAAGCTGATACGAAACAGGATGGGAAAATCGACAAGGAGGAATGGCGAAGCTTGGTCTTGCGGCATCCATCACTTCTGAAAAATATGACACTCCAGTACCTTAAGTAAGTGCTCTCCGTGGCAGTTTCAGTACTTTTTTTTGTTGCGAGCATTGTTTTCAAAGCAAGTACCAAGTTTCTGTATTGTTGATTTCACGCTCGCTTTCCTGTCCCTTGTTTAACCAACTGAGACCCGCATTAAACAGGGATATCACGACGACATTCCCCAGTTTCGTGTTTCATTCACAAGTCGATGACACCTGAACTCCCGAGCCGCTTCAGCAACTTCCACCATCACCGGGAAAGTTTCCATTGCAAATGCCGCCATCGCACCTCTCACTCTGCATGCGTCTTCCCATCTTCCTCCGGGTCGTTCAGTTTAAACATAGGGGTGTGTTTTTTTGGTTGTGTGTGATATTATGTGTTGTTTGATTACTGTGAGAGTTGCATGGTGTGTTAACTTGCAGCACCGGATCCTCTTCCGCATGATGGACGCTCTTCTTCGTCTTCACGTTTATACAGTCACTTCTTTACATCTTAGTTGTTGGGAATTGTTATTTTCACGGTTATGAATTGTATTTTCACGTTTTGTAATTCAGCCCATATAGTAGTCGCTCTATTACAATTGCCAGCGATTTTGATTGAGAAAATCTCAATTCGTTAATAGATTTTCAAAAAAAAATATTAAACAATTTAGAAAATATAAAAAAAATCAAGGATTGGGTTATTTATGAGAGTCATAAGTTTCTGAGTTTTAAAATTTTAGTCTTTTATATTTTTAAGATTTTTATACTTAAAATTTCATGTTTATAATGTTTGTATGATGTTTGAAAACCTCTAAAATGAAGTCGTCTCATAATTATAAAATTCTAAAAAAAATACTAAAAAAATTAAATTTTGAAACATCTAAATTCCTAAAATCTAAAAATATAAATTCTTAAACATCATTCAAAACAAAATCATTTATCAAGCACAAGGAGCAGGTGCTCCCGGCACCCCCTCAAGAATTTGTTTTATGAATAAAAAAATATAAAATACCAATTGAATTTATAAATATAAAATAATAAAAATTATATAAATTCATATATTTATAAATTTTATCCATTAAAATAGTTATATGAATTTATAAACAGGAGTATATCTGTTTTTCTCAAAAACAAAATTAATTAATCAAAAATATATTTTATTCACTACGAAGCTAAAGGTCATAATGGGCCTATAACTGGGCCTGTCTCACTCACATTGGGCCTTACGAAGTCCAGTACGCATATCTGCCACATTGAAATCCAACTCAAGAGTCGGAGCGTGGCCACGCCGTCAGCAGTGGAAGCTGAAACCCTCACTCTCGTGCTCCGTTTGATCGTCGACTTCTTCTCCGGTAACTACGTCATCATCCGCCCATGCATTGGTTCTGCTTCGATGCTTTTGGTTTGGTCGGTGGAAAATGCGTTGTTGATCGGTTCGATTTCATGTAGGTTTCTCTTTGAATTTTCAAAAATGGGGGACAAAGGAGGGGACAACTTCTGGGTGGCTAGTGCAGGTGGGAAGTCGTCGATGAAGACGAAGCCCAGTAAGTCTGCCTATTGTATTGATTCTTTCGATGTGAAGATGCTGTTGTTGAACAATCAACCTGTTTGTACTGGTGTGTGTTGTTGTAGATTGCCTTGAACAGGGGCGGAGCCACTGGGGGCAATGGGGTCGGCCGCCCCCGAATCCCACTTAATTTACATGCTTAATTTCAACTGAATTTTTAATTTTGCCCCCTGGCCTTGAATCCATTAGATTAGGGTAAGAGATACAAACTGGCGACTCAATTTAATTGAATTTCATATATTTAACATTGTACTGACCAGACTGAAGTCAGCCTGAGAGTATTGATTTGATGCCGTGTTTTCCAACATTTGCAATTACATGTGCTGCACAAGTTTGGTAGCATCAGAAGTATGGATATTTTTGCAACTTGTCCTTGACTTCAAGAACGTGAGTTTTAGGATCTTTTTTTCGGAATTATCGTGCTGGTGCGTCATTGGGAGATAGCTTTAACTGGGGGTCTTCTCGTTGATACATCTTTGCTGGAGTTTGCGCATATCTTGCTTATCCTTACTACTGAGAGTGAGACATCAGTAGCTTTTCATTTTTTTTCTTGGCCTTGAGATTTTATCATGCCTGTATTTGGTATGTAATCATGTGCTTTATAGTGATCTTCATCCCGTTATGTCACAAAACTTACATGGTTATTCAGAAGGAAGGAAGGAAGAAAAATATCATGTTTGTACAATTTACTATCAAACAAGTAAAAAGTGAAACAGAACCTTAATATCGGGTTTTATTTGTTCTAATGTCTTTTTTTATCCTTGTGTAATTTAGTAGCTTGATATGTGAATGTATCCTTTGCCATGTGCCCAATGTTTGCTGTGAACATTTATTTTTACGTTTCACAATGTCAGGAAAAGATGATTCGTCTGGGAAGACAAAGAAAGCTAAGAAAGTCCAGTTTGAATATGAAGGTAGTGATCGTTCTAACTGTATCAACACCATCACTTTCATAGCTATTTCGCCATTCTTTTTCTGTCTTTATAACAGATATATTCCTCTTACAACCATTTGCGGTTTTGTAGGAGCAACACAAGAAAATATCATGTTCTCTTCAAAATCTGGTGGAAAGGGTGACTTACGAAATGGAAAAGGTGCTTTTTATTGAATGCTTTTATCTCCTCGCTCTCTTTTTTTTTCTGTAGTATTTTTTTTTGGTTTTCTTATCCTACTGTTACCACATTGCTTTTCTTGGTAAACATTTCTAATTTCTGTATATCAATCCAAAATCTGATTATACATGTACGTCTTAACACTGAGATAAACTTTCTCTTTCAAGAGATGAATCTGAATTTGAAAGTGATTCAACAGGTGATAAAGGAAGCAATGGACCTCGGAAAACTGTTGTGAAGAAAGATACCACTCCATTAGAGCTCCTTGTAGAGCAAGGTTGGTACCCCTCATGCATCTAGTTCAGGAATAGTGGCAGGGCGCTCTGAAGCTCTTGTTTTCATCTCATTTATGTACATCTGCAGAGCTTCCGAAAAATGTCAATTGCATGATGGACTGTGAGGCTGCAGAAATACTAGAAGGAATACGGGATCAGATGGTGCTTTTATCTGCAGATCCAGCTATAAAACTGCCAGCGTGAGTGTCTCTGAACATATTTTTGTGCTCTCAAGTTAGCCATGATCTGTATCAAGAGTCTGTGGATTTCAGGTCATTTGACAAGGCTTTCGAGTATGCAAAAGTCAGTAGCCGTTTTGCAGATCCACAGTCTGTGATGCAGGCTCTTCAGTATCCTTTTTAAAACTTATGAGCATGTGAAACTCTCTCTTGGACACTTGTATTCTACAGTTTAACCTTGATTGAGCTTATAGGATTCTAAGAAAGCACGGTGCGGCTGAAAGCGAGGTACTATCTTCAAACTCGCTGTTTAATTAAGTAGATAATCTTATTGTCTTTCTAATATTAAACACTCCCTAGTTTAGATCTGCATGATTGCAAATGTCTGCCCAGAAACCACTGATGAAGTCTTTGCTCTTGTCCCCTCCCTTAAGGTGACTTTTCTCGTGCCCTTTCTTGTTGTTGTTTGGCCTTCTATATCCACAACTACCCTATAGATTATTTAGAGCTGTATTTTACAAATTCTTTTTCCCTCATTAACTCCC
Organism: Kalanchoe fedtschenkoi; assembly: GCA_002312845.1. Classification (NCBI taxonomy): domain Eukaryota; kingdom Viridiplantae; phylum Streptophyta; class Magnoliopsida; order Saxifragales; family Crassulaceae; genus Kalanchoe; species Kalanchoe fedtschenkoi. The sequence goes on along the minus strand of NQLW01000089.1, from coordinate 918,060 downwards.
TAACAATCATTTCCTGTCTTTAATTTCTAACAATACCCATCTCCCCCAGGTTAAGAAAAGCAGGCTGGCTGAGCCGTTAAAGGACGTCTTGAAGGAGCTAGCGATGCTGAAGACCACAAAAGATAGTCCCTTTGCCTGATGGAATAAGAGTATATTTCTTAGATGAGCAAGTAAGTTCATTGAGATACCAATCCTTTGATGTCAATCACACATTTCGCGAAGGTCGTGTATGTCATCCACAATGCCTTTTTACTTTTTCTTCTTGCAGGAATTTTGTGAATTGGGTGTGCCTTTTGTTCTCTGTCACGCGATGTGCCTGCCGACCCTGATCCGATGTTGCTTGTAACTAAGCCTCCATAACTACTGCTTGATGAGATGCTAACGGAGACAAGTTTGAATAAAAAGAACCTTCTAATGTATTTACAATGTTATGCATCAGATGTCATATGTTGTCGTGATGGGCGAATCAGGCCTTCTACGAAAATGTGGAGAGCCTCTTCACTCTCGTTGCTAGAAACAACCTGTAGTAAAACGCAAAATCTTCAACTTTTGACCTCCTTAACTTTCCATTTCGATGGTGGAATCTGAGAATGACTCAAAAGTGATGCTCAACACATGTCCGCGGATGACTTCTTCTCAGGATCTCTCTCTGGGTAGGTTTTCTGTCGCCGCCATGTCAATCAATATTTCCTTAAGATTTGGAAATTGATAGGATTAAAATTAGTATTTTGGAATTAAATTGTGAGGAATATTAGCATACTAATTTTACGGTCAAATTTAAATAGAGAGTTGATCTCTTCAATTTTGTATGACTTGAGTTTTGGCCGGAAAAATCATTGAGAAGACGTTTTCATTCATTTACACATTCAACAAAATACTGGTGTGTCTTGTTTGAGTGTGGTATTTTCCACACCAATTTTTGTCTTCTCAATTCTCATTTGTATTTTGCGTGTGTTTATTGTGTTTGTTATGTTATCATAATGATAATAACAAATGTTACCAGAATAAGGTTAGAGGAGGAGACCATTGCTGCATAAGAAAACTTTTGAAGAAGTAAAGTGTCGGAAAATTCTTAAAAAAAGTCAGCACTACGCAATTGGGGATCAACTTGACGATTAGAGGCTCAAATATGGTCCGATTAGGTTGATATTTTGTTCATAAGTTAGTAACTAAGACCCAAATCTTGAATATATGGAGATTCGAACAAAGAAAAATTTAATGTCAAATTCCAGTGAAGGAAAAGCAAGTTGTCAATTCTAAAAATTCACACAGTTATATGATAGATGTACGATCTTTAAAAATTGATATTTTAAATTATGATCGAAAGTCACTTCTCATGATGTGGCAGCTTACTGTGTAAGATTAGTTTAACAAATACTTGATGAAGCCTTCGAGAATAAAAAGCCAAATGGGATAAGCGACGCTACTTGGAGTTGTGAGTGCAATCAGATTAGAGCTAGGTCCACATGTAAGATATCATGTGATGAAAGACACAACACGTAAGAAAACTCGAAATAAATGGATAAGCATCTGTACGTCAGAGTCTTTAGCTTATC
>NQLW01000089.1:804422-899410 GCA_002312845.1 Kalanchoe fedtschenkoi | reverse complement strand
CTTGGACGCTGAAAAATGTGAAATACATTTCTCATTTCAAGTGAATGCGTATTACAATGAATCAATTTGATAAGAAATGTTATCATGTTAACTATTGAAGCAGATAACAAATATTAGAGAGAGAATCTAATTGTAACTCATAGAGATGAAGTTGAGACATCATACATACTAAACCAACCGAGATGAAGTCATCTACTATACAACATTATGAACTTAAACATTCGTGTGAAAGTGAATGAAGATGCTAAGTGTTCGAGAAAAGACTCAAGGACCAAAGAGTGTGAAATCAATATGCTGAAGAAGCCATCATCTTTAGAATTCAAAATAACGGATTTAGATCCAACGAACAAGATACTTGGAATGAGTATCAGCAAAGACATATCAGTTGGCACTTTGACTTTAATTACATTCTCAAGAATTTTTTTATATATATTTTATGCTAAAGTTAGAAATACTTCATTGGAAAATCATTTCAATCTCATGATCATTAATTTTCAAAACCATCGACAAATCGATTTACTTTTAGAGCTTTGTTAGGGGCACTGATACAAACCAACTTTTACCAGAAATTGGATAGAAGAGGAGTATTGAGAAGGTTGAGATGAAGAAGTTGAGATTGGGAGAGAGTAGTGAAGGAGTCAATCGTGGAAGGAGATGAGTTTAGGGTTAATTTCTTCATTGATTTCTTCCATTGTTCTGAGTACAAAATATATAAAGCTGAACTTTCAAATTACATTTCGACCCCACTACTTTATCGAATAACTAAACATAACCTGTATGTAACATTCGATCACCCTTCGGGAAACCTTGTCCTCAAGGTTGAATGAAAATATCACCATTGGCGTAGATTTCCCTCCTAACATGCTGCAGTAGAGGCTTGAGAAAATATGATCTCCATGTAGTGCCTTGGATAATAAAGAAATGTATCCACATATAGCAGAGATGTAACTGATTAAACAAAACCAAGGAAATATATTCATTGAACACCTCGATCCACCAATTACACCAACATTGGACAAACCTACTGGAGTTGAGTTAATAACAAAAGGCTTGGCCATCCTGAGGATCCAATTCATCAAATTTATCATCTTTGTTGTTTGATTGACACATGAACTTTGTGGGAAAGCTTTATCAGGTTCACTGTGGATGATCCCATTTGATGAAAATTTGCTAAAGAAAAAGTCATCATTATGCCCTTCAATGAATCTCATTAGGCAAAACTGACCACCCCACTCCGCATAAAAGCTTCTGTTACCAAGGATGAAGCCAACATAATCTGTAGCTCCAACACTTTTCGAAAATCCCTTCCATGTGTAGGTAGTTTTAATGTGATTCATGTGATCCTGGATCATCACGAGCTTAATGATGTCTTTATAGAGATCTATCACTGCGAGAGTCTGCCTAAATCCTAAATAAAGACGGTCATCAAGAAACTTCTGCTTATTTGTACCTGGTAGTATCCTTTGAGGGTTGATGCCTGCAGTAGCAACATACATATCCAGCTTTCCAATTGGTATTCCAATCCCCTGAGCTCCAAAATCACCCAGACCAAGAATTCGACTTCCATCGGTGACTATAATATCCACCTGATGAGACATCATCTCCCTCTTGTCCCTTGCACTGAAATACATTCTGTGTGGTCGCGTGAAAAACCTAGAGTGGTTTTGACATACCAATCCAACTGTTGGAGCGTAGATGATAGGAGCAAAGCTTTTGATATTATCAATATGAACCCTGTCGTACAATGTTTCATTCCTATCATGTAGCCTGTTCAAAAATCTCCACTTAGCCAAGGATACAACACTCTCAGGTTCATTGATTGTATTTTTCTCCAGCGAGTGATACGAATCCATGAAACAACCATGCTGCTGCTCAAAGGATATGATACAGGGAGGAAGCAGTTCTCGGAGCCCAAGTCTGTCTCTTTCAGTCAAAGGAAAAACATTGTCCCTTGCCTTAGCAATAATGCCAATGACTTCAACAAGTTCTTCTTGGCTTTTGGGAGCCTTATTATCCACAGTCTGCACTAAAGTATCCCGAAATATTTGGTATGGCGTGAAACTATTACCGGCAGTGGAATATATTAGCTCCAAATCCTGAGATTGTGGCTGTGAAATGCAATGTTGAGTAGTGCGACTTTTGTTACAGAAATACTGCTGAAATGGCGTTGGGCATGTGTTAAAATTAATACCAACTGCAGCCAAAATGTTGTTGAATTGACGTTGAATAGCTTCTGCTAAAGTGCCGCTGAAATGGCCCTGAAATTCTATCAAAATTGTCCTGGAAGTGCTGATAATCTGCTGCCAAAATGGTGTCAAGGTGCTGCTGGACTGTAGTTGAAAAGAAGCTGAACAAAAACTGAATTTGATGCCAGCATATACATGAATAGCTCTGAGAATGAAGCTGAACACTGCTGAGTTGTCATGAAGATGCCAGAAGATATGGTATGATATGGATGTATGGGTTTTATCAGCTTCAAACTCATTGGCCATATTCAGTTCTAAACCTGTTGTTGTTTCTACTTGAATCCTGTCATAATTACCTTCTAAAGCGACAGCTATTTCCATAACCTCCTCAAAATTTATTTCCATCAAGTCATTGATCCAGCCACTATGATCGCTGAAATTAGTCAAGTAAATGTTTGAACACATCGCTTTTGATATGCCCACAGAACATAAAAGTTGGCGCAAATGCCCAACCTTCGGTGAAGCCTTTAGCCTGGGCTTAAGGTTATTTGCTAACTCCAAAATATTAATCATGAACTTTGCATCAGGTGGTAAGGGAGGAGGCCTATTTATCCCATCAGGCATAATTGAAGGTGGTTCAAATCCAATAGAATTGTGTTGGTCGTCACTCAAACTCAATGGAATCCCGAAGTGCAAGGGCACATTCTCTAAAGCATTTATCCAAACAGTTGGTGGGAGCTCATTTACTAGAGTTTTAAGACCATGAAAGGAAGGCAGCGACACATACGGGTCTGCCCTCTCATCAATCACATTAACCATGAGGAGACGGGAGATACCTGATAACATACCCTGATCAGTTGACTCTCTCCACATATCTGCATTGTCATTCAGTGAAACTTCAACCGCAGTGCGCTTATCGCACCGAGAGCCAACATCTATGGTGCTCTTGGTTTCCTGGATCCCATCAGCTTCATTCACAGCGTCCTCCTCGGTGGTTAGTTCAACTTCAGGTTCATCAGCCTGGATGTTACTAGTCTCCTCAGGGTCTGGATCGTCCGAGAGGGCCGATAGGGAGTCAATTAGTTTTGTCATTCCTTCACTGAACATTTTGCGAAACTCCTTCGTTCTTTGGGCAAGCAAATTGTTTCTCTTGTAACTTCTCTAGCATCTGCTTAGTGTTTTGTTGATCGCATCCCATTCGATTGAGAGAATCTGCATCCTCTTTCAACTCTCAATGAAAGCACCAAATGATGCAAACCAACTTTTACCAGAAATTGAATAAAGAGGAGTATTGAGAATGTTGAGATGAAGTAGTTGAGATTGGGAGAGGGTAGTGAAGGAGTCAATTGTGGAAGGAGATAGTTTAGAGTTAATTTTTTCATTGATTTCTTCCAAAATATATAAAGCTGAACTTTCAAATTACATTTCGACCCCACTACTTTATCAAATAACTAAACATAACCTGTATGTATCAGGCACTTTGTGGCTGCCATAACCGGAATTTGACTAAGTTCATGGACATTACGCTTTTTCCTACAACTTGCAATGAAGCGATATTACCAACTAAAATCCATCCAAATAAAACCAACACCTGCCAGATTTGTACAAGATAATGAAGATGTGAGTTTAAAAAGTATGTGTTGCAGCAGGTATAGAAACCGTAAGAGAGGCTTCGGTTCAGAGGTTATCTCAGGCTTCAGAAATTCAAGTTACCCACAACATCAGGTGGCACGCTCATGCCTAAGCAACAGTCACTACGTATAAGCTATGTACAAAGATTTCGGACGAGAGCTTGACACTTGAGTCAGTCTAGAAAGTTGCTGTACATCATTTTTCCTACCATCTACAAAATAGTATTATTTGTATTATATGCTGACGTTCATTCATCTAGGTCTGCGTCAGTAATCGAATCCATGCAATGTTAGTCTGACAATAGGTGCGGGGTGTATCAGAGAGAGTCGATCAACTGGAGCCGCTACTGCTACCAAAAGTGGCATTCAAGGGAACTGATGCAGGAACCTGTTGTGGAGACCAGGCACAGGATTGTGATTGGTCTTTCGAGTTGGTTTCTGTTGTTAAAGAATCATCTGTTGGCCAGTACGGTTTTGTCATTTTTCTTTTCAGCATTTCCTGGAAATGGTTGCAAAACGAGTAGTGTCTGTGAGCTTCATGTAGTAAATAGTCGAATATGATGAAAATATTATTGTAATATGATGTGCACGAAATGTAGGAAGCCGCAAGTCTTGCGGTGAATTAAAATCCCAAGGTTCAAAGACAGTCCTCAGAGATGTATGATGTTAGGCTAATGAGGAAAGTGAATGGCACACAAGGCTACTATGCATATGCCATATTTAGACGACTATAAAAATGATGTCCAAGACAATTATTTGACATCTGAAAGGGCGAGTCCCTTTGCACAGAGGTTCAATTATCATTCATGTCAACCACTAAAAGAAAGAATTTCATTAACAAAACTTATCAATGATTCTGAGATTCTAACCTTTGTTTTGCTTGGTCCATATGTATTCAGTGCCTGCTCTATGGCATCGTAGACCTCCATAGCCTGAGAAGTTTCACGTACGCATTTTATAATACGAATTTGGTCTCTCACATCTGCTGATTTTGTCTGTAAGTAAAGGATTAGACGTGAGTGAGGAGACTTGGGGCGATCCTTCTTGCCATGACTCAGTTCAATTGTGGCTAACGAGTCCCACGTCACATCCCACAGCACAGAACAAGGATCTCTAGCTGGACTAAATTTGCGTTGAATGATGTTTGATGGTTGCTGAAATAAAACAATAAATCACTAAGAATTAGTTCTAATGAGTCAAATGTCAGATAGCGAGTTAGCGTAGAAACAATTTCAAGTAAGCATTACATTCAAAGTTGGCGTACCTGCAATAGTAGGATTCTTCTATGAGTAATAATAAGGATTTTCCCCTTCCGGAGCAAAAAATGGTCTTCATAGGCATCAGACAGTGCAAATTTCCCACGTACTTTAAACAGATCAACCTGACCAAGGAACGAACCTGATTCTGCTAGTTGTAGAATAACCTATACGGGAACAATATAAGCAGTCAGAATATATGTGTCCCATTTCAACATCAGAACAGCGAGACTCCCATGGTCTCTATATAAACAGGTATAAAGCATATTTGGGTATTTGCAGGCTTAGATCAAGCTCTAAATTAGATCACAGTTCATATAAATCAAAGGAAAATGAAGCATGGACCTCAATCCATGGATACAATACTCATCGAAAATGGCTTTATTATTGTGTCAAGTGTTCAAATAAAATTTGTTCACATAAGATTTACCCAGGAAAGTATATTTAAAAAAAAAAACCAGAAGAGAAAATACACTTCCAAAATCCATTGTACGACCTATGAAGTCAATAACCTGGAGTTGAACCAGCCTTGCAATATCCACCACTATATACCATATGATCCATCAAAGCTACCTAGCATCAGAATTCAGACCCTGATGATTCAAATGATTCTCTGGATATAATAGTTTGCTATTTTATTTTTTCTTTTGTCTCATTATTTTTTTCCTAGAGACGTCCATTCAAACTAGCTAATCAAACTACAGCCGCATGATGTCCATTTTCCCATGACAGTCAATGCAAAGTTATAAACACCATGCATCAAGGCTTACGGAAACATGAAAGAGACTTAACAGGAATGAACAGCATATCCAAGCACCACTAACGATTGACATTATCTAACCTGTCCTTGTGCTTTATACTCATCATATGGCCTAAGCAAATTGTCACCACCAATAACCCGTGGCAACCTCCTTCGAAGAAGTTGTTCTTCTGAAGTAATGGCAGCTGCTATCTTCATTCTCATAGCATTAGCCCCTTCAGTGGTTTTTGATAACAGATCCAGTACACCGCTAACAGGCTGTGCAGCTGCACCTATTATTCCTTTACCAACACCCTGAACGAAACCCTCAACACCAGATGACTTGGCACCTTCAAGAGGCTTCGTTAGAATACCTGTCACCCCTCTGAACAACCCTTTGGCGAATGCCCCACCTCCTTCTCTAATGACATCACCGAGGTCCTCTATACCTTTGCTTTCCTACAAGATACAGAACAATAATAAACCAATACTATTTGTAAGACGAGCATTTTGAAGGAACTAATAGAACATTGATTATGAAGAAATATTAATTGTTTGACAATGAAAAAAGAAGATATGCTGATAAAGTTTGGCTGAGCAAGGCATTCAGGTTTAGAGGAGTCCACTATAAACTCTCAAAAAGATATAGAACCATAATTATGTGGGTCCACGCACATAAGCTCGATAATGCCATCAATAACTTGTAAATGCCAAATTACTTCACTAAATTTGAAAGGAATGAACAGAACTTGCATTAATATAGACTAATACATTTAACATGTAAGGTGAACACGGCATACGAACTGTTGATGTCTAGCAATCAATGAGGAAAGACTACTTATAGATGGTCACCTGTCTTTGCCGGCTTTGAATGAACTTCTTGTCCATTGATAATGCCGCCACACCTTTACTCATATGTCCGAGTGCGCTACTTGCATTACCCAATATATCTACACCCGACAGTAGTTGAAGTGGCTGACTGAGAAGATCCTTTTGAATATTTGAAATTGCATTGCTAGTCATTGCACTCTGCCTCATGCACAGATTCTCACTAAATCTTTGATTAATTCTGACCTGAAGAGTAAAAAACAATGGTCTATCAGAAGAAAATTTCAGCAACTGTAAAAGCCACTCTTTTTGAAGGGGACAGCACAAAGCGAAATTTCACGGTTCACACAGAAGAATAACAGAAGGGGTCAGGGGTTTCTGTTTTGTCTCCGCCTCTTAAGTATTTAAAGCAGCAACTCATAAACATAGTCATGTTCCAACTTCCAAAAAACAGCTATAGATAAGGTTACTCACTTGCATGTTTTCAGTGTTCCCTAATGCAGTCATCAAAGAAGACCAAAATCCAAGTACACCTCTGGGACGCTGAGTTGGAGACATAGCCATCGACACCTTGAGACGAATTTCTGATATGTTGAGAACCCTGACAGTTTGAATACAGTCAATATATTCAGTTCCAAGATGGACCAACAGAAGAATGACAGGTATTGCCAAGGACTAAGCTAAGGATCTGAGGCATACCCTATTTGAATGATTGGATCGACCGAAACAGAAGTTTTTTGAGCCCCGGTAATCCTACTAAGATTAACCTGCTGCATCATCTCATGCAGCCGCCAAATGACAGGTTCATGAATATTGATTAAAAATGCCGAATTTTCAGGCCCCTAGTTGAAGGGGAAGAAGAGTGAGCATAACTATAAACATATTGCACAACTTATGAACAATTTAGAACTCACAAACTTACATGCAAACCAATGTATGGATATACGCATAAATCCAACGATCCATTTGATTGCATTGTCATAGAAAATTTCAAGATAGTATCAGCATCTTCCTCTCCTACTCTCTGTGGCCTGAACAAAACTGGCATAGGACTTAGTGGCAGCTGGTTATCTACTTGGATTCCTTGCATTCTCAGTTTAAACCTGTTTTCATGTGAGATAATGAGTGTCTCATTTTATACAAGAAGTCCCAACACTAAATGGTGATGAAGGTGAATGGCTGTCGTAACACCCAGGAATAACAGTTCACCGGATATCAGACGATGGATCAGTCCACTAAACAAATATTAAATTTTCTTTTCCTAAAAATAAACTGGATAGCACACTTATACTCAGTTACAGATGAACAAAAAAGAAACATGGCATTTAATAGACTCGCACCTTGATAAGAGGTACTTGAGTTAAAACAATTGTATATTTATAACCAATGAGTGAGCAGCGTAAGATTATACATACCTACTGATTCCAGAACCCAAGCCCGTTGAGTGTGAGACCAGAAGATTTTGTATGGACAGATATAGTATCTCTTCGGGTGTATGGTCAACAACTGATAATCCAAGCTCAGCAACTTCCACAGTGAAATGAAATTCAATATTTGATGTAGGCAGTGAGTGCTGATGCGGAACATCATTTTGATTTTGTGATGACAACAATGAGAGACTTCTAACCATCTCAGCTGCTGGTTCATTTTCCGGCAACCAATCACTGATTTTTATAACATTTATTTTGTCCTCTTTACTAATAGTAACACGCAGAGCTCTTGCGGGTCCAGTATCGATGTGTATTGGTTGATGATCATAGACCTCATCAATATTATAAGTAGTTGATTTTGATGAATGAGCCCCATCTGCCAAAATCTCAAGTAACCTCCGCCTACCAAGATCTTCCCATGCAAAACCAACAGCTGTGTTTGGAAGAAGGGATCGCCATGACTCACTAGTCCCATCAACTTGTCTAAATTGCACAGGTAAAAACACAGACCGATTCTCGATCCTACAATTCATATACATTCATAATTAGTCTCCCCTTTTTATTAGACAAATAATGGTTCCAAAAGATATAATGCAACATCAATATGGGATAGTCAGAGGAATAGTGGGTGAAAATCCTATGCATAAGCTACATTTTAAGCCCCCATAAAGTTTTGCCACTGTCGCAAAAAAATTTCGTTAAAGGATTCGAATGATCCAAAATTGACTTGTTGGCCCCGACTTCTCTCTCCCCACCTACCAACGAAAAGAAGTACAACAGAGGACATGCAAATTTAAAATTACAAGGTGCTTCAGTTCTGGTCAGAGAATGTACCGATAAGGACTTGAAAATGAATCACGACGGAAAACCACTTCATATCGTGAGCCTTTTGTTCCACTTCTCACTTCAACCTTCAGATACAAGCGCTCACAACCAGAGTCTTTCTCCAAGTAAATGCCCATCAAGCCTTCAGTAGATACAGTAAATGGTGAACTCCATCCATAACCCTCTACTCGTAGCTGAAAACATACAGACCACGTTGACAATGTCTGAGGAAAAAATTTTAAAAATTATATGAAATGACAGAAAAATAAGTTTCCAGACCTTTAAAAATTCAGCTTTCGCAGATGACGGCCACGGAAAAGATTTGGGGGAATCAAAGGGTTGTAACCTTTCTAAAGGTGACGTGTCACATTGTCGAAGACATATACAAACACCAGTTCTATTGATAAACAATATATGTGGCTGAAAACATATGACCTGCAGATTGAGAAGGGATGTAAATCTCAAACTTTTCTCTTAATGAAATATTTGTTTTTATGGAGGTCGTCATATCACCAGCATTCCATCATAAAAAAGATGAATGTAACCCAATCACCTTTGTCCTGTCTGATGTCATGTTCAACAGAGCGGATAACTTGTGGTACGATCCATCTGACCTAAAAGCCTTCACATCAACCCGTTCCTGAACCACATGTAACTCGTTAATTTTACAGAGCATTCAATCTAAAGGATATTTCAACAGGACCCGGATTTTCATGTGCTACCTTGCTTTCCAGTTCAAGAAGGGAGATTCCGGGACTAAAATTCTCAGAATGTTGAACAGCAACAGCAATACCTACCCGTGGAGACAGGTAAGCATCACTTCGTGATGGGAACAGCATGCCTCCACTGCGGCTCGCGTAGTCTCTTGGAGAAAGCATACTAGGCATTGGACTTGTATCTTCAATAGATTCTAATACTTGAATATTTTTCCTTGCACCAAGATGTCTCTTCTCTGAAGGATTGGAAACTTTTGCGGACTTCGTTCTTGAAAGAAAAATCGAATCTATATCTACATTCTCTAAAGGTTCAATTTCCACTAATTTATATGCAAGCAAGAGAGAAGAATCATTCACAATCCAATATGGAACAAAAAATCTAATGGTTTTGGGTGTAGCTCCATTTGCACCCATGTCACGTTCAATGCTGATACGAAGTCTCCTACATTCAGAAATCGGCTACAATGAGTGCATAGTTGAATCATCATACTGATATCAGTAAAACTCATTTAATAACCACAAACCGCTTATTTTGCTGATGGACCATCCAAAATGACGAGACATGATCGTTAGACATAAGATCCAGAATGAGCACAGGATCCTGCAGAATTCAAAGTATATATAAACATGACAAACAAAATTTAGCACAAAGCATGAAATGTAAACACAGAACACATACCCTCTCCAAAACCCAGCCACCATGAACAAACAATGTCAGATATATAGATTTCTGGACATCTGCTGAATATACATGCACACTTTTGCGAGATGGTATTATCCCATTTTGTCTCTGAATGCCACCCCTGTCTTTTGTTTTTTCCCATATAGTAAATTCAGCTGGACAAGGCAATCGGTTCTCCAACCTCAGAGGAGAACTGAAAGATATCTTCCAATCATAAACTGGTTCATTAAGTTCAGAATGAAGTACTGAAGCATCAGCACCAGTGCTTAGCCAAAACTGTTCACTTTCGCATTTGGGACTACAACAAACAAGGATATCCTTCTTCTGAAGCTGGTTAAGTTTGAAGAGATAATTAGGGAACTTGTTTCCTTGCTTCATGGTATTTTGTCTCGACAGTGGACTTTCCATGACATATTGGTCTTTTCCAAAGGCATCTGAAGAACCTATTGCAATTGTACGACCCCAATGAAAAGCAGGCTCACGATCAGCCCAAGGACGAACTTGTAAACATTGTTCAGAGCCTTCTAAGAGACTTCTTGAGGGTAAAACACAAGATGATCCAGGATCTACTGTCATGAGACAACCTTTTGAACAGTTATCACATTCTTCTACCAATTTCTGCCTCTTGCGTATCCAACGCCTTCTGCGTACAACATCAACAGCTGATTTTGAACGAGATTTCTGAGAATTGGGAGGCCATTTTAAGTTCTGGAATCCTGGCCCATATGCCCAGCCATCACTATCAACAAATGATGACTTATCAACATTCCATGTTGATGCCCATTTCCATCCAGTCGGCAGAGGAGGTTCAAAAAAATTCTGCAAATTGAAAAAAGATGACGAACTGTCAATCATATATGGATGTTGACCACAATCAGCAAAAGGCACACACAATACTCACCATAGATGAATACGAAAAATCTCTGTTACTCCAACGCCCTGGATCATTGTTGTGAACGCCAGGATGACCACTTACCCATCCAGAAACAGGTTGCCATCTTTGATTTTCAAATACTTCCTCCACCACCGCATCTGAGTCATTCAGATCATCTTGTGGTTGAATAGAAGAAATACTGCAAACTAATATATCCAATTTTATGTCAGAATCATTAACAACTGTCGCCAGCCCTCTGAAAATCACATGCTTCTTTCCGTTTTTCATTACAACTTCCATTGCAACAAAATCATTCTTCAAGGACTTCGGAATCACTGACAGTGGAAATAATGAGTCAAAACACTCCCATGGTCCATCTGCGCTAAGTCCAATCCAAAATCCAACTTCGTTTTCAACCAGAGATTCAGCTTTATCTCTTTGGAAATTGCCACTCAATTTCTTTTCAAAATAATTTGTGGATATCGTTAAAGATGCACGGTCAAGTAACTTCTCATTTCCGGTAACCTGGCCCTGGAAAATAAAATAAAATTATAAACTAAAGGACATGTGTACTTGATTCAAGGACCAACCCTGTAAGTCAGTCTATTCAAATGAAGAGATCACCTTTCTTCTCAAGGGATATGACACGACATTTTGCATGTCATTTGCCTGATGCAACATCCTAGCTGAAGCTACTTTCTTCAGTGTGCTTACTCCATGACCAATGGAAAATGAGAATGAACCAACAACTTCACCTGTTTCATAAATAAGCCAAGTATACCATGTGTTGAATTACTCTTCCCTCATTGCTTGGAGTTTGATAAAAAGATATGATTTTAGGAATACAAGTTTTTCAAGGAAATTAGTATTGCAAGAGGCTAGCCAGTTGCCTTGAAGGTACGTTTGGCCTTACCTTTCCCCGCTTTCGCAGCTAAATTTGTGACTTCCACTTCAAGCTTAGCAGTTCCCTGAAAAAAGCCAAAGCTTTCAGTTTATAAGACGGTGAAGACCCATTTCTCACATTAGCCATCAAGTGTAGTCTTATTCGACTGCCACAAGATCCTGCACCTATGTGAGAGGCAAACCACATACAAACTGAAAACAAACAAATTTCATTGCCCAATATACATATTGCTAAAAACTTTACGCTTTGGTTGCTGTATTTTAAAAGTCATGAAAAACTGATCCCATAATTATAGAAGATTGTTCTTCTAATAGTGGATCTTGTACACAGATAGCAGATATCATGAAGTAAAATGACAGCTACAATTACCTCTGCAAGGTGTCAACCAAATTGCATGACATATATGATTACCTTTCTAGGGATTTCAAATATAAAAAGTTCATTCCATTTTGCGATGCCAGTATCCACATCACTAGATTGTGTTATTGAAGGCTTAACACATTTCGTCCTAGCACTTTGAGGGAAAAGTTTCTGCTGATCTGGCGTCTGACTATCAACGACAAGACGCAGAGCACAGAAGAAATTGTGGCTATTACCATCATCGACAATAGGTAAATCCTGCAAGAAAACAACAACAATAGCAATGTTAACTGAGTCAAATAACATCCTACACTCACTCCATAAGCAGATAATTTCAAATACTTAAGACAAACCTTTGCATCGCTTATCTGGACTGCAACATAATGCCGTGCTTCTCTATATTGGTCCACAGTATTTACTTTGTCTGAAAACCTTGGAGGTGACATCCATATAGAAGAACAGGTGCCATGATTTAATACTTCAATAGAATCTGTGTTCTGCTCAACTTTCTTCAGATAGATTTCACACCCCAACTTATTTTCTATGATCACTGTTTGAAAGTCATCTTCATCAAGAGCTGATAATGTTGAATCATCTTTTTGTCTATCATGCGTATCAGCCTTCTGCTGAAAAAAAGAGTAAAAGACCGAGTAAGGTGCTGAACAGATCGTGAAACATGACTTGAAATTAAAATCAAATATCCCTAGCATATTAATGCATTAGACCAGAGCTGGATTTTTTCAGATCTAAAAGCTCAAAAAATATCAACCTCAATAAGCTTGACTGCCCGCTCTTCAAGCTCCATTTGCCTTCTCCAAGAAACTACAGTCTCTGCAAAGGTTTCAAGATTTGCCGCACTGATGTTTAAATTTAAGATGCTGGTAGCAGCTATACGTACTCTCTTTCCAGTTCCTGGTAATGGCTCGCCACCGGTATCATATGTTTCAAACCTTCAGTTCAAAACGAAGTACTTGTTTAGTTGCACCGCTTTGTGAAAACAGTATGAGGAATGAATGAAATTGCAGCGCTGAGATAAATACAAGCTAAAGTAAACCATACTTGAAAATTCCATCAAAAGGCTCAATTAGAGGTTCCCAGGCCTCCAATTGAGCATTAAAAGTTGATGCTGCAATAGAGGAAACTAAAACAGCATTCATTGCCTCCATACGACCATGGGTTGCAACTTTAACATTGGTGATGGTTGCATTCGCCACTGGTGTCATCTGATCAACATGAGAATCAGTCAAGCACATTGATATTATTTTGATAATGGTCACATGAAACTGTCCAGTGTCAGATTAAAGAGAAGCTTTAACAAATATTAACAGCATCTCTCATTTTTAATAATATGGGTCGCGAATGGAAGCTAGAAAGAAAAACTGAAATTCCCTAAACTCATTAAGTTAATGACACTCATAACACAGGGTGTGATATATTCCTGTCTCAAAGTCAGATGTCGCATTGAGAACAGCTGATCCATACCATGCCACACAGGCTGTCTAAGACAGTAAGCGAGAAGCATCTGAGTTTCAGATCTGCTGTTATATTTTCTCGTGTCTTCGGCTTGATAGAATCACCAATAGTATACGCTAAACGACTTGATGGTTTTTTCATGTCTGGTCGAGCAAGGAATGTGCAAGCCTGTAAATCACCATAATGTCAGTGATAAAGTGTGTGGAAGTAAATCCTGAAGCACGGTATAGTAGCATACATACAATAGCAAGCAAAAACACAAATAGTTGCTAACTTTTTACCCAATTCAAAACTGAACCATGATAGTCATGATTTAACCGACCGAAAACGAAATGATGAAACAACTTTGAGCGGGCTTTTACCTGATTGTCAACCTTCCAGATGCTCCAGCATTGAGAGGACTTTGAATTCGAAGATTTCGAGATAGGTGACTCCAGTATGGTGGCAGGGTTCACAAGATCTAACCTGGGGCAGCAAAAGAGATCTGCAGGAGGTGGTTCAACTGTTCTGGTGACAACACATCCAAGCGAAGCGTAACCAGGGGGAGCACTCGGGTACCAAAAAAAAACTTCATCCAAGCCCTTCCCAGTAATGCGAGAAACTTCAGTGAATTGGACAGGCTTTGCGGAAATCTCAGAGCTGTTTGCCCTAAAAATGATGCCCAGTGCTGGGGGTTCAATGCTGAAAACAACATAATGACCAAACTTCAGATTTGAACACACATGTTTCTCCTGGGCAGGATGAAATTTTAACTGAATTAAACCAATAAAGCACATATTTGTGTGAAGGTTAACTTCAAATCAGAAGATATCGAAAGGACGTCCTACCCTTCAGTGACGCAGTCACCCAAAACTGCATAACCCGGACGTGGAATAGGTCTCCATATAGAGACTGGTCGGCGGACATCACTACCTCTATCCCACCATATTCTCTCAAAGTTAGGAGTTGATATGTAGCAGTTGGAGGCTTTTGAAATGGATCTCAAAATATCCCATCCCGATGAATTTGGATTCTGAGCTCTATCTTGCGTGATTGAGTCCGTGGTAGTTGTGGTCTCAGAGGCCGATTTCTTGTGCATACTCGAATACCATAAAAGCATATAACTAAGGTCGCAACAAAGTGGTTTAGGAGGGCATTCTGCAGAAGGATGAGCATAAAATGATCCAAGAACATTATCGCAACGCCATATGCTAAACCCGAGTGGGAACTTCGAGTTTGTAGTCAAATTCAACATGCACTCTAAGTAGTTAGTAGATGCCACAAGATCAGAACGCAGGCAGTAGACAATATGATTGGGAGGAGGCTCACTTCCAAGATGCACTACGCATCCTAATGACACATAACCAGGGGGCGGATTAGGCAACCAAATGGAACATTGGTCATCATGATTTACATGACCTTCATCACCCTCCGTAAGTTGGATATCAGAGAAATAACCCACAAGTGTGAACCCAAGAGGTCTTCGTACTCGCCCGTACATATTCCCAATGGCGACAACAGCCTGGGAAGGAGGAATAGGCCTGAGGTAGAAATCATAATCTAATAAATAAATCTAACAAGCAAATCGCAATACTGAAAGTGATAGATATTGTATTCTAAAATCGGGCAGCATATTTCTCAGCACAAACAGAATAAAAATTATATTGTCAGAAGGTCTTTTCATATAACAACTAAAAAAAAACTTCCATGCAATTTAATAACAACCAACATATGACAAGCAGTACTTTGATAACACAGGCAGAGCACTCCACATTAACATGCCCATCCAAATATGATTATTGTTTACTTTAAGGTGACACAAATATGATTTTATAGTCATTCAGTGATCATTCTATCCTGATGTAACTAACGAATGGTTAAGGCTGACAATAACAACGTTAAACATGTCATGCACTAGGAACATTGTAAACTATGGCCAAGGACACAGACCTTGATGTTACACAATCCCCCAATATAACATAATTTGAGGGAGCTTTAGGCCTCCAGAATGTAAGATTATTGTGGGGACCTGCATTTAATTAGTGTGAGATGAGTATACAGGTTGTCAAATTGGAGACTTGAGTACTAATGTGAAGGAACCATCTGAGAAATTCTTCAATAAATGACCGAAAGAAAATAGTGGCCAGCAAAACAACAAAAATGTGCACGGTGTTCATAATCAAAGCGTGAAAGCCACAACAGCTAACCGCACTAAGCTATGCATTAGACCTTTAGGTGACACCCAGATCTGTTCAAAGTTGGTGCATAAAGCCAATGGACTGGCATTTCCAAATTGCAGAGCCACGGCTGCCTGATTTTGCAAGTTAAGAATCAGAGAGATCACACTCAAAGAAAGGTTAATAAATATGTCTGTTGACATCAAGGAGATGCTTGTTTTATCTTTCACAGATGTATATCCCCCAGAAAAATCCACTGGATCAAGAACAATCAGCCCTGAGCCTGATTCAACAATCAGATCCTTCAGAAGAGCTCTAATCCACGTGTCATTCTCTTTTGAAGCATACCTGTCCAAAGGCAGCATAAATCGTGACCAATTCACAAAGAACATATTTGCAAGCGTAAATTTGACATTGGTGCTTTATTATTCTTATAAATCAAAACAGAGGACATCAGGAAATCAAGTCAGCACCATTACCCACAGTCTTTAGCACTAGATACACCAGTAATTTTTCTCATCTAAGGTATAGTATTTTTTGTACTTTGAAATCATCAGAATTCAGTGATGAAGGAAAGCACTGATTTCAAGAAATGAAAATCAAACTGAAAAATTCAAAGAGTATTGTTAGTCTTACATGAAGCTCAGATCCGTTTTTGCACGGAGAAGCTTTTCTCCAGCCATAAGATCATCCAAGGAAGACTTGGTCCCATCATAAAAAGTAAACTCAGGAGAGACAATCTGTAATCCAAGCAAAAGATGAAAAGGGTGTAAATGTGTACTAATCAAAAAGTAACGCCCAAATTATTGTCCATGGAAATTTGCCAAGCCCACAACGATCAGGTTGATCAGTAAACTCAGAGAAACTTATTGCGGTAGCCTATTATCCCGATTGTGTTGATCAGGTTCTAAGTATATGAAAAGCTATTTGGTATACGGGGAAAGGGACGAACAGAACAACTTCGTAAGAAAATATTGCCATAGAACATTACAAAATAAACTACCTGCGCTTCGAAAGTGAAACTTTGTACTTTACTTGGGAGATTTGGGGAAGTAATAGAAGTTTCTGAAGATTCATCCATGTATTCTATATTTGTCTTGTCATCTGCAGAAGGGCTATCAAGCAGCAGTATGTCCACACCATCTTCAAGAGAAACCGAATAGCTACTACCATTGCTCAAATATGCGTGCTTCCTCAATAGAGATCCGTTCTGAAGAATGTGTGAAAATGAAAAATCAACTTACTGTAAATTTGCAAGTCATAAAGTACAGATAAAGCCACTCCTAGTATTTGGCTCTCAATAAATTTAATCAGTTACAGTTCAAGATAATGACAGCAAACCCTGGCTATTTCAAACCCACCTCTGTTCAGATATTTGGCCACTATTTGCAAATTTAATGATCGTTTACCAGTGCGGGAGATTGTTTTCCCCTAAAAGAACAGTAAAAAGGCTATTCATAGAGAACATGTCTCATTGATTTATAGACGAGCTTGATTATAGCAGTATTCATACAGGGTGCTCGAGTAGGAAGTAAAAAACTGTAATTATCCCAACTTAACTGCGAGCAGAATACTAAAAATCCTTACAAAACTTAAAATGCAGTTTTTAATAACACGTTGGAAGTTAGAACAATATGCAAACTTATGCCTTGATCATCAATTTTAGCAATAATTATAACAAAGTTAGAATGATAAGATTTAGTACCTCGATTTTGACATTCACAAACTGCAACCTTTTACCGCGTCCAATAATAACAATAGGTTGCAAAACCTGTGAGCGAGTTCCTTTTGAATCTGTTTCATCACTCAAACAAATTGTTTTTCCACACCCATCATATATATATTCATCAACATCAGGAGCATCAACCACTAACTGCTTACTAGGTGAAAAGTATACGATATCATCAATCTGCTTATAAACTGGCTCAGAGAGAATAGTGCAATTATGTCTACTGATTGGGTCTTTCTTAGGATCTGCAGTTTCCTCCCTGCCAGTTATTGACCCTAAAGCAGGCACAAAGAATTCACCCACAGCAAGCAGAAAGTCCAGAACAACTAGAACTCGGGGCTGCTGGATCCTCATCACAAAAGACTGTGATGATGCTCGCCATCGATAGTCCATCAAAAACATAGTTGATATTGGCGCATCCAGATTAATGGATGCCTCAGAAGTTGTTCGCATTATTGAACCTCTACTCAGTGAAGGTGGAAAACTCCCAGATATCACTTGTTTGGAAGCATCAGTAGCTGATCCAAGCATCAAACGCATCTCTGGTTTGGTGTAGGGGCGAATATCAACAATGGAAAACTTGGGGATCGTGACATACAGATCAGTTTCAGACAAGGAAGTCATCCGATATGAAACCCATAGACCTTCCATCTGTTGAAATAAAAACCAGATTTCAGGCCGCAAAGAGCAACAGATATTCATTAAAGAATTCATCGCCGTGGGCAAGCAAGTGAAGCAGATGCTGAACCAAGATCCAGCATATTGATGTAGCAATAGACATTATGTAAATCACACAATAAAAACGAGATATTGGGATAACACTCACAGCAATGTGCGCTAAAGGTGACTCCTCGTCAATGCCATTACATAACTCCAGCAAAGCATATTTCACTTCAACTCCCACAATAGTCACATTACGAGACAGAACAATTTGACTATTTAGATTGACCTTATCAGCCAGCAGCCTCATTGTATCCTTTGAGTCAGAGTTGCTTCCCCTAAAACTGGCAGGAAGATTTGGGACTTCACACAAATTCGTGCTTGAACATTCAATGATGATGTTGTATTCTTTGTCAGACATGACAGCATGCAACTGACCAACCTGATCAAAAGATGTCTCTTAAATCAACAAACTATGAATATTGACGCATACAAACGAAATCCATTAAAAACTATCATCAAAGAGTTATGCAATGAACAATGTATCACGGTATAATCACATGTAAATGCCATTCTTTTGTACATTTATTACCTTTACTTCAAGCGAAAATGTAGGAACCTTTTTAAAAACATCTCTCAGACTTCGCCGGACATAAATATCAAGCCCGTCACCTCCTCGAATCATTGGCTTACCAACAAAACTTCCATCACCTACAGACATGTTGATCCCCAGTATCTGCAAATTATAATGTATGTTAATGAATAATTATACAAGTACTGAAATCACAATATTCTTAGTCAACTTCAGGATAACCTCAGCATGAAGAACATCCACATGCACAGCGGACGGATCTTCCTTGTGATTTCCATGCCAGCTAATCTTATTTCTCACCCTCAATTGACCAAGATCTAACTGAATGTATCTGCAATATTAAGTCAACAATGCAGATGATGACTTACAAATAATGAATTACAAAGATGAAACTTATAGACCATAAGTATTTTATTGATTCGACCACAATGCCCTGATGCTGAAGAGAAACATTTAATCCTTTTTCCTCTAAAAATTTTGATTGTTCCTTTCTGATTAGTCATTCAGTTTATTCACAGAAGACAAGTAGGAAGAAAGGTAAACGAACATGGAGTCAAGGACCACACTTTTTGCTAACAGAATTCCTTGGGACAACAATGATTGGAGTGTCCAGAAAAAGGTCCAGCTTCAGTGCTGACGATCCTTCAATCTCAGATTTCTGAATCAGCCATTCCAATCCTCCAACTTTATCAACTAGTTTTATTGCTTCTTCAGTGTGTGGAGAAGCGAGTTCCATGAAGTATGCAGTGATCTGAAATGCAGATCTCTGGGTCACTTGATTGGCCATTATATAGGTGAAAGCAATTGCAAACATATACCAATGATATTTTAGATGTATACTCATACTGTGGGCATATTAGCTACAGCTAACATCATTATCACTAATTAGCTCATACATTAATATATAGGAGTGATCTAACCTCTTGGACAAATCGATAAAGGAATACTATACGAACTGCCGAGAGGTGACCACAAAGACTATAATCATATCCTTCATAGTCATCATCTTCGGCGGTATAGGAGTTGAACGTGAACTGAAGGGGATTCAAAATCATGACGGACAATTTAGTATATAAAGAAAGGTATGACATGAGCGGTAATATAAACAAATATAACAGGACTGCAAGAGATCAACCTTGATAAGAGAGTCAACGCCAGGATTCCGAATGTCACAAAGCCAACTCCAACAATGATCTATTCCAAAAGACAAATCGCGTAATTTGAAATTCCCTAGTGTACCTTCAATTGATAGAGAACTAGGGTAAACCTAGAAACATCAACCTTGTCAGAAAACAATACACGAAATGAGGAATACGATTGATTACCACAATCAAAATTGAACAGTGGAACTGGCTCAGTGATAACATCACAAACACTGAAACCAACTATCTCGACAAGAATTAAAGATATATCACCACATATCTGAATATTGAAATATGACAACGACATCCACCAAGACTGCATCATCTGAGAGACGACTTTATCATTAAGGTAAAGCGGCACTGTCTATTTCACAATATTAACATTTACTCTCTCTGTCTTCATTTACTTGTCACTCACTAACATCTATTCGTTCACTTTTACTTGTCACTTAACAATTTCAATGCAAATTTACTATTGTCACATACCTTAAAGAGTAAGAAATTAATTACTTCATCATCATAATACATAAAGAAATCTCTCTATACTGGTAATAATACACCACATTTTATATTTTACAAGAAATTTAAAAATATATATATAAAAACATACCTTTTAAATTTGGCCAACAACTACTACTAATATCTCCTCTTAATCCACTCAGTTTAACTTTAAACGACTACTATTATAGGATAAAGGGAGTAAGTCGTGACAGATGCACAAAAGAGTGGAGAACTAATTCTACAAAAATGCGACGATATGAGTACCAAAGCAAAAGCAATGCACCATAGAACGCAAAAGACAGTCGCTGAATCTAATTTCAAAACACACTAATGATAATACTGAAATTAATGGTCTTGCTTTACTTCGAGAATCGGAAAAGAATGTCAGTTATATTTGCAACACTGAGCATTCATCTAGAGCAAAAGGTAAAGCAATGTTTAAAGCAACGAACCTTTAGATCCAACAGAAAACTTTCCTGAACTAGCATTGCAAGCTGAGAGCCATCCTCTTTATTTAAGAACACTGATACACTGTCAACGTCCATGTACAAGTTAAACACAACACGACGCTTTCCATAACCGAGCAGCCCTTTGATATAAGCATGTCCACCTTCATCTTTGTCGTCTTTATTTAATCCAGATTCACCATCATCCGCTATCACTTTAGCGTTACTTAACCCATAATTAACTGAGCTCAGATCTAAACCAAAGCCAATCAATGCTACAAGGGTAGGCCGGTTGCAAAAGAATTCAAGTTTGGACATGCGAATGCTCATCTGAGTTTCAAATCACAACAAAAGTATACATCATAAGCAAATTGATGTGTGCGCGTCACATACAATAATTTACATAGTTCAGTACCTGTGTATCAATGCCGTGATAATCAAGTGAGCTAGGGCTCCTAGTTGAAAACGAAAACGATACAAAATCAAGATTATTATTGTTTCCTTGTGCCTCGTAGAAGATATCTCCAGAGGAACCTTTCCCTTTCCCAGAGTCATTTTCATAAATTAATGCCTCAGCAGCCTCCAGTATCGAGAACTCACTGTCATACTCTGTTCTGCCAGGAAGCTGATCATCCACACGGGGTGAACATACAACTTGATCGGGTAAACAAGTAAAATCTGGTAGTGCATCTGTAAACATGTCATCATCCTCTGCATGCAGTGGTGATGCAACTCTTTCATGAAACTCGTGACTTATCGAAGACTCTTTTATGTAATCACTCTTAAGTACGGAGTAAGCTAAGTAATGAGGATGCTCAGATAAGCATCCCTGAAGCTCATCTATAATCTTCAGAGAATGCAATTTTGTCTTGATCGTTAAATCCCCTTCCAAGCGAGTTATATGCACCTGCAATAGGATATGCATCACTAAGATAAAGATCTAGATATTGAACGTCAACTTTAGACCACCCAATTCCATTGCAGGAACTTAGAAATAGTAAATGCAGAATCAATCGTACCCCTATAGAGAATAAATTGCAAGAACAGAACACTATATTTGAAGATGGTAGCGTAATCAACTAGTACATTTGATGATGCTTAGAAAAGAAATTCATGTGAACAAGTATCGCGCAACTTCAGTAACGGTGTTGTAGGCATATGCTACGCAATACAGCTTTGACATAAATTAAACTTCGGTTACATTCCTAATATATTAATCCTCTTTATAAGCATATAAAAATTGCTACACCCAAATATCAATCAAACACTTCTCTATTCTCTCGTTTAACATCATAAGCATATTTTTGGAGGACAGCAATTCAACTGAAACTTAAGTGTAGTCAGTATTTTTTTTTCATCTCTTTTGGAACATGTATGGAAATTATTATTTATGGATAGAAGTGAGGCAAAGCTGAGTTTAAAAATTGTCGAGCATACCTTGCCGCCACCGGCAAGAACTTCAAGAATCAAAGTCTCTTCATCTTTATCAGGAGCGTCACTATTAAAACCATCAGTCTGAAAATGATAACACATATATTATGTTTCAGAAACAATACGACAACCTAGAAAACATGAATTCAATAATTATGAACATTCGCGAAAAAACTTGAAAAGAGTGACACACTAACACACCTTCCCATAGACAAACAATTTTGTTTCTACCAATGCCCCATTAATTACTAGGTCGGCTATTTTCTTTGCTGAAGCTTCCGGATGAGTGACATCTTGAACACTGTGGCTAGATCCTTCAAGCGAATTCATGGATGTGGGAGCCTGTTAAAATACCAATGGATGTATCTTCAAAAAGGATCAGATATGAAGAATCAGTAAAAAGTATGGGTTCAACGTATCATACTGAGGCTTTATAGGTAGCCTGTACAAGTCCTTTCATCCAATTTGCCTTCTCATCCATGTCCCGGAACTCAATAACCCAAGTGCTTGAGGACTCCAATGCCTAAAATAAGTTGCATATCATATGACTAACGGCACCATCACGTCTAATACATAAAAGACCATATACATTCACATACACTTACAAAATGCAGTGATGTTTCTATTCAATAAATTTGCTACTTCAATACACTCAAACATAACCCACCATTCTTGCACACATCACTGAATGGTTTAATTTCACTCAAGATAAGTCGAATACCTTCTGAATGTCCATCCCGCGAAAACTCACAGCAATGCACAAAACTGAACTACCCACACTTGAAGGTGGAACTTCATGAATTTGCCGACCAGCCATACTGCGATATAACAACAGAAAAATCATTATGGCGACCTTGATACAGGTCATTTCACAAAAGAGTTAGAAAACAACAAATAATTCCAATACAACTATCACAAAATTAAAAAGAAAAGGAAACATAACAAACAATTAGCAGAGAAGAAGGAACCTCGAGCAGCGCTGGTAACTAACTGATTTTTCCGACTCCAATAAATAGAGATACAACCCTGATAAAACAAGATAGCAGGGTTGCCATGTAGCCAATGAGTTACCAATTCCCTATATCCAGAAACCAAGGTGGTGTTATCACAGTTTCAACGACATGATCTGGTCATATCCATTTTATTAAATGGTAAAAAGGAAGCGTATCAGAGGTGAAAGGCTAATATTACTCTCCTATTTATTTTTTCTTTAACCACATATACCTTCCAGACCAGGATTCTAGCACTAGTAGCAAGATCTGCAGGATGCCATGGAGCCATTTCCGAGTCAAAAGTATCAACAGAAGGTTGCACATTATCTAAGGTCCCATAGAGTATGTTCAACAGTTCCATAATCCGGTAATATCTTGCTGGTGAAAAATGAATTCCCAGATTTGGCACTTGAACAGAAACACGAGTAGATGGATAAATTGGATGAGGAGCTTTGATCTTTAGAAAAAAGAAAAAGGATCATGAGCACATGATGTCTTTGCTTTTGAAAGTTACTAAAATCGAACAAAAAAGTATATACCTGGTCGACTATTACAGCAATCCCGCATCGATCAATCAGTGGAAAAAAGTTATTCTGAGAATCGGACGAAGATATCCCAGATTGAGCGCTATGAATTGGCATGATAAAAGTGCAATTCTGGTATTCAGAGTTGCAATCAGAAAACAATGCTGCTATGTCCCTTCCAGATATATAAAAACGAGAATACAGATCATGGCCAGGGTCACTAGCATGGCATTCCTGAAACAACGAAAGCTCTTAGAATTTATGGTCCAAATGCACTGCCAAGGAGGTGAAGTGTCACACCTTCGTAACCAGTGTGAAATGTCCAAAATCCAAGAGAAAGTAACTATCGCATTGGGATGAAGCACCCGTCCTTATCGGAATTCTGACTTTTGGAGCATCAAAGTCAATATCCAGAGCAAACCTGAAATTCCAACAAGATTGACAGTGGAATCAGTTGAAGAGAAATCATATGTAATTACTCACAGCTATACAGGAATTGCATAATTGATTGAAGCAAATTTGAGACCTCCCTGGGGTATCTTTTCAACTTTAATTGACTTATTACTTCAATTCAGTTTGGTTCTGCTCAAGATCATAATTGGCTCCCAATTCATCAGCAACACAATTCAGCTCAATTAAGAACACACATACTTAATCATCTAACTTGCATCTACATTTTGCATGAAAGAGTTATCCAAATTTAAATATATAAATTACAGTAAACTACAGTAAAATCCAATATAGATGATTTCTTTCAGCACTGGAATGAAAACCAGTGCAAAATGAAGATGAAGTCGATGATGATGAAAATGAAGATGATGGTGATGGTGATGATAATAAACTATGCCACCTGCTCTGTTCTTCCAATACCATTTGAAATTGTTCTTGAGCTCTACGAGTCACACTTTCAAACTTCATCTGCATTCCACAGACCGAGGAAAGTATGAGATAAGGCCTTTTGAATAAGTGTACTACAGTGATGATGTGTAAGCAACATATTGATAATACCTGTATTACAGTTGCTGTTTCCATTGCAATCGCAGGGCTAATAGCATTACTGCGTTTTATGAACTCCATAAATCGATCATAGCTTTCCATCCAAAGCTGTAATTTATGAATTGGTGTTGAATAATTAAGAATTCAAAAACCTGTGTGATTAGCATCACTACGAGTAGTATTGATTATAGCATCATATTCCAAGGTATTTGATCAAAAGACCTCTTAAACAACGATAATTTATTGTGCGGACTCCTACTATACTCATTACTGATAAGCCGTCCAAAGGCTGTCAATTAAGTAAAAGTTTTACGATGACCAAGGTCCAACTTGATATTCTTTCACTAAATCAGCTTGGTTTTGGAAGCAAAATTTTGTCATGATGGAGGTAAACCTTTGTTCTTTATCAAGAAAAACAGTAATCCATCACGGTAAGCAAGTACACCAAAGCAAATAACATATAACTGTAACACACTCCATATCAGCACTTTATCTCCTTTCCAAATAATTAGAAACTAGATATCATCTGAGATGTTGGAACACACATATATAGCTGATGATCAAAGGAAACCTCTTTGTAGTGGTAAAACCAGGAAATCACGAACTTGAGCATCAAAGTGATGTACTTCACTCACTTGTCATCATGAGTCACGTGTTTATCATGAGTTATACATGTGCAACACTATTATACATCATTTTGATGTTTAAGTTAAGTAACTAAAGGATGATTCATTGTTCATCATATGGAAGACAATTAAACAAAAACATTTCTTTGCTATCAAGTCACAGCCCAGTGATGAGAACATTCAGAAGAATATTTTCAAGCATCTACAGAGTCCGGAGCTTCCATATTATGACAGCAATTAGGACCTATGAAAAAAAATGAACAACAAGGTCAAGGAATTACAGTGACATGACATGGAGATATTATAGCAGACAGCTTCCAGTCCACATTCTCCCCAACAGGTAAATACACGAAATTGGCAGTCAATGCATTCTCTTTCTCTTTACTGCTGACACTCTGAAAATCGGACACAACAAAAAGAACAAGATATAATGTCAGACAGAAAAGCATTACTTAATTATCAGCAACAGTCAAATTGATTGATAAAGCAACAGCACAAGTGTAGAATTAAAAAAGTGGAAACTTGCAGGACACATCAACCCCTCACGCGGATGGAAAGAAAATCATACACCTTCATAAAGTAAGTCAAAACATCAACCCAATAGATATCACTTCTCATTTGCGTTGGAGATGAAAAGATCAGACACATTAATCGGTGTACCTCAGCAATTGATCCTTCAGGAGATGACAAACCATAAAATCTCAATGACAGGTCACAGTCTGTACTGCGATGTCTAAGCTTAGTAGAGATATGCAGCTGTTCAAATCTACCGCACAAAATCTCAGTTCCGTGATCATTAACAATCCTGGCAGCAGCCTGCTCAATTGATATGGCAACCAAGTATTGTATCCCATTTTGCATGTCTTTTCCAGAATGCAAGTTCAGATCATCATCAGGCTGATAACTGAGCAACTTATTTATTGCCAGCCATTCTTCTTTAGTGAACCCTCCCTGTGTTAACTGCATATTCTCAGATGAATCCCCTACAACTGTATCATCTTCTAGATTAAACCTGCAACATCAAGTTCATAGGAGCATCATTCAATTTTCCAATGAAATAGACAGAAATGATCAGATGAAAAGGATTGTGAACTCCGCTATTGGGAACGAGAGATAAGCAAACACAATGAGGCCAAAACCACCAAGGTAAGTGGAAAAAATGAGGAATCTGTTTCACTGGTCACGAACCGTCCAAATGAAAACCAGCTTTTATTCCTGTTCCTACGTTGCTCAGCTGCTTCCTTCAATTTCACAGTCTCAACTTTCGCATGTGCAAGTAACCTGAATCACGTGTTTGCACCACTTGAGTTGAAAAGTAAGGAACAGTTGTAGATTTAATTATTGAAATTAAGATAAGCATTGGCCGCATAAAAAATAGATATTGACCCTGTTAAAGAATGACAGGATAAATGGAATGATGAGGAATAGGGTGCCATGAAAACGCTAAGCTTAGCAAGTCATCATAAGAGCCAAATCCAAACCGGTAGCATCTATGATTTTCCAAAGTCAAGAATAGAAACACCAAAACAACATCTTGTTGGGTATGGAGATAGTGCTTACAGCCCTTTCCGATGGAAGATGCATGTATCATCAAATATTCAAGATGTACATATGTGCATAGCATAAGAAAACAAGCATATCAAGCAAAAGATTAACCATTCTCTATCCTAGATAAAGATTTTACATATAGAATCAAACATCTAGAACTTACTTGTAGACCCAAGAGGGTGCCGTGCCATAAATAATAATAACTTGTCAGGTTCGAACAAATTTGATTATTTAAATAAACAGACATATCTAACAAGTCAATTAAATTGTCAAACCAAGCACTCAACAATGGTGTTCCTTTGAATATTCCGGGAAACAATATCCTATAACAATTAGCTCATGTCTATGCACAGCCACAACGCTGGGTCATGGCAATGTTGACTCAATATGGAGCTAGGGTCATCGCAATGATGAAATAAGGAAGCAGTCCGTGACATGATTGTTTAGTAAACCCAAAAGAAAAAGCTCTTTATAGTAATGTTGATACAATGAAAATTTCAGAAATACCTCCATAGAAGAATGACTTTGGAATCAAGATCTTTCTCAATTTCTCTTAGCTCAGATGTATTTGCATTTGCCACCTGTTGTAGCAAGTTAGCATACAACTGAATGTATCGCCGCCGAAGCTGGCACATGTACTTTATTTGGTCCCATGATAATCTATAGCTGCAACAAAATGCAAACAATTCAATACATAAATTACTCGAACAAAGATGATATTATGAGCAAGCTCGTGCAACCAACTGTTGAAAGGAATTAAAAAAAAGAATAACAAGTGGGGCCTCCGAGGTCAGTCAGCAATTGCATCTTGCAAATAGAATTACATAGAGATTTTATCGTATAACAGTAGAAACTGTACCATATCTTCTTCAGCTCTAAGCTAGCTTGAGCAGCATAACGCCACCACAAATGAGGACCTTGTGAAACTTCAGTTTTTGGCCTTAGATGGGAGATCTCAACATATATCTTGTATTTTGAAAAGCATTCGTAAAGTTTTATCCAGTCATGATACTGCAACTGTGGAGGCGACAAAAACAAATACAAGTTCAGTAATCCGCCTAACACCTAAATGAAATTTTGACTCCAGAACTAAACAAAAAAGCAGTTTGACGGAGGATGAGATAAGCAATGTCGACTTAGAAAATTATAATGGACATGCAGAACAATGAAGGTGCAGCTCTTCAGCAGAAGCAAGTGAACCAAATATAAGACATGCATATAACCCAAATTTCTAACAGATGCATGAAGGATATTGGTGATGCGGCCAGTCGATAAGATACTTAAGTCACTATCAATCATGGAATCGGTACAGGTATGAAAGCCATGTAAGGTTGAGAGCAACAGAAGTGCAGTGGAGCGAGAGCCAAATTTGGTGCTTTGAAGAACTTCATGCGATGAATACTATGATAAATTCATAACTATCTGCGTCCTCAATGGGACAGAGTATTAAAAATGAAACACTTGATGTCTCAAATAGTAATAAATAACAACACCAGCAGTAATGAGAGTGATGGCAACTGTAAACGTAATAAATTGAGCTTCAAGATCATATTTCAAACCTCAGAAACTGTCAAAGACACATCAGTTAAGACAAGAGAAGCCTTCTCATGAGGGACTTCAGAGTCATTTCTTTCTTGTTTACCCAAGCGATGATACTTTAGGGATCCATTAATGGGTGATACCACATAGTTCCGATTCATAGACCAAATACAACTAGTCGATTGACCGTCGACAGGTTCGTTGATTCCATCTTCAAATATCTAAGATAAAAATATAGAATCAGCAAAACACTAGAAATTGCAAATGCATCAGTCTTCATATTGGAAATGACAGAGGTACACCCTATGTATCTAAGTACAAGCTATCACCCTCATGGGAAAAAAACAAACCTCAACCCACTCCTTTGGACTGAGATCTTCCCATCTCTTATCTATATCCCATTCAGTGCTGTTTGAATCATGATAGAAGGCAAGCCTCTCGAGTTGTAGAGACTGTCAAAAAGGCATAAGCCAATTAAAACCTTGATGTGGAGTAAAATGGAGTTCAAAACTTGAGATATATAAAACCAGGTTTGCATAGAAAAACTAATGAACAAAAGCACGCCAGCAATATGGGCCAGAAGTTGCAGCTATTTGTCTAGTTTATTGAGTGAGGGAATAAAGAGGTAATCAAATACTTGGAGGCTCTTTAAATTTGGTAAGAGATAAGGGAACGAAGTTGGTGATTCTAAAAGAAACAAATCCATTAGATTTTCAGCCATATCGTAACCAAATCAAATTGCATCACTTAATTTGAGAAAAAGTAGAAATGACCAACCTTCCTCAGTTTATCTAGGGCACCGCTGGTGTCAAATGTTTCGTTGCCAAGTTCGTCCATCGTAACAGCTGCAAGCTTTGCTAGAGTTGCTCCCAATGAAAATGGATGCCCTGGATTACTGCAAGACTCCCCCAGTGTCAGGAATGTCCAGATGGTTAAAAACCAAAGAAAACTTATTTGAGCTAATAGAACCTCACCAAAATTGGTGTTGGATGCATACAATGGCTACTGTGTAAAGTATAAGAATACCATAGTGAGAATAGGCAAAACATCGAATCCATTGTTGAGTTATGTCTTGCATCATTATTAAAGAAGTCTTGAGTTTATGGAAACTTTGTTTAATTCGGATTTTCTAGTAATTTAGAAATCCTAATCTTGTTAGGATTAGAAATTCTATTTGTTTTAGGATTTTACTGTGCCTATATAAACCTAGTCGGGGTTTATTTGAAAGGTAGATTAGAAAGTCATAAGCTCTCTTGTATTCTGTTCCGTAAAGTAATAAGATCCTTGTCTTTACCCGTGGACGTAGATCACTACGATCGAACCACGTAATTCTTGTGTCTTCGTTTATTCTTTTTTTTTAGCAGGACTTCACCCTTTAAAAGGGAGTCCTTCCATAAATTCTGGAGGGCCAAGGACAAGCCAAGGCCCAGGAGGGGGTTTGGAAATAGTTTTCAACCAGCAATTGACGCGCTTCGGTTAGAACCTCACTAGCTACGTCATTACCCCAAGCGCAAAGATGTCTTCGTTTATTTTCATTCGTTGTTCTAGTCAATATTCTGCTGCCCTAATCTAACATTTATAGACCCTTAATGAGCTTTATTTTGAAATTCATCTCCATCCGTTCAAGCTCTACTACAAGTTTTAACATCTTTAAGATTTCAAAACAAAATGATAAGATTATAAATGGGGTACATATAACAACCAGGATCACAAACATATGAATACACTGATGCAGCTACACAATCTCCTACCTGAGAGAATCCTCATATCTGATGTGCACATTAGTAATGGAAATCTTCAGGTTTCCAATAATAGTAGCAATTAGTGAACCAAGCCACGAATTTCCAGACTGTGCCTGCAAAAGAATAACCCAAGGAATAATCAAACATTGCAACCTTTCGAATGGTAAGTGAAGTTTGAATTTCTTGAATATTTCAGGTCATATTCAGGATCCTAGCCTGTATCAGGTTGTGTTCCTGAATTATTCATGTCATATGATCTAATAGATTTCAAAAAAAAAGAAAATTATCAAAACTAATAATTGAATCCCCAATAATTTGGGTATCAAGGGTGTGAATGGTGGTAAAGATGGTGATGGGTGATTCCTAATAATCTCACGACCATAGTTCGAACCCTTGATGATCGGGTGTATGCGTTTAATAAATGTAATATTATATACAAAAAATAATCCCCAATAATTTCTCCCTATGGTCGGCACTAGAAAAAAAACAGCTCCACTGTGAGGGCTTGTCGTTCACCTTAACACGAATGTTGCGCTCAGCCAACACAACGTGTGGCAATATTTATTACATCAGAAGCAAAATATAATCATAAAAGACTATTGGTATGGGGCCATTGCATAATAACAAATTATTAAGCCCCCAACAACAAAAAGAGGAAAAAAGGATCACAAGTTCACAACGTGAGCGGGATAACCACGCTAGTTAAAAAATGAACAAACAATTGGCATTAACTGGTAGCACTAACATATATCAATCTACTGTAAAAGCCCAGCTGCATCGAAAATAGACTACCACTTTTCCCAGTTTACATACATGAAGTGTTGGAGAAATCATATAAGATTATCCACAGATATTCAGTGTCTATTGTACTTTGTAATATACCCAATGAATAACAATCCCATGGACACAGCAAATAAATAGTTCCACTGATAAGAATCATCAAAACCATAATAGATATTTCCAACATAAAATTTTGCCAATGAAGTACAAAAAATTACAATAAAACTAAAATATCTCATTCCAGATAAAGCACGATAAAGTTCAGATGTGTACGTTTCCGGTCTTTGATCTTGATGTTGCTTCAAGAGTAGCTGATTCTGCTTCCTGTGATCAGCAAACATTGTCAAATTAGCTCCCCAAATTGGAAACATTTACGTAAGGATGTATCAGACTTTCACCTGCAGACCATCCACATGGAACAACTTAAACCATCACAAATGACTAGTATGATTAGCTTGGATAATGTCTCCACAAACTCCTACAATTGCAAGACTTCCTCTCCAACAATGGTTTTCATGTCAATTTCAACAATTCTTTATTCACCAGAGTCTATATTTACCAACCCGATATGTTTAACATAGTACGCATTTTTATCTTAAGTCCCAAACATATACCAGGTCACCAGCTCCTCAATATAAAATGTCATGTTTGTCAATTGTAATCGTCGAACAACAATGCCAATATCCGTTGTTGAAATGAATCTGGTTAAACAATCATCCATTAACTCATTCGTCTATAAACTTTCTTATGGCCACTCTTACTAAAAGAAACTTGTAATAAGCATATTCAAAGCTTAAAGGAATAAATATTCCTCGTGACATTTCACCACTATTGCTTCAAGCAAATAGTTTATAGAAACCTGATAGAGCAGTTTTTTGTGATTGGGACAAACATGCACTACAATCAAACAAGTACCTCAATCTGAAGAAGTTTGGCTTCTAGTAGTGACTCCTTGTCTTCATCCTAAATGCATCAATGGACCACAATGAGGCAATATTACAGAAGCAAATGCCCAACATATAAACATATAAGAGATTCTATTTGTTACCTTGAAAGTCCTTCCATCAGGTGCTGGATTTGCAAGGACGAAAACACGATCAATGAGAACAATCACAGGTTCCTTGCCAAGACTTTTCCAAGGGACCTAAAACAAACAGCGAAAGAAAACAAATTAAGAGGGATTACAGGTCTAATATTTTAAAAGTTTGAGGGACACTTATAAGGAAAAATGTAAAATTCTTCGCGTATGCAGTGAGCATAGACGAGAAGGGGCACATGAACACCAGAAACTAAATCTTAAAAGATAAAATGCAGAACAAATAAATGAAAATAAAAATTACGAAAATGCGAACAAAACTTTTGGATTACAATCCTTC
The DNA here is from genome assembly GCA_002312845.1 of Kalanchoe fedtschenkoi. Classification (NCBI taxonomy): domain Eukaryota; kingdom Viridiplantae; phylum Streptophyta; class Magnoliopsida; order Saxifragales; family Crassulaceae; genus Kalanchoe; species Kalanchoe fedtschenkoi. The sequence continues at coordinate 866,726 of NQLW01000089.1, read as the reverse complement.
ATCTAGGTGATGTCCCTGCCTTTGTGCATGTTTGGGAGCCATTATAGGATAACAAAAGTATTATTAGAGTTGGGAAAAATAATCTCATCTATTCTGAAGATATACTAATCCAGGTTTGGAAAGGTAAATTTTAATCCCATGGATTATTGATAACTATCCTTATTTTGAATCAGACATGAAACACTAGAATTAATTAGTCTAGCTCATTCTTAATACTAACTACCAAACTTGGATTAAGTGTGGCCAGCCCAGAGCAATAAAGCCACTTTATTAAAACAAACTTTCAAAAATGTACCGCCGATATTTAGGGAGTCCCACAAAATAACTAAGACTTTCAAAATTGTGAGTTACTTAAGATCACTGTCATCCACAAAAAACCAACATCATTTTATAATATCATAAATAGCGATGTGTTATAAATGAAAATATCACAGCTACTTCGAACAACCATGCATCCATGCATCTTATATCACTGCATTTGAACATGTAAATGATATTCAATGGAAAAGGAATGAAAAATAACCACAATAAGATGTGCATATTAACTATAACATGCAAGGTGATTAAAAATCAAATCCGGGAACATCCATAACCACCTTTAGTGTTATGGTACCAACAAAGCCTCCTTTCACTGTGACAGGCAATTTCAATGAGTTCAGTGCTTCTGCTTTAAGTTTGAGATCTCGGAGAACGACATCACCTATTAATAAGGATGCAAACCCAAATAATGATCAGTATGCAAACGAATAGTGTTAGTCAAATTTCATAACTTCGCTACCACGATAACACACTAGGAGTAAGGAGGTGGAAAAATAAACAACTTACAACAACTTTTAGCTTAAGAGTCCTATATTCTAGCGCTGTTGAATAAGCCTAAGTCTACGAAGCATTTAAATTTATGAGGAAGTGGAAAGAGAATGAACGACAGAGTTGAGACCCACATATTTAGAAACAGGTCTATCAATCTTCAATCAAGAAGATGACTCTTCATACACAAGAGACTATAATATTGCAAAATCATATCATATTGTCTGGTTGCACGTGTGCTGTTCATATGTTAAAATTATGTAGCCAAATGCCATACTCGCTTACTTTAGATTTCAATATGGATTTCAACATGTTTCACCTCAAAGCATCTAACAACATGTTTAACCTCATGGATTCAACATGTAACTTCATAGGAGTTTCCATCAAAAAAGAAGAGCGAAAATTACACTATTACAAGTCATTGGTTGATTGTAAGGTACACTAATCTAGATATGTCATTAGAGCAGCAACAAGCGAATATTAGCATCCTCATCCAGTACAACATTCTAAAAACACTGTGAAAAGAGGAGTATTCTCAAGTAGCTACAGACTAAAAACATTATAGTATTGAAATTCCGATAATATTTGGATTATCTCACTGCCTTAATCTTCACAGGTGTGGACCAAGTAGCAGGACATACTCATTACAGATGTGGACAAAGTACGCCTGAGAAGAAGCATGCACAAGCTGCATCCTTCTCCATAGATTGCAAACTACACTAGACTACGAATAAAAAAAATGCAAGGTTTTTATTTTTTTCGTATGCATCATGATTTTAAAAGCTAGTGACTGATGGTCTAACAAAAACATGGGGTATCAGATTATCACTCTAAAAACATACCCCTAAATTGCTGGATTCTATAGTGTTGTGTTGCGCGGTAACAAATAAAATCAGTCCTTTAAAGAACTCCTCTAAATAGCACAGGAAAATACAATTATCAATAAGCTAGTTAAAAACCTTACCTTTCCACACACTTATTCTCAAAGCCTCAGCAGAGAGGCCGTGAACATATTCACCTAAGTATCTTCGAAGCAGATGCAGAACCTACAAAGTCAACTCCATCAAAAATGAATTAAAAGAAATGCATTCCCTAATGCTAATAAAGCAGTCCAAAAGTAAGGCACCATAATCACTACAATAAGCCCTCAACTGAACTGTTTCTTGACATAGGACCATAACATTCAGAATTCCAACTAACATCATTCCAGCCACAATCAAAGACTGGCACCCCACTTCTCACAATCCACATACAAAATCCCACTAGGCCCAAATACCACTAATCACCAATCCTAAGTATGTAACTCAGAAAACGGACCATTCATTCACACACCATCCTCCCTCACACACCTCAAATTAACATTCTAAATTGCTCCGAGTCCAAATTCCTCGCGAATTTTTATATAAAAAGAAAAAAATCAAATCAAACACTCACATGCGCCTCGAACATGGCGAAGAATGAAAATCAATCCTCCGATACAGAAAGGTCAGTGACCGGCTGTTGTGCAAGTTGAAATCGACGACGATCGGCGTGTCGCAACCGCCATACGTCCGACAAAAGGAAAAAAAATATGGAGCGATCAGAATCGAGAAGAATATGGATGGAGTTTGGGAGTCAGCGGAGCCTGGCGTCCACGGCGAATTAGTCAGTTATTGGGAGAATGAGAGAGAAGTTGGGGAAGAGGAGGAAGGAGATGAAAATGGAGAGAAAAATTGAGCTGTTCATTTCGATTGTCGTTTATTATTGTTGTTGTTATTATGAAGGGAAAAACTCAAAATGTACTACGCTATCATAGCTTGTATAACTACAATGTGAATCACTATGATTTCTAAAATTTACAATGAAAAAGAATTGTACTGACATTTATTAAAATTAGGTAGTTCAAATCGTAATTAAGTAAGTGTTAATAGTTCAGAGCTCATTTTAGATTTTATCCCTATTATAAAATATGTAATTACATTTTATATAAGGTGGCTAGTTCAATGATGTTTATTGAATTGTTTTCAGGATTTTTGTATGTTCAAAGTTTCATATTTTTAATATTTAGTTTTTCTAGAATTTCTTATTTGAAAGTTTTAGGTTTTTAAGGTTTTAGAATTTCTAAAATCCGTATGCTTTTTATTGTTTTGTGGAATTCTAATGTTTTAGTGTTTTCAGAAAAAATAAAAAATTAGATTTCCGAAACATTAAAACTCCTAAATACTAAAATTCTAAAACTACTTAAAAACCTGAATAAGATGACTTAAATACGGGACATAAAAGATGGTGATAAGTCTTCCCATTTAGAGGTTGATTCAGAAGATGGCATAAAGTTGAAGAAATTTAGGGATTCTAGTTAATAGAGAATTTATTGGAAACTGACTATATTTCTAAATATGAAGTTGTAAGAAATAATCAACTTAATTAGAAGTTGATTGGAATTAAAAATTTTATTTTAGGTAGCTTATTAAATTATTATTTTGATAGAATTAGAAATTCTATTTGACTTAGTGTTAATATCCTATAAATAGGATTTTCAGGTGGTAAGAACAAATTAAGAGATTTGGTGAGAGTCCTCCGTCATGAGGAATTCTTCTTGAGTGGTGTAGGTTTTTTGTTAGAGAAAATATTTTCGGGAATTGAGAGATTTGTATTCACAAATGTTGAATGCTAAGTCCATTCTTATAGTACACACCTGTCAATAGTGGAGATCATGGACGAATGATCTGTTAGAGAGCTGAACCACGTTAAAAATATTATGTGTTTCTTGTATCCTTTATTCATATTATCGTGTGTTGGTGTGTGTGCTTCGTGTGAGTTTTTCGTGTCATTATTCCACTGCGCATGCCGAGAGAGAGGAGAAGCCTCTCAACCCTAACAAACTGATATCAGAGTTGATAGTTTGAAGAGCACTCACTACGACCGGGAAGAACCACCACAACATACAAAGTTGGCATGTGAAAGAAGTGTGTAAGAAACTTGAAGATATCGTGTTCAGTAAAACATGCCGAGGAGGATGTCGTGAAAAGTTATTTTCAAGGGAGGAGAGTGCAGAATATTCTTATTGAGAGAAGAGACATAGAATATGATAATAACTCTTCAAATCTGAAAGTTGCTTCAGAATAGGACATAAATTTGAAGATATTTAGAGATTCTAGTCAATGGAGGATTTATTGGTAACTGACTGGATTTCTAACTATGAAGTCGGAAAAGATAATCAACTTAATTAAAAGATGATTGGAATTAAAAATCTTATTTTAGGTATTTTATTAAACTACTGATTTGGTAGCATTAGGAATCCTATTTGACTTAGTATTAATACCTATAAATAGAATGTCCATGTGGTATAAATAAATTGAGTGGTTTGGTGAGAGTCCTCCATGATGAGGAATTCTTCTTGAGTGATGTAGGTTTTTTATAGGTTTTTTATTATAGAAAATCTATTCAAGAATTGAGAGATTACATTCAAAAGTGTTGAATGTTGAGTCCATTATTATAGTACACACTTGTCAATAGTGGAGATATTGGATGAAGAATCTGTTAGAGAGCTGAACCAAGTTAAAAATATCGTGTGTGTTTTTTGTCCTTTATTCATACTATTGTGTGTTGACGTGTGTGTTTCGTGTGAAGTGTGCCGTGTCGTTATTCCATTGTACGTGACGAGAGAGAGGAGATGCCTCTCTACCCTAACAAACTGGTATCAGAGTTGATGGTTTGAAGAACACTCACCACAACATACAAAGTTGACAGGCGAAAGAAAAGTGTGGAAGAAATTTAAAAGATATCGTGTTCGGTAAAACATGCAGAAAAGGGACGAGAGTGCAGAATATTCTTGTTAAGAGAGGAGACATTGAAGATGGCGATAACTTTTCGAATTTGAAAGCTGCTTCAAAAGATGACATTAAGTTGAAGTTATTTAGTGATTGTAGTTAATGGAGGATTTGTTAGGAATTGGCTAGATTTATAAATATGAAGGCATGAGAGATAATCAACTTAATTAGAACTTGATTGGAATTAGAAATCTTATTTTAGCTTATTAAATTATTTTTTTGGTATGAGTAGAAATCATAGTTGACTTAGTATTGATATCTTTATAAATAGGACGTTCAGGTTGTAAGAACAAATTGAGAGACTTGATGAGAGACTTCGAGGAGAGTTCATGAGGAATTTTTCTTTATTGGTATAGGGTTTTTTTTGTGATTTTTTTGTTAGAAAAAATATATTCGAGAGTTGGGAGGTTTGTATGGTGTTGAGTTCATTATTATAGTTCACATCTATCAATAGTGAAAATCGTGAAACATGGGCTCTGTGGAGAGCTGAACCATGTTAAAAATATTGTGTGTTTCATTTGTCCTTTATTCATATTATTGTGTTGATGTGTGTGTTTCGTGTGATTGTGTCGTATCGTTATTCCAGTGTATGTAGCGTGAGAAAGAAAAGCCTCTCTACCTTAATATTATGAGGATTTGGATGTGGTCTGAACAACAATAAATAATTGAGGTTTGTGAGTCTATGTTGCACAACTTTTTACCATGTATGAATAAGCTTAAATTACAATCTTTATGATTGGATGGTTTGACACTACAAAAAAATTGGAAATAGTACTAATAATGTCACAATTTAATTCTAATATTCTGAGTGGGATATGTACTATTAATCTGAAAAGAAATCACTTTTGCATTTTCTTTACTATTTTTTTACTTGTGACGAAGACTTTTTTTTAATAAAAATAAAAGAAAGTAGAAGTAGAGGAAGATACAATATGTAGTTAACATAAGCATGCAGTTGCAGTGTAAATGGCCCCAAATGCATTATGTTAGTGACGGTCCAAATCAAGCATGGACTTGGACTAGCACATGATTTCACCTGTGGATACATGTAACTGGCATCAGTAGCTTCATTTATAGAGGCTAGAGTTGCGTACAAAGTGCTACAAGTCTCTTCAAATCAAATTATTACACTATGTTTCATGACATCCCATGAAAATGGAGACAACGTTTGCGACATGGGGCCCAGTTCTCGCAATGCAATACATGCCAAACAGGCTGCTACTGAGATTGCATCAACTTTAAGGATCATAATTGTAAATATGAAGAGAATTTGCAATCAGGCCCAACCCCCTTTCAGGCCTTAAAAAAATCTCTGCAAGTTCACCCGCATTTTTCTTCTTCTATGAGATGATTAATCATCACAAGAGCACAAAACAGACTGGGTGGATGATGGTAGAGATGGAGGTGAGAGACAAACATGAAGAAAAATAAAATAGAACAAAGAAAAAGGAAAAAATGAGCAAGAGGGGGCTTGGGCGCAATAACCCAACAAGGAACCAACCACTAAACAGTGACGGTGCCATTGGCATTTGGATGTATTTGATGGGCAAGAAGTCAGCTGGATAGTCGCCATTATTGTTGACAATGCTCATCCCTTCATACAGTTATGTACTGGACACCACACCTTGCTAGTCCACCTTATGTGATCTTGACATCTTGAGGCTTAGCCACCCATGTTCTGGATCCTGAAGATTTCTTTAGCCCATTGATCTTCACTGGCATTGTGCCTACTGTGAAGGTAGCTTCTAGTTCGGAACTGGCAGGTGCAGGCGCAGGGGGTGATCTGGCCTTCTCACTGCTGATAGTCAGCGAACCAATTTTTAGAGTGGTTACAAGATCACCACTGGATTCACCTTTGCTGGGTGTATCTGTGGTTTCGGTTGTCGGAGGAACCTGATTCGTTGTGGGTGGTGCAGAAACTTCTTTTGAACTACTAGCGTCTTTTTGGTTGATCAGTTTGTCATCTTTGGCGGCTGGGACACTAACAACATAATTCAGTTTCCGAGGAGGAGGCGGGTCCAGCGCAGGTATGAATACTGGGGCACTAAATCTTTTGGATGGTTGCCTAGCTCTCTCTTCACGCATGAACTTCTCTTGAGACTCGTAGTACATGAAATCATCAAGTACAGACGCTCTCGATGCATGTGCTTTGAAAATTTTAAGAATCTCCAGCCCAGTCTTAAGCATTACCTGCCCAATAAGTTGACAGAATATACATTAAACAGTATTCACGGGGTACAAGAAATTCAAGACAACACAAATAGAAGCTGTAAAACAGATACATGACTGAACATCATGCCATATTTTTTAAAGATGGATTAAGAATAACGTGAATTAAGCCATTTCAAAGTCATAGCATTCTCGTATGAAAGAACCTAGCAATTTACACATTCTTAATCTCTACTGAGTCTTAATCTCCTTCAATCCTAGCACAATAAATCCCAACCAAACACACAAGCAATTTACTCACCAGATGAATGAGTCTACTGGCAGCCAGTGGCCAACAATGGAAACTTGCGTTTCAAAAGCACCAACCGCAAATCCAGGACAAACAACCACATCCACGCAATTCACACACCACAGCCCAAAACCCTAGAATATTTCCACCGCAATCTACATCGCCCTATAACATCTAACAACCCATACGTAAAAACAAGACTGAAATCAATCCAACACCCATAAATCCATAGCCACTGATTACCCCCCAGTCTCCAAAATCTGGAAAAACCAGCCTCGAAAAAAAAAACTGTAGAAAGATGATGATGAAACGTAGAACGGATAATACCTTCCGTGAGTGATGGGAAAATCAAGGAGCAGTGAGAGTACAGAAGATGGCGAAAAGGTTCATGCCCGATCGAGAAACTTCTTTCGAAATCGAAAGGCAGCGAGATTTTATAAATGCGTTGTTTAAAATTAATAGACGCGCCTAAGAAAACCCTAAAACCTTATTGGAGAAGAAAAGAGAAGAGAGAGAAAGATGGAAGATTAGTGCAGCCGAGTGAAAATTAATTTGCTTTTTATTTTGATTTTTTACTTAACCAAAGTAGTGTTTTTATATTGGGATGCTGGATCGGTGTCACACTCATAAAGGTCGAAGGTTTTGGAGTCCCACACGTTTAGTTTGTTGGGCATGCAAGGGGCCTGGATCCTGGTCATTCGAGAGGATGACGATGATTAACAACTAGCATATCGGGGCAGATTTCATGGGTAAGGCTGAACCGAAGGGGGACCGAATTATTTATCCAAGGAGAGATCGAAGAGGACCAAGACGAAGCTTGCGAGAAAGATTGTCCGGTGAATGGTAGTAGTGGTGGATGTGATCTTGGGCATTCGAGGGCCTTATGATGGATCAAAGAAGGTATTCAGGGCATGGGAATGCGGAGGCGGAGATCCGGATGAAAGGAGAACTCAATGGGGATATCGGTTAAGGCACGGGGCCTTAACCGGGGAGATTTGGATCCACTGGAGCTAAGGGCTGAGGCGAGGGATCCAGGCGCATCGAGGACCCGAATCGGAGCTTATTACAGGGAACAAGAAGGCTAGAAGGTCAATGCGCAGGTTGGGCGCATCATCGGACAGATCTAGGGAGCATTCAATGTACCGATTAGGCATATGCGGCGTATGCGGGCGATAATTTAGATTTCTGAAGAATCTGACTAAGGGAACTTTAGTATATTAAAGTGTGACAAATTAGTGTATTAAATGTGTAAAGTTCAGAAAATATAGTCTAGGTCTTGGTGGTTTAAGTATTGAAAAGGTGTGATGCTTTTTCATACTTATGGTGCCTTTTCAATAGCCAAGGGGTGCGAGGGGTTTGGCTCATTAAAGGATCATGCCTCTACCTCATATCTCATCTACTTTCACTCATAAAACCATCCCTAAATGCTTGTTCTCCTTTACTTTTGTATTGTGGGTGCCTTTAAGGCATCAAGAGTAAATAAAAGTACGAAAACGCTCCTTATTCTCATTATTTTACTAGTGTTCTTTGTTTATTTCTATTTTGCTGCATTTTACACTCTTGGTGTTGCTTAGTAGAGCCTTTGAGTGGCGCCACTGCACCACAGGAGCCCCAAATATTTGGTAACAATTTGGGAGCCACATCCGACCCCGTGACAACTAGTATGAGAGCGAGGTTACGTCGAGGCGAGGGTGATGGCGAACACAAGAGCAACAATGAAAGAGAGGATTGAGATGTTGAAGAATCTGGCCAGTGAGAGTTTGGCAGAGAGTTTATCGGATATGGTGGCGAATCTCTCCATTGAAATTTTTTATTTGAAGGACGTGGTGAAGCGGTTACTGGACCACAATGAATTCTTTGTGGAGGCCACAATGCAGAAGCTTCAGTGCATCGACACTGACTTAGCCTTGGTGAAAAAAGTTGTCTTGGAGCGGGATGAAGTCAGTAGCATGGCTGTTAAAGTGACTTTCAAAGTGCCGAAACAAAAATCTTTTAACGGGGATAGAGACGCCAAGGACTTGGAAAACTTTCTATGGGATATGGGGCGTTATTTCCAGGTAACCAGGGTTTCTAACGAAGGCAAGATGTTGGTTGGTAGCATGTACCTCGCGGATCGAGCAAAGCTTTGGTAGGGGGATTAGGTCCATTGCGACTAGCGAAAGAAGGATGGATTTGAAGATGTGGGAAGAGTTCAAGGCTGAACTTACGACCCAGTTTCTGCCCACAAACTCGTCATGGATCGCAAAGGGAGAAACTCAAACAATTAAAGCAAATAAGTTCGGTGGCTTAATATGTGAGGCAATTCAGTACAATCATCATCAATGTTGAGAACATGTCAGACGCGGATAAGCTATTTAATTTTGTGTCAGGGCTACAACCTTGGGCATAAATAGAGTTAAAGAGGCAGAATCTAAAGGACTTGGATGCGGCTATCGCGGTGGCTGAAGGATTGATGGACTTTCAAAATTCTGGACATGCAAATTCTCAATGAAGCAGGGATGCTCCAAACAAAAAAAGTAAGGAATGCATCGCTTCTAGAATGAGCGAGGACTAATCTAAGGCGAATGGCAGCAAGGGAGCAGCAAGTAATTCTTCTATTGGAATTACTAATCAAGGTTTTACTTGTTTTATTTGCAATGGACAAGACAAGGTGAAAACTTGTATGAAACGAGAGATGTTGGCAACACTTATCGCTAAGAATTTTGATAAGGGCACCTAGGAGGAGGCATAGGTAAGCGTTCTTCAGTTGATGGATCCAGAGGAGAGTTATCCAAGGCTGGACAAAGGAGGATTCGGCGAAGGAATGGTCCAATGTGGTGCTGGACTCTTCTGGTGTGGGTGATTTTTCACACCCCTAAAGGACGAAGGCCTTAGAGCCCCGCATGTTTGACTCATTGGGCATGCAAGGGGGCTGGATCCAAGTCATTCGAGAGGATGGAGAGGATTAATATCAAGCATATCAGGGCAGACTTCATGGGTAAGACTGAACCGAAAGGGGACCGACTCATTTGTTCAAGGAGGGATCGAAGAGGACCAAGGCGAATCTTGCGAGAAAGGTTGTCCGGTGATGGACAACAGCAGTGGGCGTGATCTTGGGCATTTGAGGACCCTAAAATGAAAAGAAGGTATTCGGGGTACGGGAACGCGGAAGCGCAGACCCGTATTAAAGGAGAACTCAATGGGGATATCGGTTAAGGCGTGGGGCCTTAATCGGGAAGATTTGGATCCGCTGAAGCTGAGGGCTGAGGCGAGAGATCCAGGCGCATCGAGGACCTGAATCAGAGCTTCTTATAGGGAACAAGAAGGTTAGAAGGTCAAGGTGCAGGTTGTGCGCATCATCTAGACAGATCCGGGGAGCATTCAATGTACTGATTACGCATATACGACGTATGTGGGCGATAACTTAGATTTCTGAAAAATCTGATCAGGGGGACTTTAGGTTATATTAAAGTGTGACAAATGATATATTAAGTATATAGAGTTCAAAGAATATAGCCTAGGTCTTGGTTGTTTAAGTATTGAAAAGGTGTGGTGCATTTTCGAACACTTATGATGCCTTTTCAGTCGCGAAGGGGTGCGAGAGGTTTGGCCTATTAACGGACCAAGCCCCTGTCTCATTTCTAATCCACTTTCACTTAGAAAACCATCCCTAAATCTCCTGTACCTTTATATTGTGAGTGTCTTTTAGGCATCAAGAGTACAAAAAATTTACCAAAATTCCCCTTATTCTCATTATTTTGCCTGTGTTATTTGTTTATTTATATTCTGCTGCATTTTAACACTCTTGATGTTGTTTAGTGGAGCATTTGAGTGGCGCCACTACATCATGGGAGACCCAATATTCAGTGAAAATTTTGGAGTCACATCTGACCTCATGACAATCGGTAAAGTCACTTAAATAAACATGTTTTTATATTAAAATAAACATGTTTCGTCATACTTGAGTAGCTCGGCTCGAGTCCAATGTTGTCAATTTATCAACTAATTTTGAGTGTGAAAATAATTAATTTTTAAATGTATTGGTAAAATAATTAATTTGGTTGGGTGTGTACGTATTTAATATATATAATCAGTTAATGTTGCAGTTTTTTTTCATTTTTTTTCATATTTATTTTGGAAAAATGAATTAGTGGTGACACATCATGTAGATAATAGATCGATTAAAAAACAAAATTTTGCTTTTCTTCGTTTAAGAGTTATAATGTTCCATTGTGTTAGGGTGTTAGATTCATATATTTTCGGACACATAAGATTTATGATTTTTAAATTTCCGAATTTCGAATTTAGTATTTAAAGATTTCAATATTTCAGGTGTATGATTATATCCTTAACATCCTAAAATACTAAAACGAAAAAAAATTAGTAAAATATGTGATTATGTCCAATATATTTACCTATGAGATGTATGTGACCCTATATATTCAATAACTCCATTTATTTTTCTCTTGGGAGCCTCTATATTTAATTTACATTCTATTGTATTTATAATAAACTGTCATTACATAGCTGTTATTTTCAGTAATATTAAATGCAGTAATAATAAATTGTGTCTTTCTATCTAAAAAATGGTTATAGTTCGGAGCCATTTTTATATTTTATCTAAAAAAATATAATCAAACCGATTCGATATGCACTTAACACTCGTCTCTTGCCGTCAGTGATCAATAACTCTTCTGTGGTACGGGAGTAGGTACTCCCTCGTACGACGTCGTTTTCATTTTAATATCAAACGGCGTCGTTTCCTGATTAAGTTGTGTAAACAAGTATTTAATAAAGTATATTTAACAGATATTCATCAGAACTGATGCGATATTCATCAGAAATTATTATATATTCATCAGATTTTCTCCTGTATTTATCACATTATTTTTTGGCTTGTATTCATTAGTGTTTCTTCCATATACATTAGAAATGTCTCGATCTTCACCAGAAATGCTTATATATTCATCAGAATTTTCACTGTATTTAACAGATTATTTTTTGTCTTTTATTCATTAGTTTTGCTTTCATATTCATCAGAACTGACGTGATATTCATCAGAACTTATTATATATTCACCAGATTTTCTCCTGTATTTATCACATTATTTTCTGGCTTGTATTCATTAGTGTTTCTTCCATATACATTAGAAATGTCTTGATCTTCACCAGAAATGCTTATATATTCATCAGAATTTTCACTGTATTTAACAGATTATTTTTTGTCTTTTATTCATTAGTTTTGCTTCCATATTCATCAAAACTGATGCGATATTCATCAGAAATTATTATATATTCACCAGATTTTTTCCTGTATTTATCATATTATTTTTTGGCTTGTATTCATTAGTTTTGCTTATATATATATTAGAAATATCTCGATATTCACCAGAAATGTTTATATATTCATCAGAATTTTCACTGTATTTAACAGAGTATTTTTTGTCTTTTACTCATTAGTTTTGTTTCCATATTCATCAGAACTGACACGATATTCATCAGAAATTATTACATATTCACCAGATTTTCTCCTGTATTTATCAGATTATTTTTTGGCTTGTATTCATTAGTTTTTCTTCCGTATACATTAGAAATGTCTCGATATTTATCAGAAATGCTTATATATTCATCAGAATTTCTCCTGTATTTATCAGATTATTTTTTCTGCTATATTCATTACTTTTGCTTCCATATTCATTAGAAATGTATATATATTCACCAAAAATGATCATATATTCATCAGAATTTTTCTTGTATTTATCAGATTATTTTTTGGGTTATCTTCATTAGTTTTGCTTTCATATTCATTAGAAATGTCTATATATTCACTAGAAATGTCGATATATTCATCAGAATTTCTTCTGTATTTATCAGATAATTTATTTTGCTTATATTCATTAGTTTTGTTTCTATATTAATCAGAAATGCCTTGATATTCACTAGAAATGCTGATATATTTATCAGAATTGCTAATATGGAAACAAAACTAACGAATGCAAGACAAAAAATAATCTGGTAAATACAGTAGAAATTCTGAAGAATAAATAAATATTTCTGATGAATATCGATACATTTCTGATGAATATGGAAGTAAAAAAATGAATTTAGACCATAAATTAATCTCATAAATATATGAATAACTTTGATGAATATATAAGCATTTTTGGTGAATATCGAGACATTTCTGATGAATATGGAAGCAAAACTAATGAATACAAGTCAAAAAATAAACTGGAATATAAGAGAAATTATGATGAATATGTAAGCATTTCTGATGAATATCGAGACATTTCTAATGAATATGGAAGCAAAACTAATAAATACAAGCCAAAAAATAATCTGGTAAATATAAGAGAAATTCTGATGAATATATAAGAATTTCTGGTGAATATTGAGACATTTCTAATGAATATGGAAGTAAAAAATGAATAAAGACCATAAAATAATCTCATAAATATATGAGCAAATTCTGCTGAATATATAATCAATTCTGGTGAATATAGAGACATTTCTGATGAATATGGAAGTAAAAAAATGAATTTAGACCATAAAATAGTCTGATAAATATATGAGCAATTTTGATGAATATATAAGCATTTCTGGTGAATATCAAGACATTTCTGATAAATATGGAAGCAAACTAATGAATACAACCTAAAAAATAATCTGGTAAATATAGGACAAATTCTGATGAATATATAAGCAATTCTGGTGAATATCGAAACATTTCTAATGAATATAGAAGCAAAACTAAAGAATACAAACCAAAAAATAATCTGATAAATACAATGGTAATTCTGATGAATATATATGTATTTCTAGTGAATATCAATACATTTCTGATGAATATAGAAGCAAAACTAATTAATACAAGCCAAAAATAATCCGATAAATACAGTGGAAGTTCTGATGAATATATAAATATATATGGTGAATATCTCGACATTTTTGGTGAATATGGAAGTAAAAAAAATGAATTTAGACCACAAAATAATCTCATAAATATATAAGTAATTTTGATGAATATATAAGCAATTCTGGTGAATATCGAGAAGTTTCTGATGAATAATAGGGTTTAACTCGTTTTACTGTTAAACACAAACTATAACGTCGTTTTGGTGATATATGAAATGAAGCTACGAAATGATTGAATAAAACGGCATTGTTTTGATTAAAATAAAAACGATGTCGCGCGAAGGATTAGGTACTCCCGGAGTACACAAGAATTTACCGTTAGTGATAAAACCCGAAAGTTTTAACGGCAAGTTAACGGCGTCTGCCGAGTAATATATATATGAGACATTTTTACATGGACACGGACGGACACAGCCAATGAGAGAGTGCCACGAGGCGCGTTGAAAAGTCAACGAAAATGTCCAACCAATATGAGAGTGTCATCAACATGCCACGTGACACTCTCCCATTAACATAGACACGTGGCGATCCGTGTCCATGTAAGTCGGTGTCATATATATATATATATATATATATATATATATATAGCGAGGACCTCTCGCATCGCAATCTGTTTCATCATACTCTGGTTAGCGTTGGACAACGGGGCAGAGTTCCATCGAGATCCAACGAGCTCGATCTCGCTCTCCAGATCCGATTTCAATCTTCCAGGGTTGGATCTCTCGATCTCCGCCTTCTTACGTTTGTGAGTCTGTCTCTTGATATATTCCGATTTGGTGGTAATTGCAATGCGTTTGGAACCCTAAATTATGGCTGGGACTCGACTTGTTCGGTTGACGGCTGGATCTGTGGATTCTGAGGGTTTTCTTTTGATGTGATGATTCTGTTTTGATATGTTTTTACGGCGGATTTGGTTGTGGTTGATTGGTGGAAATGAATTAGATTCTGTGTTAAGGTCTGTGAGGGTTTTTTTTTTTTTGTTAGGATGCTGTTGTTTTGAGTGGAAATGAATTTGGAATTTCGATGTTATAGGGATGAGATTGGTTGATGTGTGGGTTGGAATGTGTTAGGGTTGGCATTTGTAGGTGAAATGTTAGAGATGAAATTAGGGAAATGTGAAATTGGAATGGCTTATGGTTGCTGATATTGGTGGAATAGGATGTGGATCTATCAAAATGGGGATGTTAAATCTGATGGTTGAGCTTTCCATGGATCTAAAAATTGGACGGAGCAGTAGAATGCTTTAGACGAGAAATGTATTTGGTTGCTGGGCAATGGTGAATACATGATTATGCTGATGGTGGGATATGTTTGTATGGATCAGGTGCCAAGATGGGGCTCAGTTTTGCCAAGCTTTTCAGTCGGCTGTTTGCCAAGAAAGAGATGAGAATACTCATGGTTGGTCTTGATGCTGCTGGTAAAACCACAATCTTGTACAAGCTGAAGTTGGGTGAAATTGTTACCACTATTCCTACCATTGGTGAGTTATTATCGTGTGATGATTACTGACAATAAGATACTTGTATCAAGGATTTGATTTGTGGGCTTATTATTCTGCATGGTTTGCTGTGTTTATCAGGATTTAATGTCGAGACTGTGGAATACAAGAACATTAGCTTTACAGTTTGGGATGTCGGGGGTCAGGACAAGGTATGCAGAATCCAGATATCTAGTCTGCTATGCTGCTAGAAGAAACTCATAAAGCTGTGATCCCTTTAATTGCTTGGTCCCTATAAATATTGTACCCATTTTATAGTCATGCAATACCACACTAGCTAATTAGGCAGTGATATCCCTAACGGGGATATTATTTTTGTTATTTAACTGCTGGTTTTGACCTTTTATATGGTTGAATATTCAATACTTCTACCAGACATGAGTTGTGATGTAGTTCCATGAAGTATTTGGTTTATAATAGTGTTCCCTTTTCGAAAATCATTCAAAATTTAGCTTGCAGAAGTAAAAAAGGATGACTCATATGGAAATTGATAGTCTTTGATACTTTGTAAATTTTATTGCCTTTTGTCAGATGCAAGAACACAACATCTGGGAAACTATTCATCTACCAGCAATAAGCTAATCTGGATTATATTTTTGGCTTTCAGATTCGACCATTGTGGAGACACTACTTCCAGAACACTCAGGGACTTATATTCGTAGTTGATAGCAATGACAGGGACCGTGTGGTTGAGGCTAGGGATGAGCTGCACAGGATGCTGAATGAGGTCTGTAAACCTCCATTTCTTGTGTGACGTATAAACACATGTATTATTGCAGTAAATGCTGCTCTCTGCCAAGTGAGTTTTGTTTTGTTTTCTTATGATAGTACTTATTACTATGTTATAATTGTGATTGTCTACAGGATGAATTAAGGGATGCCGTGTTGCTTGTATTTGCTAACAAACAAGATCTTCCAAATGCCATGAATGCTGCTGAGATCACTGACAAGCTTGGGCTTCATTCCCTGAGACAGCGCCACTGGTGAGTCAGGATAACCACAATGAGGACTGTTCAAAACACTTCTTCCCTCTATGTGGCCTCAATTAATTACCCTTGTGTTTAACAGGTACATCCAGAGCACATGTGCCACTTCTGGAGAGGGTTTGTATGAAGGACTGGACTGGCTCTCCAACAACATTGCTAGCAAGGTATGCCATGGCATCATTTTCGTAATATGTTGCATCTTTCACCATCATGATGCGTATTCTGGGTTTCCAACTTGTGATTTCAGGCTTAGAAGCCCTGGCTGGTCGTTTGAAGATGTACTGTGACCTTGTCTTTTGTTGGGAGTATATGCATATTCGATCATATGAGTTCAGTATCTACATATTTTGTAATGTTCGTACACTAGCAAACCCTTGTATTTTTGTGAACCTACTTTTTGCATCAATTACTATTGCAGTTGGTTGTTTTACTATGGCTTTTAATTGGTTTAATGGAACCAGATGATTTTTAGAAATCAATCACCATCCACAAAATTAGTGATATGGAAGCATTTGTTAATATATAGTATAGGCTCTATTGGAAGAGAAGAGAACGCTGTAACGTAAAAAGTGGGGTTCAACATGAAGCTTTTCATGCATTTATTTTGCTGTTAAATTTTGAATGGTGCGTGTGCCCTTTTGTGACTTGTGGAACTCTTCTGATACTGAATTTTGCATTATGGGATGGAAACGATTAATTTCAACTGGCCTGAACTTGAAACGAGCTATTATTATCGGCCAGCGTAAGCGGCCATTTCATATGGTGAGTGCCGCTTCATGAGACAAGCTGGCCAGTTACAATAAGCTATGAAACCTATTCAAATGGATTTATTTCATAAAAAAAGGTTACTGCTGTACAGGCGCCACACGTGAGGATAAAATGCAGCACATGTCAACAAATCTGACAATGCTAGTTGAAGATTTCGTATGCTTAAAGACGAAGTGGCACACACATGAACATGACCCAAACAAAGCATCCAGATGAAATTCAAAAATAAAATTGGTCCACAAACTAACAGTTGAACGTCAGAGCGAGGCTGTTTCTAGAAATGGAACTGAAAAAATCAGCAGCCCTTGCCCAAATACGTAAAACCACATCTGACAGCATAAACTTTGTGGGATTGGGTCCTCATGACGTGTACTCAAATGGTTGAGGTGGCTGTGGCTCGTCATTTGCTGCCGCAGCAGCTGAAGTTGACGTGTTTTGCTGCCCCGTGGTAGCCCCAGTAGGTGCTGATGATGCAGATGTGGATGGGGCATCTGTGAGCGAAAGAACCTCTGGCTCTGAAGGACGCAAGTCTCTCAGCAGGACAAAACCTGAAGCAGCAGACTTCACAGGCACGTATCTGCTCTCATCTTTAAATCTAATGTACTTCTCCTGAGCAGGAACCACCCTCGCTGGATTGGTAAGGATTTCATATGTTGGCTCCGGCTCCGACTTCTTCTCTGCTGGAGCATCGACCTGGACATTGAAGTGAAGCTCGGAGGATCAATACAAATTGAGAATAGAAATTAAATGAATCATCATCCAGCTTGCATTATCATTTTCATGAAGTCGATGAATGTGATGGAAAGATGTAACAGGATACTTCAACTGTGACAGATACCTGCATTGAGTCTCCATCCTTCTCATCCGATGGTGATTTTCCTTTCCCGCCAGACGAGGACTCTGCCCCTGAGGTTTTTTCTGCCAGAACTTTTTGGTCAGCCTCTTTCTTACTCGCTCTAGCCTTGGCCTTTGCTGATGTTGAAAGAACTGCTGCTGGCAATTTTACAGCTGATGCAGCTGTAGGAACAGTAGTAGGCTTAGGATATTCAAAGAGTGATGGTTTGGCTTGAGACACGAACTCAAATTTGGGAACTTTCAGGTCGTAGTTGAGCCCAATAAATGCGGTGGGGGAGAAAGCCAAGCTCACAAAATAAATTAGTGGATACCAGTACCAAAACTGGCTAAAAACAGCAAGGCCAACTATAGCTGTGATTTTGTCATGCTTTGTCCTTGACAACAATCTTATAGTCACATTCCTTCCACCGGCATCTAGTATTCCAGATGCCAAGATCGCTCCCATTTTGCTCATTGTGTCTTCATGTTTATCAAGAATTATCTTTTCCAATTGTTTCCTGGCAGTAAAATCAGAAGTTTTATTCAACAGTCAAACAGATAAATAAGAAATAAAAAGAATAACGCCAAGATACCATTTGTTAAGGCTACTACATTTATGATATATGGATAAATCAAGAACAAATAAACAAAAAAAAAATCAGCCGGTGATCAGTTCTCGGTTCCCGATAAAAAAGAACTTACCGGAATGCTCCAACTCTAGCATCACTGGCTTCGCTGACCTGGACCATGACCATAGCCATTGCAATAAGAGCACCTTGACGGACAAAGTCAACAACATCTGATGTCAAAGGCTCTAGCAAAGATATGGCATCACTCAACCCAGTGCCAGCACATGATATGCCCACAGCTAGAGCAGCACCATACCTCACGTGTGGGTTATAAGATTCAGATAGCAGGGAGACAATCCGAGGAGTCTGTATATCCATAAAAATAAATCATCATAAAAAAGGGAACAAGCACTGCCACGTTGAAATGAGAAATTTCATAATGGGAAACGAGGTAACCACAGGTTGGTCATAAAATAGCACACCTGCTCAGGTTCAGAATAAAGGACAAATCCAAGTGCTAAAACTGCCGTCCTTCTAACATCGTCGCTCACATCTGACACGGCAAAATGGAGCAGCTGGCGAATAGCTTTGTTGTTCGCCGTCCCACTATATGCCAATGCCAATGCATACATACCACCATAACGCAGTATAGGATCTTGGTCACGAGTCATCTGCTCGATAAGAGTATCTGCCTCTTCCTCTCTACCATATACGGTGAGAGCTATCCCTAGTGCTAATCCCCTGAGGGTCATAATACATTAGAATATGAACGAACTACAAAGAGAACCAGCGGAATTGGACACAGATTTAGAACCCTTTAAAATTTAACATAAATCATTACCTGATGATCTTCTCGTGCTGAGTCTCATGAGCATAAGCAAGCATCTCACCAGCTTTTTCACTAGCAGTTCCAACCATGAGCAACCCCATACTGATGCCAGCTGCTTCACCAGCCACAGCACTATCAATGTATAGCACATTTTTAATATCATCATATATATCTTCATCAGCAGTTCCCAAAGCCGCCAAACCAAGACCCAGGCATGCACCATGCTGGATAACCTGCATAAATACATGTAATTAGTGCCAGAACACAGTACATCTAAAGCAACTTTCATATTGAATAATACCTCAACATCAGTATTTCGTAAGCTTTCACGAAGAAATTGCTTAATGTTCTCTCCGTGGTTTGCATGAATGAGACCCAAAGCATACAAAGCGCCACCCTCAGAGTACGGACTTCCACCACCTCCAGCCCCACCTTGAGGCAAATAAGGAGCCATAAGCGATCTTCCTTGTTGCAGGTGCCCCCTGTGAATAACACCCAGTCCAGCAGTAGCACTAAATTTTGCCCAATTTGAAGCTCTACTCAGCCAATCCTGATTTACATAAAAAGTATTTGTGACCATCATGACACACAGGACAACCATACGAAAATATACTGAGCTAGGGCAAACCTGAAACAGTTAACAAGGCGAATATTTTGAGACTCACCAAATTTTCTCTAAGGAAGGTATCGACAGTTGTTCCAGCATGCATAATGGCATTAGAATAAATTGTCGCACTGTGACAGACACTATTACGCATTTCGACTGACTGTTTTATTGTCTTCAAAATGAGGAGGTCAGATCTGTGGAGGCATTTAAACCATTTGTATTAGCAAAATGTAAATGTAAAATAATGACGTGAATATACAGAAGCGAGAGTTGCTGGCTTACTTATTATGGCTGTACAAAAACTGTAGAGTCAATTTAATTGAAGTTTCTCCTGACAAAATGCCTTTGATTTTTCCCAGCCTCTCCCCGTAAAGTGCTTCCGCTGGATCGATAGTAGTACTGCTAGCAACATTTTCGTCCGCCATCTGAACGTCATCCGAGACTGCAGGGTCCCCTTCCTGCGATGAAACTGGTCCTGCAGAATCTGCAGGCACAGGCACTGAGTCTTGCAACTTTGGGTTTGGCAGATGATCCCGGACTTTTAACAGAAAAGCTTGATGCTCATTTTCAACAAGATCAAATGCAATTTGAAATGCCATCAGAGCATCATCCTTGTTTTCAGATCTCAGAAGTTTCTCCAGTATACTAGAGACGCCTTTTGGTTCATCCAAAAACATCAGACATTGACATATGCTTAAATAATCAGGTGATGACAGCTTTTCGTACACTTTGACCAAAAGCCGAAGCACCTGTAACAAATAAAAAGTATAGAGTAACTTTAGCTAAATGTTAATGATGTCCAGGCTCCATTTTGAAAAATCCAAACGGATAAATAAAAACTGCTCGTACTATAAACATTGAAAATGATTGGTGAGATGAAAAAAAAGTAATACTGCAGACAGAAAAAACAACTGACTTAGCTAGATATAATGTGACTGTATATCTCATAAGTCATAACATTCAACTGCTACCCGGAGAAGGAACTACATTTGAACCCGCAGCTCAAACAATGCCAATAAACACATATAACTTCAATTAATTTGCGAAGAGCGCTAAGTTACTTGACAAATCAATAAGACGACTTTAAAAAGGGGTGAATAGAAGAGTAGTGGAGAAGGCTGGAGCGAAAGAGCGGCAGGGATGGGTGAGGGCAATTAATAAAAGCAAAATAACTTGATACTGCACACAAGTGCAACCACACAGCAGGTATGCCATCACAAATATAACAAAATTTCAAGCGTCGCTGAATCCACTTATACATATAATCACCTCATGTCTATATTCTCTGCGATTGACGAAAGAATGAGACACGTTAATGCAGTATGAAAGAGTTCCTTGAACATTATCACTTCTCGTAATGGCCTCCTCAAGTTTATCCAATCTTCGGCATTCAATTGCCATTCCCATAGCTTGTTGGTACCTCCCATCGGCAATACACCTGTTACCATTGAACAGTTAGCAGAAAATAGACTCAAAAAGTGTATAAGGTTGACAAAGGAAAAGGTTAACATACTTGTCTAACATTCTCTCCACAATAGTCTCCAGCCTATGATCAACTGTTGCTGCTTCATTTGATTCAGAAGATTTCCC
Source organism: Kalanchoe fedtschenkoi (assembly GCA_002312845.1). NCBI lineage: Eukaryota > Viridiplantae > Streptophyta > Magnoliopsida > Saxifragales > Crassulaceae > Kalanchoe > Kalanchoe fedtschenkoi. The sequence goes on along the minus strand of NQLW01000089.1, from coordinate 845,078 downwards.
TTTAATGCTAGCATATTCGTCAATGGCCTTGGCTGAATAGAGAAGACAAACAAATTTACCTTTTTGAAGGGAGAATCTTATATACTATTACAGCATTTTACTTTGATGAATATATTATAACAGCACAAGCAGTGGCAGAATATGTTCATTATAATTGGACTAAACATACATACCGAGGAGAGTGTGGACATAATCAGAATCCTCTGAAACATCAAACAAGGGCCCGGCTCCAAGCGCATAGGACAAGGAGTCATTCAATTCACCCAAATAATAGAAGACCTGTGCAAAGCTGGATTTTTTTAGTAAAAATGATGACATGTTTCAACAGCAACTAGATTAGATACAGAAGAAGGGCATGTATGTGTAAACATCATTATGTGTTGGTATTGGCAATTAAATAATAATTTACAATGAGGAAAAGAGGATCACATCGATGAGTCGAAAACAGTTACAGATAAATATGTCATCATAACCTTTGAAGCAAGGAGAGCAGCAAGATGCCTTTGATCATACTCTTCATCTTCATACAAACTTTCACTGTTAAGAGTGCAAGCAAAACACATGTTAGAAAATCCGTGTATAAAATACTTTTTGAAGACACTAAAAAGTCCATGTAACACACATACATCGAAAACCAGTGAACTAATTCTACTAGTTGAACACAGACACTGAAAGGTGAGCCATCCAATTATTCTATCCTCATGGGAATTTACCTATTTGATTAACCTAGCACGTAAACATGAAAAGACCTGAACCAACACAGTAGTGATACTGATAATTGTGCATTGGAACTGAAACTAGGAAAAGCATACAAAATGAAAACCCACACTAGACACTCACGTTGAAAACTGCAACAAACTAGTAGCACATATGGGCGTGCTCTCATCTTTCATGGGCAGATGTTAGTATCCACACAAACAAAGACACACTAATCATGACCAGAAGAAGTAAACAACATAGATTAACACAAATGTAATGGAACATCAAATAAAGTAAATCAGAGTCAGCATCTTAGACAACATTCGAAACGGTGGGATGCGGTCGGGAATATGAATAGATAGGAGAGGGCATACATGATGGGGACGCTGGTGGAGATCTCGGGCCAGAAGTAGTCAACGTGCTTGTTGAGATTAGACAGGGCGTGAAGCTTCAAGACAGGATGAGACTCGTTGAGCATAGCGAGAAGTCCACCTGCGGAGCTCACCATGGTCGCCGCCGCAGCCATGATCGGGATCTGACGGAGGAGAAGCACAAGGCGCAATTTTGAAGGGAATCGAACAAGGAGGAGAAAAAGTGCGAACGAGGGTTTTTTTTCGCAGGAGAGTGATTTTCTGGTTTGCTACTCTTCACAGCGTCTTTCTTTTCCTTCAAGCTAGACTTGCACACACTCACTTCTGTAGCTAATTTATTATCTTATATAAGAACGTAATAGGATGTCGCTTTCGGTTGATTTGGTTTGACATGGATCGATTTGGTTCGATTTGAAATGATTTGATTTGATTTTAAATTTTCAGTTACGGTTTCAAATTTTAAAAAATCAATGATTTAATTTAATTTGATTTTTAATTTTTTGCGAACCGAACTTATCCAAACCGATCAATTCGACGGTACTCTGCCTAGTTACTATATATAATTCCCTGTGCGGGTTTATTTTTTTTTACAAATTTGAGTAGGATTTTTTATATTATATATATATATATATATATATATATATATATATATAGTTTTTTTAAGGATAATGTTTTTATTGTGAAAAAATATGGTGATAGAAATTCAGTTTAAACTAATAAAATACAATCGTAGTTGTGATGGTTAGAGAAAACAATTATTAAAGAATTTGATTAAACATTATGAGCCCCTTAATTTTTCTTTTGCCTAATCATAAAAGATAATATGATTTCTGACTCTCCAGACATGGTAGACGAAAATTGAGATGTAGAGAAAACAAACATGCTTGAACACTCGGGAAGAGAAGTTCATAAAAGTAACCATGAAATCATTTGAGCTCATGATGTGAATGGAGTAAAAGGCTAATAAAGACATAACTTCAGAGGTGAAATAATGAGTTCATGAGTGTCCTGACACTGAAAAAATAAGTGATATAAAGATTTTGTATGCATATCATATAAAGAACATAAACGAGTAGGCAAAAGATCGAGCCTCAAAAGTCTAGTCCTCAAATGAAGTCAATATTCATGAGCTAACCAAAGAGTGAAGCTATGCTTCGATATGATAGTCTATTCCACACAATATGAAACCAAGGAGGATTTGGGTGATCCTTAGTCAGATGACAATAAATTGATTTTGAAGAAAAAAGGTATCCGAAATGGTGCATCCAATAGAATCATTAGTCACTGAGTAGTAATTCAGGGCTAAGTCTCTAAACTTAAGCATTTCGTTCACCCTCCACGGAAATATAATTTTATAGAGAAGAGTCCACCAAGAACATAATTTGATTATGTAGGAATGCAGTCACTTAACCCATAGGGAGTCAAACTTGATATGTAATTTTCAAGTTTGTGATAAAAAAAAGAAATGAATTAATGTGAGTTATCACCTTAATACCGAGACAGCCATAAGAAGCTAGAAGACAAACTTGTGTTCATTTGATCAGAGACTTATAATTAGTTTGTCGTAAGAACAATCTGCAAATATGACCAATAACTTTAATAGTCGTCTTAGGTAGCTCATATATTTTATATCGTTAAATCCGGAGAGAATGATCATTGATGTGATAAGGACTACTTTTCTAGCCGAAAAAAATATTTAGCCTATAACTAATAAAGTTTAAGATGATAGTGCTCTTAGAAGCAACTATGAATTTGGAGTCTATAAGAACTCTTAGATACACTACCAAAAATTGTGTCTTTCCCGGTCAAGGCATTGGCAGAAAGAATGGCTAGAAAACTATTAGAAATCGGCTTTCGACATTCTACCAGTGAGTTTTTTGGTCCAATAAAAAGTTAACAGAACCGCGCCATCGGTAAAATAATCTAGCTTTTTCTGGCAGTCTTTCAATCATTTTTTCCAGACATTTTTGGGTACGTTTTAGTGATTTTTGGCGGGAATATTTTTCCTTAAGTTTAGTTAAGTTCTAGCTCAATCTCACTGGCCGACAATTTGTGGGATTTTTTCAACTAGCTTCCGGTCGGTCACTTTCAGCTAGGGGTGAGCACCGGTCCAAAACCGGACCGGACCGGACCGGAACCGGTTTGGACCGGAACCGGAATCAAGAAAAGGTAAGGACCGAAGACCGGACCGGATTTGAATCGGTCTAGACCGGACCGGACCGGAAAATTTCGGGTTTGGACCGGACCGGACCGGTTTGGACCGGAATCATAAAAATTAATTAAATTTTAATAAAAATGTGAATTAAAAGTAATTTTATTTATGTATTAAATAAGATATATTTCAGTATTTTAATAAAAATAATTTTTTTTATTAAAAAATTACCAAACCGGTCCATTTCGGTCCGGACCGAAATTTTCCGGGTTTGGACCGGACCGGAACCGGAACCGGAATCCCAAAAATGGATGGACCGAAGACCGGACCGGAATCCTTCGGTCCGGTCCGGTTCGGTCCATTCCGGTCCGGTTCCGGGTCATTTTCCGGTCCGGACCGGATTTTGCTCACCCCTACTTTCAGCTACAATTTGCGTCCTGTTTCTAGACACTTTTTATATAATAAACGATGTTGATATAATGGATACCGGTCTCGAAGGATGTTAGATGTTCATGGAAGTTGGACAAAAAGTGTAACTCCAAACTGTCATTTTCAACTAATTCCACAAGTCTCTCAGACCGCCATCTTTGGAGCAACCTCTCTATAAGTTGTATTTAATCATTTAAGTTAGCATTTTTTCTCAGTAGTAAATTTATTTGTGATTCACCAACTCATTCTCAACATGACAGTCTTCGGTGTCTTTAGATCGTTTCATTTACATCTTCATAAACCATATCGTCATCAAGTGTCCGTCGTCATTTAGATAGTCTTCATCCTCTGACAATAATCATTTAATTTTAGTTTTTTTTCAATAATAAATTTTATTATAATTTATGTGTTACTCGATATTTTGTCATGAAACTCTATGGTGTGGGATTCCGTAATCATTATTTTATTGACACAGTAAAAATGATGTTTATTGCATAACACCTCAAGCCACAACATAATGAGCTGATATGTTTATCAGAGGTTAGTATATTTTTCAAATGAGTTACTATGATCATCAAAAGATTGTTATGTTCATCAATGTTGCTATGTTTATGAGATGTTGTTATGTTCATGAGATGAGGTGCTATCTTCATCAGATACTCCTATGTTCATCACATTAGTTGTTATGTTCATCACATTAGTTGTTATGTTTATTATTTTATTGACATAGTTTGATTTTGGTGCACAATTCAAATCTTCGATACACAAATTTACTGATAATTTATATATTGCATTAATGATGCACACACTGTCCACCACTAGGAAAATTAACAGATCTGGATGTGCACCATAAACTCAGAAATTGTGCACCAAACCATGGACTGATGTTAAATTGTGCACCAGTGCACCAAGATTGAATTGGTGCACCAACATGTAAAATATTGACGATGTACGTTAAAATAAAAAGAAAAAATATATGATAACGAAATTAAGTCTTAAAAGTATAAGAAAGAGAAAAATATTGCAAGAAATCTAACAGGGGAAAGAGAAAAAATCAGACGCTTAATTCCTTATTTTAAGGAGTCAATTATGGAAGGAATCCAACCACCCATAAAATATGGATTTAATTTTCTTTTAGAAAATAGATAATAAATCTATAAAAAATCATAACCGTTGGATGAAATATGGATCAACGATCTAGGATGGTTCACAGTTTCCAATCCAAAGTGGTTTTCACCTGATCCGCCCCCTATTCGCTTAGTGTAAATATGTGCACCAGATTCACCAATAAATTTTGAAATATGGAGTAATAGCTCACACATAAAATTTCATTTCATAAAATATGTACACAGATAAAATCCATAAGTTTATGCGTACATCATTAAAAGATAATACAAAAATTTCGATGTGCGCCACTGAAGAATATTTAGTAGATCTACTCGTGCACCATTAAATCCAGAAGATTATGCACCATTGATTGTGCACCATTGCTGATTTTCTCTAGCGGTTGAATGTGATATGACTACTCAAAGAATTCAAGTGTGGTGCCTGTGATGAACTTGAGGCGAATTTCATCAATCATCTGTGATTGTGCACCTCAGACTTGGAGCAGTGCACCATAAAGTTGTATTGTGCACCAAAAAATAAAAAGATCAATCTTCTTCTTTGATGGTGTTTTCCTTAACCAGACGAAGTGCACGGAAATTCTTTACCAGAATCAATGGCGGAGACAAATAAGGAGAAGTGGATAACTGAGTCAACTCGACAGAATCGATTGAATTTGGACACTCCTTTGTTGAAGTTAGTCTTCTCCTTAACTAACCGGAAATTAGAAATAGTAATGTGTTGTGCCTCAGATCCGGATTGTGCGAGGTGAGGCGACCGGCTATGGGAGAAGAGTTGTGTTGGCTGTCGAACTAAAGGTTGGCGGAGATGTGCAGATTTTAAATTATCTAATAGGAAAGGTATATTGAATTAGACGTGTGGGGTATATTGAATTAGAAGGAGATAATTATGAAGAGAGAAAAAGTAGGATTGTAAGATTTAGGGCCTTAAATTAAGGAGGTTAATTAAAATTAAATAAGAAGATTAATCGATTGAAATTTTAAATAGGAGAATATATTTAATCTTAACCGTTGGATGATTTTAAATCAATGAACAGAATTAGTTCACAGTTTATAAATCCAAAGTGGTTTTCATTTGATCCACATTCTATATTATATATATATATATATGGGCGGATCAGGTGAAAACCACTTTGGATTTGTAAGTTGTGAACCTTTTACGCTCGTTAGATAAATAATGCACCAATGATTGAGATTCATTTAGATCTTATCTACTTCTTAAATAAAAGAAAATAAATAAAGTAGGAGAGAAGTTTAAAGATATTAATATACTGCAATTCCTTTTTTTTTAAGAAATGGTAACCGATCACAATCCATAATTTTATCCAATTTTAAAATTACTTAATAAAATCTATATTAAATTAAATACATACGAATCACCTGATTTTTCATGGAATATATTTTCTTTATTATTAATTTTGAAAAATCAAAAACAAATGCAGTGGTGCACTTAGATTTAAATGGTGCACTATTGTTTTAATGGTGCACTCTCAGTTTATATTTGATTTGTTGGTTCTCTGGTTTTTGAAGTACATATTTTGATGTGGTGCACAACTGAGATTACTATATTTAAATACAAAAATGAATTCCGCTCATAAATAATGTTCATTGTAATTTACATCACAGGTGCACCATTATAAAAATTCCAAGAATTCATATATACATCAAGACTATTACACTTAGAAGTTTACTAATTTATGTGCACCACTGTACAACCTCAAAACTCATAAATGCATGAACCTGAAAGTGCGGCTGAGGTAGTGAAAAGTATTTCACACATTAAAATAATGCACTATAATTTTAAACTTCCAAATATTAATTAAAATAAATATGTGCACCATAACAATTCAAAAAAAAACAAATGTCCATATGTGCACCATCAAACTCAATCCGTAAGTGGTGCACATTGGAATTTATTAAAACTCATAATTTTTTCTGCAAAAGTGATGATTGCTACTACACCATCTTCTTCAAATTCCAATATCTATCCCTGTAAAAAATGACGATCAACAAATCGTTTCAAAAAAACTTTCTAATTGAGAAGACCAAAACTATTTAGTTTTGCCATGTGCACCGAAAGCTTTTATCATGTGCACCATAGTTTGACACTCCTGCTCCATAATTACATCATTTAAATGATATCAGCTCTTCAATAAAACCTTATTGTGATGCAACAAGAGCATAGGAGCCACAGAGCCCCCATCCTCATCCTCAGTCAAAAACTCACAAATAAGACTCACTCTATACTTGTTCTCCACCACCGTGCCATCATCCCCCGTCTCGACAAAGTATTTTAGAATCGAGTGGCTGGCAAGCAGGTTGAGCAAGTGGTTGAGGAAGACCTGCATGTCAAGGTTACCTACTACTTCGATCTTCTCCGTAATTTGTGAAGAAGGTAAAAACGCGTCAGATGCGGTACGCGAGAAGACTTTGTGGATGTTAAGCTTGATTACTGACTTGAACATCGTGGGAAGGGCCACATTATTAGCCACCCGGATCACTTGCCTACTTAATTTAAGGATGGAGCTGTATTAGTGGAGAAGTCGGTGGAAGGTGAAGTGATTTATGAGAGAGAAGACATAAATTAATAAAAAAGATTCTCGAGGATAAGTATGAGAGATAAAAGTCAAATTAAATGAATGAACGAGATATTGATCGCAATAATTAAGGAAGGTAACAAATAAAATGAAGTTCAAAAAGAAAATTAATTTTAATTTTGATAGTTGGATGAATAACTATCAATGGATGACATTGGTTCACAGTTTATAAATTCAAATTGGTTTTCATTCGATCCACATTAATTATATATATACTAGGAAAGTTACCCGTCGGCCCGACGTGTTCGGTTCGCTTCGAAAAAAATTAAAAGTCAAATCAAATTATTAATCATCAGTTTTTTAAAATTTGAAACCGTAACCAAACCATTAACATTTCAAATCGGACCGAACCGATCCGTTTCAAACCGAATAGTTTTTTAATATTTCAAACCGAACCGAACCGAACCGACCGGTTTTAAACCAACATTTCAAACCGGACCGGACCGACCCATTTCAAACCGAATAATTTTTTAACATTTCAAATCGAACCGAACCGAATCGGTTCAGTTCCGGAGGGCGACAGACGCCATAATGTTATATATATAGATAGAGAGTTGTACCCAATCGATTAACATATTTATTATCTTTGTGAACATAGATATTCAGTTAATGAGCATAACTATTTTACTGAATATTAAAATATAAATTCTTAAACTTATCAATTTTATTTTATTTGATTTTTTATGTCAATTTTTTTAATTTTTTTTAATTTCATCTTAGTTTTTATTTTTATTTATTCATATTGGGTTAAGTTGAGCTTAATAGACCGAACATAACCTAAAACAATGTTATTTTCAAATGAGAGCACACATCTAGATGAGTGTTCTCGATGCACCCACAAGTCATTGCTCGGGAGTGTAAGAAATTGTGATGATGCTACGTGTGGTGTTCAATATAAAAAAATTAATAATTTAATTTTAATAAAAAAAATCTAAAAGTGTTTAAGTAATTCTATTTGACATTTTATCAACAAAAAGAAATTTGTATATCAAAAATACATTTCGTATCTAAAAACTTAATATACAAGCTCGGAGATGAATCTCAATCACCTTTTTTTAACATATCTCAAATTTCCACAGATTTTCATTTTTAGTATTGAATTTTTTATTATTCAATTTCGATATCTAACTTTTAAATTATTCAATTTAAGTACTGTATAATATATACTTAATAGAAAGAAATAATTAGTATGAAATTATAAAATTAGTTTAAGAGTCGAATTCTTTAGCTACGATTTTGAAATTTACATAAACATTTCAGACACACAATCTGTTTTCTATATAAATTTTCTCATTTGATGCTAATTGCTTCTTTCGATTTAGACTATAATATTGAAATTAAATAATTAAAAATTTTGATATTAAAATTTAATAATTAAAAGTTTGGTACAAAAATGGAATAACATGTAATGCTGCCTCCGTCCTCTAATATATGTCATTTAAGGTTAATTTAAGTAGATTAAGGTGAAATTAATGCTAGCGGTTGAACAAATATAATAAATAGGTGATTAATTCATGCAAAAAGTAAAATTGGTAGATGATTATTGAGAAGAATAGATTTTTTATTAATTATAATAATAAAGTGATTAATATTTGATATTTTAAAATACGTATTGAAAAACATTAAATGATAAAAAATGAATAAAAAAAATCAGTTAATTGACATGCAACAAAGACAGAGGGAGTCGTTCGTAAAATGTTTTTATGATTCATTTCTTATTTTTTTTGTTAAAAAAATAAAAATTCTTTTCCCTCTCTCTGTGCCAGCTATTTTCTGCCCTAGCGCAAATTCTTACATACTCTGGGAGTACCTACTCTCTCCGACGTTGTCGTTTTGTTAATGAAAATAGCTGTTTATTATTAAGTAAACAATCTGAAGAATATACAGCTATTTCTGATGAATATTGATGAGTTTCTGATGAATATCGAAACATTTTTGAAGAATATGGAAGCAAAAATAATGATTTAAAGGCCACAAAATAATCTGATAAATATTGAAGCAATTCTGGTGAATAAATAAACAATTCTGGTGAATATCGAGGCATTTCTGATGAATATGGAAGAAAAAATAATGAATATACATCATAAAATAATCTGATAAATATAGGAGTAATTCTTGTGAATATATAAGCAATTCTGGTGAATATCCAATGAATTCTGATGAATATGGAAGCAAAAATAATGAATAAAGATCATAAAATAATCTGATAAACATAGGAATAATTCTGGTGAATATATAAGAAATTCTAGTGAATATCGAATGAATTCTGATGAATATGGAAGCAAAAATAATGAATAAAGATCATAAAATAATCTGATAAGTATAGTAGCAATTCTAGTGAATATATAAGCAATTCTGATGAATATCGAGGCATTTCTGAAGAATATCGATGCAAAAATAATGAATAAAGACCAAAAAATAATCTGACAAATATGGAGCAATTCTGGTGAATATCAAGGCATTTCTAATGAATATGAAAGCAAAAATAATGAATATACATCATAAAATAATCTAATAAATATAAGAGCAATTCTAGTGAATATATAAGCTATTCCGGTGAATATCGACGCATTTCTGAAGAATATAGAAGCAAAAAAAATAAACAAAGACCAAAAAATAATCTGATAAATATAGGAGCAATTCTGATGAATATATAAGCAATTCTGATGAATATCCAGGCATTTCTGAAGAATATCGAAGCAAAAATAATGAATAAAGACCAAAAAATAATCTGACAAATATGGAGCAATTGTGGTGAATATATAAGCAATTCTGATGAATATCGAAGCATTTATGAAGAATATGGAAGTAAAAATAATGAATAAAGATTAAAAAATAATCTGATAAATATAGGAGCAATTCTGGTGAATATATAATCAATTCTGGTGAATATGTAATAAATTCTTATGAAGAAAGAGGTTTAACATGTTTTTATTATAAAACACAAAAACGAAGCCGTTTTTATAAAATACAAAATGAAGACATAAGGTGAATCAAATAAAATGACGCAGTTTTGAATAAATTTTAAAAGACATGAGTACCTACTCCCGACCACGGAAAAACGACTCCTGCCCCAGCCCGCCACTATATGTCAGAGTTGGGATTGACTGGTCGCGTTCTGCGGCAACCCTAGCCGGGCACCTACTGACCAGCTTCAGGTATTGGGTTTTCAGTCTATTTCTGGCTCTGATCCGATTCTGTAATTACTATAATTTTTCTTTTGAAAAAGCAACCACCTTTACGGATTGTTTACTGTCATTTTGTCCGTGATTCACGCATTAGAATTGTGAAACTGATGCTGGTGATGTGATTGGGTTGTTTTGTTTGAGATGGGTTTGTGATTATTAGGTTGACATGGCACTGAGATTTTGAGGTTTCATTTTTGTTGCTAGGTTGACTGAGAAATGACTTCTGTTCTTGTGAAATTTTGAGCTCAGGAGGTTCTTTGAAGTTTAGTCCGGAGTTTTTATGTATGGTCTAATTTTACCCGCTGCCTCGAATGTGGGGCAAAGTTGGTCGATGATGTGTAGTTGGGTTGCTGAGGAAACTGAGATTATTAATGAATGCCTTTTTATACTAAATTTGAGTAATGATGGCAGATGTCATCATTCTTCTAAACTCAATTGTTGATTTGTGAATTGTTGTTTTTATGTTTACAGCTGAATTTTGGTGGTCATCAACTGGCAGTCGCCATGGAAACTGCTGGCTTATGCCAATTACTGAACCAGACTCTCAGTTCCAATGGAGATGATATTTTATCTGCGACCGCTTCCTTGGATCAGCTTTCCCTCCAGCCGGAGTTTCCGTATCTACTACTGTCCGTTGCCTTTGGTACACACTCTTACCATTTCCTCTCGTAATTCAAATTTTAAAAGAGTCAATCTTGCAACTTTGGTATCTGATAAAAGTGATTATTTAGGTTACCTGCCTTTTTCATGAATGCATTAACATCTACGGAAAAGTACCTGAAATAATTCGGATGTCCTTTTCAGATAGATTTGGTTTGATTTTGTTTTAGTTTTATTAATTTTCATTTGTAGGCGGCGACAATCTAGGTTTACGAACTGCTGCAGCAACATATACAAAAAATTTCGTAGTTCGAAACGCAGATGGAAGCAATCCATTTATGAAGATAACCAATGATTATAAAGAACGCCTTGTGCAGACTTTGCTTCAAGCTGAGCCATCCATTGCAAAAATTTTAGCAGAACCAGTGGGTTCATTTGTGCCCTATTTTCCGCGCGGCTTGTTTTTTTTCTACTAGGGCTTACGGCCTTGTTTTCTTTTTGTTCACAGTTCCGTCACTTTGTTGTAGCCCAATTTGTGAAGGAGAATATGTGGCCTGAGTTAGTGCCCAGCCTGAAGTCCGTAATTAGCAGCAGTAATCTTATTGGTGGAAGTTCCGATTGCCAATGGAAAACCGTGAATGCTCTCATTGCTTTACAGGCAATCGTTAGACCATTCCAGGTATACATCATATTAATTAGTTTCACTAATCGGTATATCTTATATGTATATGCATATAGCCAGAAATACAAAGAGGATAGTAAGGTTTTCTTATAAATTTTGTGAATCAGTCGTAGTATCCTACCAATTGGATCTGATTTGAAAGTAGATCATGCCAAGATGATTTTTTTTAGTATTATTACGATAAGAAACGCCTTCTGACTTCCCTGATGTTAATTGACTGACTTTCCTAACAATCCATTAAAAATATCATTTCGTGGTTTTCGCAATCTATCTTGTTAATTGATTTGTGGGATATAAAAATACTGAGCTTGAAATTGACATATTTGCTATAAGCAAGTTGGCTCCTTTCATGTCTTGCAGTACTTTTTTAATCCAAAGGTTGCCAAAGAACCTGTGCCTCCACAATTGGAAATGATTGTTACAGAAATTCTCCAGCCCCTGCTAGACGTGTTTCATCGCTTTGTGGATAAGGTTTTATATTAAATTAGTATTTGATATAAATTCTCCTACCCAGTAAGCTTTTCTATTCATCTTGATGATGCTATAAAATAGGTGATTTCAACTCGTGCTGAAATTAACACTGAAGTGGAAGAGGCCCTTCATATTATATGCAAGTGCATTTTCTTTGCTGTAAGTTTTTTTTTTTGCTCATTTCTGAAAATAAAGTCCCATTTATTTGATATCTATTAGGGAATAGATTATCTAGATACACATTTAGATTCCAACAGTGTGATTGGACAGACCAGTATAAGTTTGTAACTATATTAGTAAGTAAACAAGACACCAGACAATAAAAGTAACACCTAGTGTCACAAAAAACTAGAAGAGCAGTTTTTAGCTATCTCAGATCAATATGCTGTAGACTATAATCCGCACGCTAAGAGATTACTTTCGTACGACTAAGAGGTTGTTGCCGCTACAAAACTATTGTTACACTGCTGTTGATAGATTAGTTCTAATAGTTATGATTATGTCAGGTAAAATCGCACATGCCCTCTGTTCTGTCCCCTCTTTTACCTTCCATTTCTCATGATCTATGTAAAATTATTGGCTCCATAAGATTTGACGACACAATAAGTGAGGAAGATGGCTACTTGATGAGGCTGAAGACTGGAAAGCGATGTTTCCTTGTTCTCAGCGTGTTGATTACTCGACATAGGAAGTACTCTAGCCGGTAATTTAGCTTTGAGTACGCATCACTCATCACAAGGTGAAAGTATACAAATTTATCTTTTTAACCTTCGTACCGTGTCCCTTGTACCTGCAGGCTGATGCCAGATATTGTTATCTGTGCGTTAAATACTGTGAAGCGTATTGAGAATATCAGCGTGAGTGCTCCATTTATTGTTTGATGGTTCAGATGTATTATAACTTTCTTTGTTGAATAGTGAATCACGTTTTTCACTTACGTTTTGAACTCTTGATCTGGAATTGATCTTTGCTTATGGGACTCCTCATACAACCCATATATGTAGTTTATTGCAATGCAATTGATTTTGACATCCGTAATCATTATACAATGACACAGACCACTCAAATCCTTAAGTTACCGTCTTTGAAGTGGCTAATCATAATTTATTTTTTTTGAGTCTGTGCTTGATGTATGGTATTGATATATGAGCTCATTATGTAGAAGCTTGACTTCCCCTCGGAAAGGATTGCTTCCTTGGCTTTGGATGTTATCTCGAAAGCTCTAGAGCATGGTCCTGTAAGTTCTTAAAAATTTATATTTCATTACTTATTTATATTGATACAAGCTTTTTAGTAAGGGTTTATGGTTTGAATAAATCTTTGAAGTTTCTGATGCCAGGTATTTGGATAAGGTGGGTACTTGAATTGTCAGCACCCATTTTACCAAAACTGGATTGATCATATAGTATACTTATTTTCTTTTCTCTGTAACAGGGGTGGAGGTTGATATCACCTCATTTCTCGTCATTATTGGAAACTGTTGTCTTCCCATCTATAATTTTAAATGAGAAGGTATATACATATATATATGTTTTTGAGTGGTGGTAGTATTTGTAAGTGCTAATCCATCATTTGTCAGTAATTTGGCTCATGCTTCGCCTTTATCTCTTTGAGTTGCTCATACATTCATGTTCCTCGCAGACAAGTGATTTTTTTGTTATACTTGCAATTAATTGCCTTTTCATGATTTGAAATAAAGTGATACAGTTCTTATCCCTATCTTCTGGTCTGTTCTTTTTACTTCTTTGACTGAATGGCATCACAGTTTTATATCAAGAAGAATCCACGAGCTATTAGTCTATATCTGGCAATGAAAAATTTGTAAAACACATAAGTTGCAATGATTGAAATCACAAATTTTTATGTCATTGTAAATAGGATATTGAAGAGTGGGAAGAAGATCCAGACGAGTATTTACGGAAGAATTTGCCTTCCGATCTTGTAAGAAAGCGTTTCTGATGATTATTCTCCTCTAAGAGCAACAGCTATAGATGTTGATGAAAGAGTGTCTGTGTTCAGGAAGAAGCTTCTGAATCAAAAGAATCCTTATTTACATCACGAAAAAGTGCAATAAACTTACTTGGTGTCATCTCAAAGTTGAAGGTGGGATATTAATATGACGCAGAACCAGTGACCATGTACAATTTATTTTTATAATATTATGTTGTCTAATAATACCATGTCTGTTTCATAAATAGGGGCCTCCAGATTCATCATCAGTCAAAATCTCAAAGCGTAAGAAAAGTGAGAAGAAAAGGGGGAAGGATCAGTCTGTTGGCGAGTTGCTAGTTATCCCGTTTTTATCAAAGTTTTCAATTCCTTCAGATGCTACGACATCTCAAACTACAATAAACAAGTGAGTGAACCAAACCAGTTAGAGTTGAATGACACCTTCTTTTCCCTTTTCTTCTCTTTCTTTATGGAGACAGATTTTAGGAAAAAAGAAAAACAAAAAGAAAAACAAAACAAAAACAAGAATGGAATATGGGCTCAAACTCCAGACATATTTTTTCTTTTTCTTTTTCTGACTGCTGAATATGGACTAAAGTCAGCTTACCTTGGTTCTGATTATACGTATATATACTGACACTTTTCTGATTGATCGTGTCAGTTATTATGGTGTTCTGATGGCATACGGAGGGCTGCAAGATGTAAGTGAATCTGACCTTGTTAATTCGTGCAGTTTAATATGGTAATAATCTAAATGAAGAATTTGAATCTCTTTAACATCTACAGTATCTCAAGGAGCAAAAGGCTGAGTACACAGCAAATCTAATACGCAGCCGTGTCCTGCCCTTGTATGCAGTGTCCTCTGCACCCTATTTGATTGCTTCTGCAAACTGGGTGCTTGGGGAGCTGGTATCGTGTCTACCGCAAGTGAGATCATTTCACCTTTCATGTTCTTTGGTTTTGTTGAGTACACCTGTTATCACATGCCGACTCTATGGTGTGATTAACACGAAACTCATTGCACTGTTCTTCTAATTCCCTTTTCTGTCACTGTTTTCCATTGCTTGTAGGACATGAATGGAGATGTCTATTCTTCATTGTTGAAGGGACTGGTGATGTCCAAGTATGATGAGGTTTCATCATATCCTGTTTGTGTTTCTGCTGCTGGGGCAATAACAAACCTTCTCGAGGTTGGTTGCGCTGTAACTGAGTCAACTTGAAATAGTTCTAATTTGTTCCAGCTATTCAATTGTTCGGATTTTTTTTTCCGCAGAGTGATTTCTTGCCGCCGGTGTGGCTACCAGTTCTTCAAGCTGTGCTCCATGGATTTGGCCAAGCCGATGAAATTGACTCAGTTTTATACCAGCTCCTGGGCACTATTGTGGAGGCAGGAAATGAGAATGTTGCTATTCACGTACCTTATGTTGTGTCCTCATTGACTGGTGTGGTTTCAGAAAACATACCTGCCGTCCCTAATCCATGGCCTCAGGTTCGCTCTCTTTCTCTGATCATGTTACATAGCTTGAATATTCCTTTCACAAACGGTCTCCTGGTAATCCCCACAATCAGAGTTTGAATCCCCTGGTGGTTGTGTCTGCGCGTTGTAATTTTATTTAATAAATACAAAATTAAAAAAAAAAACCGTCTCCTGGTATATTTGCCATATTCATTATTTCCCTAATATTCATGAATATTTCATTGACTTTTTATAAGATGTGCTAAGTTCTATTCGAATGAGATCTAGTTTTGACGAAGGATAAGTATTGAGATTACAAAAACAGGTTTGAACGGAACATAATAATTCCTGAAATTCATAATAGACAGCAGACCGAGGCTTTGAAGCACTGGCTGCGCTTGCTAGAGTATGGGAAGATTCCTTGCCCGAGGAGGATGAGGAAGACGAAGATCAAATGGATGAGAGGTGGAAATCTGGTCAAGACGTTATAGCAAGAGAATTTTCATCTCTACTGCAACTAGCATGGCTAATTCCTACACATACACTGGTTAGTTTGTATTCTTACTTCCGATGATTATGTCTATTATGTCTTCAAATCGAGGCACCGCTACGAACCATGAAGCTAATGCCTGCTAGCTTAACACAACCCGTCTTTATGGTACGGCTTCCCTATACCAACTTAGAGTTGCTTAAACTTGTTGCCTGACTGTCAACAGGAGGACGATGTGTTAGTCCCTTCGTGCATGGATGACTTGTCAGTGTTGCTCTTGAGCATCATGCGAAGCATAACAGACAAAAGTGCGATTCAGGAGCTGAAAATATCTGAACTGTTAGTTGTGTGGGCTAACCTGATTGCAGACTGGCATTGTTGGGAAGATCTGGAGGAAGACTTATCAACCTTTGACTGCATAAAGCAAGTAGCCAGTCTGCAGGAGGAAATGGGATTCAACTATTTCCTTGAAGAACGGATGTCTCTTCCTCCACCTGTGCCACAACGGTCTATAATTGAAGGCATCAGCACCTTTCTTAGTGAAACCATTCTGAAGTTTCCCGCAGCTACATGGAAGGCGTGCTCATGTGTTCACTCGTTACTGAACGCTCCTATATACTCACCTGAAACGAAAGGAGTCAAGAAGTCCTTGGCAATCTCTCTTTGCAAGGCTGCATTTTCTCGTTACATTGAGCTTCAGTTCAAGCCTTGCCCACAGTGGAAGCCTCTGTTGCTTGCCATATCATCTTGCTATATGAGTGATCCTGATGATATTGAGCAACTACTGGAGAAGGAAGCGGAGAGAGGATTTACTCTCTGGGTATCTGCGTTGATCTCCATTTCCAAACAATCTTTTGAATTCATCCTCACCACAGAATCTGAAATTAAGTTAGCTGGTTAGTTCAGTGTGGCTAAACTCTTACTAGATATCCCATGCCGAATCATTGTTCGACTAAAATACTGACCATGGATGTTTATAGCATGGAAGATTTACTTTAACGGGTGTAACTATCTAATGCTTGCTATGGTTTTCCATTGCATGTTCCAGTTCTGGCACTAGCTACTATATTTGAGCAGCTCCTGGGAAAAGGAATTTCCAACAATGTTCTTTTAAGCGACTGTTTTGCTACTTTGATGGAAGCTGCTGTGTGGCTCAAGGAGGTCCGAGAAGAGGGAGAAGACACTGATAATGATGATGCCGATGGCGCTGATGACGAAGAAGATGAAGATGTCGAAGATGGTGATGATGAGGATGATGAAGACGATGAGGTTTGATATTTGATGTTCTTTTATATCAATTTCCTAAAATCAGTTTTTCACTTCAATAATCTTGTCACTGTCAAATGTTCAAACACCGTCACAATTTTGTTGCCGGCATCAAGTAGTAAATCAGCTAAATGGTTTACTGACATATGACCTGTTTTCTTGGAACAAGGATTCTGAACGCGATGAACCAGAGGAAACTGAAGAACAATTCCTGGCTAGATATGCAGAAGCAGCTGCTGCAATGGAAAAAAATGGCTCAGCTGAGGAAGACGACAATCTTTCTGATCAAGACCTAGACCTCCATTTAGGTAAGTCACTACACAGTATGTTCTTACATTTAAGTAACTTTTTTACCAAAATGTCATTTGTTATCGTTCTTTTTCCTGCTCACTCATAACAGGTTGTCTGGAAGCAGTTGATCAGCTAGAAGTTGTTGGGTCCCTGGTAGAATTACATCGACAAAGTATTATGCAAATAGAGGGTCTCCCATCACCATTGGTCACTAAATTTCTAGACACATTCCCCCATTACCGCACATTTTTTCTTCACAGGTGATTTGTTCAGGAGTTAATTGGGAGGTGCGCAACCGGACTGCATATTGGTTGTGTGTTAACAGTGTGTATGATGCTGTAAGATAGGAGCTGCAGTTGATCATTCCTGTGGTGTTTTGCAAACCTATGTATTCAGTTTCCTTTCTCATGCACCTTGCTTTTCAAAATCTATAAGCACAAATAGCATCATTCTGCTCCTGCGTGGATTTTTCAACTTGCATATGTATTTGATCTTTACATGTAGGAAAATTGTGCAAGCTTCAATAAGCTTATGGGAGCTTGAGGCTTAAGTTTCCTTTCTGTCTCAGAGATTGATTTATAGAGTTTTATATGATTGTTCACAAACAAAAATACAACTGAATTGTTATAAAATTAATGTCATGGATCATTGCAGATATCATTTGTAAACCCTTGTAATCTGCCTATGTTGTTATTAATGGAAAGCATATATTAGGTACTGGGTATCAATGCGATCTTCAAGCAGGTATGCATAGTGTAAGTGTTGATAATGGAGATGCTGCAGCTGCTACTTGAAGGTTGAGCAACAAGTTCTGCTACTTGAAGGTTCAGCAACAAATTTCTTCAGTCATTTTTAGTCTCTGATTTTGGTATGGAGGAACCATCCTGGGAAAAGACCAGAGGCAAGGTGTCAAACTTGGGCAGTGACTGTTTTTTGCTGCAGCAGGAAAAGGTCATTTGGAAGAACAATAGATGTCCTAAATGAAGATATTTATAAGAGCTAACCTTAGTGCAAACGTAGATATAATGAACGTCTGGATTCTTAATACCAGTTGTTGCTTCCAAAGAGCCTCCTTCGTCAAGAGGAACAGGCTTGGTCAACTCCCACGACAGGGATTTAGGGCTATCTTCTGTTAGAGTTTTCTCTGCATGATATTTAACGCTTAGTACCAGTGCACACTTTGGATAAACAGAGAAATGCGACAAAACAATGTCGGAGCAACGGTACTGCCTCGCTACAAGCATCTGATGCATTTTTTGACTGAATTACGTATAAAGGTGATGTGAGTAGGGAGAAATGTCATACTCCGACATAGCAGTGCCTTCCAGAATCATAAATAAGAATTGATTTGCCAAAAATGAAAAAAAAAAAATTCCCACCCACCTCTGTAAGAACAGGTTTGGCTGAAATTGCAGGATATTTAACAAGACATGCTTTGCTAATATTTTCGTTGAAGACTTGAAATTCTAAACAAACCTATCACATGGAGCTTGATGGTCCAGGCACACAAGTCCTTCAGCAGACGCAAACGATAAGCTGGAGATCCATATGTTATCTGTAATTTTGACAATTATCGTTTGTTCATTATCGCATGATATAAAGAAACACCATTATCTTTCAATAACTATATCCTTCAGCTGTTTGATTCTACAACTCTACTTATAGGCTGATATAAAGAAACACCATCACTTACCAGAAGATAGACACCGTTATCCTTGAGCACCCTATAGTTTATCATCACCACTGCTTCAATATACGATGAACAGATCACGATAGAAATGACTGAGCAACCAAAACGCATTTTTCATGGTGAAATTGTTGTTTGGGTGTACCTTTCAACTTCATGAAGCATCTTAGCAGCATTCTCTCGCGAATCAGTACCACACTAAACACAAAACAGTCATGTCAGCGAATCGACAAGTAATCATTAGAATTACAATTCAATTGGTGAAACTGACCAGGATCGAGTCCAGCGTCCCTGGAAAATCAATGGAAAAAAACCATCAACATTGCAACGCACGATTACTTCAAATATTAACAACTTAATAACAAACATAAGTCACCTTTATCACAAACAGCATCAAATGAACCAGATTGGAAGGCACTCATATCTCGAACATCCATCTGCATATCTACTCAAATTTCAGGAAAGCACAACGCAACTTCATTAAATATCATTCCACAACCAAAAAATAAACATTTAACAATATGCATTCATACAGGAACAAAGCCAAATTACAGCTTCACTAAACCCATGTGGCCATGAATGCAAGAAACTGATACTTATTCAAGAAAACAGTCCCTTCTGCTGCCCTAAAGAAGTTACTGATACCAAGCTCATCAAACAAGGATACATTTCAGCTGGGGAAGATCAATGTACTTCCTCTGCATAGCTTCAATCACCACTGAAGAAACATCCACATTTACAACCTCCTCATACCCGTCCTTCACCATCCCCTCACTAAATGCTGCAACACAAAAAAAAAAAAAATTCGAATTTTAAATTTGTGCACTTTCTTGCACGATTTCCCCTGGATGTGCGATTAGGGGGTACCTGAATTGCCGCAACCGACGACGAGGACACGGCTGCGGGTGGGGATGTAGAGACGGAGGAGCGGTGCTAAGGCGGAGTATTTCTGGTACCAATCGAAGGGTCCGGATTCAGAGGCGTACCGCTTGTCCCAATACTCCGGCTCGCCGTAGGCGGTGGTGGAGGTGGACGCGGGCGACATCTTGTCGATGGAGGGGATTGCGCGCGACCGGTTGCGGAGGTAGGAAACGGGGTAATTTTCGGTTAGTGAGATTTGAGGAAGACGAAATGACGATCGGATCACGTCAACGGAATTGAGAGCGGTTGGTTAGTTGGTTTCGAGAGTGGAGTTTGAATCGGCTCTCACTCGGAAGCCGACTCGGTGCGACTCACTGAGTTGTACACCGGGTTGAAGCGGTTGCTTTTATATCACGTTTTTTTTCCTTCAAATTTTTGTGATTTGTACTTGGCTTAGTCCCTTAAAATGCGTATATTAAAATTTAAACATAAATTTGTAAAATATGAATATTCAAAATTATGATATAAATATTTTATCAAAATAATATTCTATTTCAAGATAAATATAAAAAATTATTATCAAAATAAAATTATATACGAACATATTTTCGAGTCAAACCTATGTCTATTAAATAGAAAATAACAAATAAAAAAGACAGAAAGTTTTCATGTTGCATTTGAAAGATGAGAATTATTTATGATGATGAGACTATAAGGAGAGAATCTCAATGTTTGTTTTTTTTTTATCGTTCTTGAGCCTCTGAAATTTGGTCATAGATCACCGGCAATCCCCATAGTGAGGTAAAACAAGTGGCTTCAAACATGTACCGAGCGGGGCGACTGGCTGACGGTCATATATTGCCAAATTGTTACAAGGTGATTTTTTTTCTTTTTTGAAAAAGTTTATTATCTCTTCTTTTTGCCCTTGCCGGATTTGGTTGAGGGGCCGCTAGCTGAGGCAGATGTCGTTTCTTGTTTCTTGGTCCTTCCCTGGTGCCTGGGAACCAACTCTGCGACTTGAAGCATCAGCTGCTTCCCTGCAATTATAGTGGAGTGAAAAGCTATCAGCAATGAAGTTGATTTGGAAGACAGTATATGGAATGGGAGTGATGCAGCAGTGCGGGAAAAAGTAATTGTGGGAAGTGCATGGAAACCACAAGTGGGATAAAAAAATTCCACAGACAAAAGGAGTTTACATATACCGAAGAGCTCTGGGGCATGGTCAACACGTGACGTGAAACCCGTAATTGGTTAACTCATAAGTCATAACTGGACTCATTTTCACAACAGCACGAGGCTGCATATACATGTGAATGCTATTACGAATATTAGCTTCGTAGTTCACATGGCAATATATTTAAGAACAAGTGCAAAATAGTGCTCCATCGTCGGGTATCAGCGACATCACTCCTTCAGTTCTTGCTAGAGAAACATGTTAAACCAAAGCAAATGTAACTAATAGAAATAAAAGAAGAATAAATTGAATTGAGATACACAGGTCAGGCACACGCTCTAGGTTGATTGAGATTTTGCAGTATGCGACAAGAAGGATGACTATCCAACAATTTATACACAAAGATATTCATTTGTCGTATCGTCAGATATTGCTGCAGAATGTTATTATTTATTCATTTCTTCATTGCCGTGCTCATATGAAATACATGCAAAATTTAATGGCTAAAATCTGATCAAAACCATTACTAAGATTACACAAATGACAAATATACATGGAAATGTATGCCAACAACAAATGTCACCCAGATTCAGCTACTTAGACAAGTATGAGCAAGGGGGCAAAAGAGTATCAAGAAAAACAAAAGGAATAAAAACTCACTTGAGGTAATGCCTGGATTGGAGAATGTCCCATCTTCGCGCTTGAGTAGTACCCTGACTCTCCCTCTTTGCATAAAATCACGAGGATATGCCTTATCAATCTTCAACAAAGAAGTCACACAGGAACAAATGATTCCCCACACACTTCAAATAATGCAGATTAAATAAAATCCCTCAACTAAAAATATACAATGAGACACGGTCAACACACCTCAATGGCAGCGGGGATGTTTAGATATTTGCAGGAATCATAAATCTCGACGCAGGTCGGATTTTCACAAGCTTTGCTCGTACCTATCCGCCTCCCCTCAGCTATTGTCTTCTTTGAGTTTATATAAATGGGATAAAACACAACCCACTTCTTTATATTGGGTCGCTCATCCATGTCTCAACCTGTAAAACTCAGTTCCCAAACAATCACATGCATTCCCAAACTCTAGAAAACATGCATCTCATATTCCAGAATTTTTTTTTTCAAACTGCCCTCTTTCCATATTTATTTCCTTTCTACCCTACCATAAATCACAATTTTGGTTCTACCACACTTAAAAGAAAACCGTAGCTGTAAACTGCGGTTTTCCTCAAGAGAAGCACAGTTGCAAACCAGTGATTTTACAAAAAGAAAGACCGCGGTTTAAAACCTGTGTTTTCTTATGTAAAACTGCCGTTAGTGTCTTCTAAACTACATGCTGTCAATTTTACACAAAAACACAGGTTTCAAGCCGCGGTCTAGTTTTTTATAAATCGCCGGTTTGAAACTGCATTTTTCTTGTGGAAAACCGCGATTTACAACTGCAGTTTTCTTCAACCAGGGTAGAAATGAATTTAAAAGGAATAGTAGCATAGAAAGGAAATAAAAATATGGAAAGAGGGCCTTGTGAAAAAAAATCCATATTCCAATGCAACTCCATGTTTCAAGTCAATTAAGAATGCTAGTAACATCAAAAGAGTCAAAACAGTTCCAATCTCAATCGCATTCCAAAACCCTAAAGATCCACCACCGTAAATCCTACATACACAACTCGCACAAAACCTAACATCCCACCAAAAATCCTCCTACTATAAATTGTTAATATGCAGCTTCACATGAAATTCAACTTCAAAATCGTCGATTCGATGTCAAAGTCAGCGAAGACGAAAACAAAACATTGATAAAAATCGATGCCATTTTCTAGAATTGCAGAAATTAACATGAAATCAGGAACTTACGAGATTGTGATCTTGAGCTGTAACCGATGAAGATTTCACCGAGCAGATCGCACAGACGCTCCTATCGTCTTGAAAATCCTTGCTAAGAGAAAACGCTGACGGAACTGCCCAGCCCAGGTTTTCATCATTTCAGCGAGAAGCACAGAATACGGCGTCGTTTACAATGGTATTGTCAATTGGGGTCTTAGAATGAAGCCCCTTGAGTTTCAGAATATTACATTTGGTTGGCCGTGCAGCTTGGAGCGTCGTCGCTGGAAGGAAGCTGATCGAGTTGGAGTAGAGAGGAGAAGGTAGTGGAAGGTGGTCGAGTTTGTCTTCTAGAAAATTTTTAATCGAGCGCCGGCCAAAATAGTAGAAGTGTATTGAAGTGAGCAAATTCAGTGTTCGCCGATATGATGTGCTTTGGCTGCCTTGAGCGGAGAATCAACGCCGATCTCTCCGATGAGGTCACTTTCTGCTACGGACTCTCCCACTTGCCTCTGCCAATTGGCTCCAGTGCCGTCGTTCAGGTTGAGTTTTTTTTGGTGTTGCACTTGAATTTATTGATATTTTTATTTCGTTTTTATATTTTTTATTTTGGAGGATTTTAGATGATGAGTTGTGTTTGAATGCAGGTGTCTAGTTCTGAAGCTGGGGAGAAGAGTAATCAGTTTATGGTGGTGTATTTGCCAAGTGATCGCTATGCCAGCTTGACTCAGTTTGTGTAAGACTTCTTTTGAAATATTTGATTGTGAATTTGGAGTGTTGGAGAGTTTGAAAATTTTAGAAGAAGGGTTCAAAAGTAGTTCATCGTAGAGAAAGCTTTGGAGTGTCGTTTTCATTTTGTTGGTATGGGTTCATGCCCTGAAGTTGATTAACCATATGGGACAATAAGATGAAAATGATAGTCCCAGAATACAGTTCATTGAGAAGAAGATGATATGAACATGTGTGTAATGTGTACGTACTAACTGAAATAAAGATGATGGTTGATTTTACTATTTTCCATCTCTAACGATTACATAATTCATTAGTGAACAACTGTATCAATTAATGCAAGTTGTATCATACTAGTAGGTGTTTAGTTTTCTTCTAAACACTGACACTGGTGTGATAGTTTAACCTGCTGGCTATATTGCAGTAACGAATGTCTTCCACAAGATCAGACTGGCAGTGAAGGTTGTGTAAATAACGAGTTCAGTCCGGTTGACGGAGATCGTTTGGATTTCGATGGAGGTGCTGAACTAGATACTTTATCAAATGAAACTTCAAGGCTGGGATCACGAGGTTCTGACTTGGATTATTCTGGTAGGTTCTCATATACGAGGATAATCAGCTCACTTGCTCCCCTTGCTCAGTGTGGCATCTGTTCACCATCTATATTCAAGGAAATTGTTAACAATTTCTCATCTGGCTCGTCGGAGGATCAAATATTGCAATCACTGGACAACTTAATTACAGGAAAAACAACTAGGGTAGATAGTATAAATTTCCTTTCTTTAATTGGGATCCCGTCATTTAATGAAAGTTCTTTTCCTGGATGCCTAAGACATCCAAACATAGCACCCTGCCTTGGGATTCTAAAAACAGCTGGATATGTTAATATTGTCCTTCCTATGACCCAATATACCTTAGAAAATGTTCTTCACTTTAGCCCTGATGCCTTGAAGTCTGATTGGCACATTAGATTCTTAGTATACCAACTGCTATCTGCACTAGCATATATGCATGGTTTAGGGGTTGCACATGGAAATCTATGCCCATCCAGTGTGATGCTGACCAAATCATGCTGGGTTTGGCTGCAGATATTTGATAAGTCGCAGTCGGTTAAAGAAATTACCAACAAAGAATGCATCTACCCTCAGATGCAGGAGTTGAGTTGCAGTCTTGATAATTGTGCATCTCAGGGTGTGTATGCTGATTTGAAGCTTTGCACATCTGAAGATTGGCAGGCTGCGTTTCATTTTTGGTGGAAAGGGGAGATGAGTAATTTTGAGTATCTACTTATTCTTAATAAATTAGCGGGAAGAAGGTGGGGTGACCACACTTTTCACCCAGTTATGCCCTGGGTTATTGATTTCAGTACAAAACCAGATGAAGATTCTGATGCTGGGTGGCGAGACTTGAGCAAATCCAAATGGAGGTTAGCAAAGGGTGATGAACAGTTGGACTTCACATATTTAACTTCTGAAATACCACATCATGTGTCAGATGAGTGCCTATCTGAATTGGCTGTCTGCAGTTACAAAGCAAGAAGGCTACCACTACATGTTCTTCGTCTTGCTGTTCGTTCAGTTTATGAACCAAATGAATACCCTTCTACGATGCAAAGACTTTATCAATGGACTCCTGATGAGTGCATTCCTGAGTTCTATTGTGATCCTGATGTTTTCTTGTCTCTTCATTCTGGTATGGCCGACTTAGCTGTTCCTCAATGGGCAAGTGGTCCAAAAGAGTTCATTAAACTGCATAGAGAGGCCCTAGAGAGCAAAAGGGTCTCTTCTGAAATACATCATTGGATTGACATCACCTTTGGCTATAAAATGTCAGGTCAGGCTGCTGTTTCTGCAAAAAATGTTATGCTGCATTCAGCAGATTCAAAATGTCCTCAGTCAGAGGGCCGTCGCCAGCTCTTTACTTTGCCACATCCAGTTCGTCGTGGAGCAACTGGTGCATCCCCAGTGGAATATCATTACTTGGGAGAACTGGAAGAAGCATCTATTTTTGCTGAACATGCTTCACATTTGGCTCCCATCTATTTGTACCATTCAGAAAACAGTGACAGGGCTATATCTTCTACAAGCACCCCAGAGGTGAAGAACTCTATGAGTGATGCGCCTTGTCAATCTTACTATGGCTACAATCACGAGTCGCCATCTGACATGAATTTAAGTTACCTTCTTGAATATTTTGAAAATGAAGATGATAGTTCAAGTGGCTACCAGGATTATATACTCTGGAAACAAAAATCTTCACATTCAACAACCTTTTCTGAAAAGACTGCAGTAGACATATTTTCTATTGGATGTATTTTAGCCGAACTTTATTTGAGAAGGCCACTTTTTGATAAGAACTCGTTAACAACCTATTTAGAGAGAGGAGTGCTGCCTACATTGATGTATAAACTGCCTTATCACATCGAGCCACTTGTTGAGGCATGCATTACAAAAGATTGGAGCAGGTATGGAATCAAATATATTTTGAACATCATATTTGAAATTGTAGAAGTATACTATTGTGTGCCTAAATCGCTTAATTCGTTGAAGTACTATTGACAAAAGATTATTTGGAATCTGGATTTGTCTGCTATAGTCTCTTTGCGTGCTCTTCTGTTCTGGGAGTTCAAACTTAAAGTTATTTTTAAATCAAATAGGTGGCTATCTGTAAAGTTGAACTATCAACAAAAGAATCTTTGTAATCTAGATTTGTTTGTAGTTCCTTTTTGCATGCACTTCTATTTTGGGAGTTTGAACTGAAAGTTATTTTTTCAAATCAACTAGGAGGCCATCTGTAAAATGTCTGCTGGAATCTCCTTATTTTACAAACACAGTCAGGTCATCCTATTTGTTTCTCGCCCCTCTTCAACTCTTAGCCACAGATGGATCTCGCCTTCAGTATGCTGCCAATTTCGTCAAGAAAGGGGCTCTAAAAGCAATGGGAACATTTTCAGCTGAAATGTGTGCTCCCTATTGCTTATCTCTTGTAGTGAATTCTTTATCGGATAC
Source organism: Kalanchoe fedtschenkoi (assembly GCA_002312845.1). NCBI lineage: Eukaryota > Viridiplantae > Streptophyta > Magnoliopsida > Saxifragales > Crassulaceae > Kalanchoe > Kalanchoe fedtschenkoi. The sequence goes on along the minus strand of NQLW01000089.1, from coordinate 818,018 downwards.
TGAAGCCGAGTGTGCGTACATAATACTGGAAGAATTTTTAAAATATTTGGAACCAAAAGCAGTGACGGCATTGATGCTGCCTGTCATTCAAAAGATTCTACAGGCTAGTAAAAGTTTCACCCGTGCAATGAATCTCGCTTTGTGATTTGCACTAGTAAATGATTTCATTGTAGTTTAAGATCTTTGATTTTTTCTCGGTTCATTCTGTTTAGGCTACTGGTTACTCGCGTTTGAAAGTTTCATTGCTCCAAGAATCTTTTGTTCGGGGAATATGGAATAAGATTGGCAAACAAGCATACCTTGAGACTTTGCATCCTATGGTCATATCAAACCTTGTTCTTTCTCGTCATAAAAGTTCAGAGGCTGCTGCTTCTGTGCTACTTATTGGTTCCAGTGAAGAGCTCGGTGTCCCTATCACAGTCAATCAGGTTGAACAGATCACTCTTGCTATTTCTTATGTCAATTTTTGTTATTCATTTGGGCAAGCACATACACCCTTTATCTGCTTTAAGAAAGATACATGCACCCCGATTTACTGTTGCAGCCTTTAATTGTGAAAACATAGGGGCATTTTTTCTTGCTACTTCTTACTGACTCGCACTTTTTGAAGCAGACTATCGTGCCATTAATTCAATGCTTTGGTAAAGGACTCTGTTCAGATGGGATAGATGTGCTGGTTAGAATTGGTAAACCCGATATCTGGAACTTATTACCTGTCATCACCTTGGCTTATTAAGCTACAATTTTTCCTTATCAACCCAGGTGGCTCTTTTGGTGAAAACTTTATTGTTAAGCAGATCCTTCCATTGGTCAAATCTGTCATGACCGCCTGCATCAATACAGCATCTAAGCAGACCACTGAACCTGTTCAGAGCTGGAGTTCCTTGGCACTACTTGACAGTCTAATGTGTTTAGATGGTCTCATGGGATTCTTACCAGGGGAGTTGATAGTGAAAGAGCTAATCGAAGTATTGCACTCAATCTCATGTATACGTTAGTTACATACATGAACCATTCTGATCATTTTCATTTCTTTACACCCCGCAGGATGGAAACTTTCCACATGGCACTATACTCATGCAGTCCATCTCAGATATTGTGGTGCTCCAGGTGGTTAAATCTTTCATATTTCAACATTTTTTTAGGGCTTCTGTTTTATACACGGTCTTATGGATCAAAATATAGATGTGACAGTCTCAGGTTGAAGAAGAACCGTCTGAGACATCTCAACATAGTAAAATGAATTTTGAATTATGTCCTCATTGTTGAAGGAGGAACAGAAATATTGTTTAGTAATCAACTCCTTGTCATTCAAACATTTTAACATCGCATTGTCTGACAAGTTTACTCATAGTCACTTGTCGTTCGGTAATGTATCACAAAACGAATACGCCTAAATCTGTAGGTTTACTATCTTTCAAGTTTTGTAATTCCTAAAATACCAACTCATTTTATTTGTAAATTTTTACTTTTTTTTCAGGTTGCGGGTACCTCCCTCATCAATCTTTGTTATAGAATAGGATCAGATCTGACAGCACTCCATGTCATGCCCAAGCTAAAGGAACTGTTTGATCAACTTGCTTTTCCTCAAGGAGTAGCTGGTGCAACGACTTCTAATGGAAGGAATGTAAATGTATCCAAGCCCTTAGGCGACAGTGAGGCTCAGTTTGAAAGCCGTATTGATCTTATGTAAGTACCACCAGATTAGATATTGTATGTCTGTCGACCCCGGTGCATGAGTACCATGTTCTTTTAGTTTGCATAATTTTTGGTTTGCACGTTTAACTATTTCAGTCTGCTTCTGTATCCTTCTTACGCTGCTCTTCTTGGCATTGAGAAACTACGCCAATGCTGCTCTACATGGCTGCTCTTTGAGCAGTATCTTCTGAGGACTCATAACTGGAAGGTATTGTTGTTTTCACTATTTCACGGCATATAATATGAGAAGTAGCTACATCATTTGCATCTAATAGAAATTTCATTTCATAATTTTCTATTACTTTCACATTCAGTGGGAACATACAGCTGACGCAGCTCGTGGAGATTTCGAAATAGGTCAATCTAGAAGACCCTTATTTAGCAAGGCATCCACTGATTATAGTCCAGCTAAACTATTGCTTAATGGGGTTGGGTGGTCTGTACCACAATCTCAAGGAACAAGAGGTGTCAAAACCTTGATGCCCCCGAAGAGAGCTCCCAACTCCCAAAACAATGGAGTTGGAAGGCAAGACTCAATCAAGCACAATGAAAAGCGTGAACCTTGGTTTTATTTTCCAACTGTAGCTGTCAGCTGGGATGGACTTGAATTTCCAGGACGTGCAGGTAATATGAAAGACGAGCTTCCATGGAAGATAAGAGCATCTGTTTTGCACTCTGCACGTGCACACCATGGAGCCCTAAGATCGCTAGCTGTTTGTCAAGATGAGTGTATCATTTTTACTGCGGGTGTTGGTCCAGGCTTTAAGGGTACTGTCCAGAAGTGGGATTTAACAGGAGTTGATTGTGTTTCTGGTTATTATGGCCATGAGGAGGTTCGTTCTCTTATCCTTTCGGTCATACATATTTACTCATTAAATTGATGCTTCTTTGTGGAGCTGTAGTTTTTTGTTGATTTTGTTTCTCTTTTGTGTTATAATTTATGTAGGAAAACATGTGGTACTTTTCTAGGTATTCCTCATTAGTCAATTCAATAGATTGATAGATATACCAGAATTTAGTGATTGGCTATATGATACTGTGACTCAATTTTCCAGGTTGTAAATGATATGCGTGTTCTATCGTATTCGGGAAGAGTTGCTTCTTGTGATGGAACGATACATATCTGGAATAGTCAAACTGGGAAACTGATTACGGTATTTGCAGAGCCATCAGCTGAATCTGCATATTTTCCTAGCCCTTTGTCAGCAGAAATGAAGGATAGCAATGAGGCTGTCAATATGATGAATTCCAATTCGTTGTCAAGTGGTATATTAGCCAACGCGTTTGATGGGAGCTTGTACACTTCCATGCATTTATTAGAAAGCTCCAATAAGCTTGTAGTTGGTACAGGAAATGGCTCTCTCAGGTTAGATCTGTCAATTGCATTACTTATGGTATAACGTTAATGAACTTATGAAATCCATTTCGTATTCTCCATTTTTTTCCCAACGTGAATGCAGATTTATTGATGTTGTAAGTGGAGAGAAGCTTCACCTCTGGAGGTGTGAAAGTCTCCGATCTGGTTTTCCTTCACTTGTATCCTCCATATGCTCGTTTGAATCAGATAACATTCAAGCAGCTGAATCTGGGCAGTCTTCCTGGATGGCGGCTGGATTTAGTTCTGGAAATTGCAAGCTAATTGATGCTAGGAGCGGAAATGTCATTGCTACTTGGCGGGCTCATGACGCGTTCGTGACAAAGGTAAGCATTGAGGTTCTCCGCATTCTAGAATGCAATGTTTCATCTTACCTGCATTTATTTTGTTTTGGTTTGCAGTTGGCTGCGCCGCAAGATCATCTTCTTGTTTCAAGTTCTCTTGATAAAACTCTACGAGTTTGGGACTTGAGAAGGTGATATATATCATTCCTTTTGTGCGGAAATCAATTTTTTTTAAGAAGAAAATATCATTTAAGCAAAAAAGGGGTGCGCGAGCGCACTAAACAGAACTCAATTAAACATCTCTTTGCATCATATGAGTGCACTCTTTTTGCAGGGACTGGTCATCGAATCTGTCTGTTTTCAGAGGTCATTCGGATGGAGTTACAGGTTTCTGTATATGGGGTCAAAATGTAATATCAATAGCTAGAAACAAGATTGGAGTCGCATCTCTATCCAAAACTGCAGATGAAGTAAGTACTCAGACGCCTCTTTAATTTTTGAGGCTGTTAATTTGTTGTGGGTCCCCTAATTTAAAGGCAGATTTGGCGAAACAAAATGACTTGCTCATATCAAACCTAAAACAATTGGATCATTAGTATTTGTGGAAGCATTTGATCTATTAGTCACAGGCCCCCAATTTTAGATCCCTTTAACTTAAAAATTAGCCTGCAAGCTGCAACCCTCATGCTTCTATGGGCAAGTGAATAAGACATGTTCTGCTTCTTTAATAGGAAAACATGTGTAGTAAAGACATGCAGCATGCTCGTCATGTTGAACAAGTTGAGTAGTGCCATACCTCTTAAGTACACGATTATTCTAAGCTACATAAAATAACAAAATATATCATTTTTTAATCATCATTGCATGATCTCTACCTCTCCTGAGTCAGCTCGCTAGTGCTGTCTCAGGCCCTTTTGTAGCGCTGTGCGCCTTTTCTGCCTTTGAATAGAAAAAAAAAATATTAAAAAAAAAAAAATCATCATTGCATGATTAGACGGCTGCCTAGTTTCTTACTGCTCTCTCAGAATTTACCTAGTTTATGCTCTTTTAATCTGCTGGCCTTCTTATTTAATTTTGCTTATTGTGTATTGAATAAAGTGACCAACTTTTATCTGCACATATTCTAAAATGCAATATACCTTTAGAAAAGGAATTTTGCAAGAACCAGCCATGTGTAATTTTATGCACCCAATGCTCAATTTTTTCACTCAACTCTCGGACAGGATGGAGGAGGGCAGCATCGGATTGTACCTCAAAGCCTCTTCTCTGCAGATCGAGGAAGCAAATTCTTATCTGTATTATCTAGTGTAAATGTTCTACCATTTTCACGGTTATTTTTAGTTGGAACGGAAGATGGATTCATGCGAATATGCTGTTAATTTTCTTTCTGTACATATACCTCTCGAAGTCACCATCAGACATATTCCTACCATTGTTATGTATCAGTGTTGTATTACTATATGTTCATGTTTAACGTCCATGACTGAAAAGTATACGCAGATGATCAGCACCTTGTTTCAAAAATTTTATCGAAAGAGTGTTGGATGAGATAATCAAATACTTAATTTTATAACAAAGTGTATAAGATTCAAATGTCATTGGAGAGATCTAGTTTAATTTTGTGAGTATTCTTTTACAAGTCTACAATAGGCAGTCATTCTGTATTAATATCAATCAGTCTATTTGATTCTTTTAATAATTTTTTTTTTAAAAATATTTAAATTATTTTTTGGGTAAACTACAAAAACATAATCCGAACTACCGTCCATTTTCAAATTAAGTACCGAACTTTTAATTTCTTCAATTTCAGTACCGAATTTTTTAATTTTTCAATTTCAGTACTATACACTTAATAAAATGAGAAATTAACATGAAATATGAGAATTAGTTTAAAAGTCTAACTCTTTAGCTAGAATTTTAAAACTTGCATAAACATATCGGACCCAACATATGTTTTTTTATATAAATTTTCTCATTTTATTAAGTGTATAGTACTGAAATTGAAGAATTAAAAAGTTCGGTACTGAAATTGAAAAAATTAAAAGTTCGGCACTTAATTTGAAAATGGACGGTAGTTCGGGATATGTTGTAGTTTACCCTTATTTTTTTTACTAATACGATGGTTCATTGAAAATGTGGGATGAAAAGAATAATTTTGAATAAAATTAAGTTTTATATTTGATTCACCATGGGCAATGAAAACAAAATATTAAATTTCAGCACAAAACTTACCTCACTTTTTCATGAGAAATTCATTTTTTTTTTACTAATTTTCATGCTATTTTCACTTCACCTATCGTACAAAATGCAAACCAAAAATAAAAATACATATGATAGTTTATGAGTGATTGAAGAAACACAAAATTACATCTTTTATGTTTGCAACAAATTGTTCAATTAGGATCTTAACTCCTAAATTTAATGCTCTGAATCAACTTTTAATTTATTTCAAAACCATGTCAAATAAGATTTCAATCATAAGAATATAAAATTAAAAAAACGGCGTCGTTGCATGGAACATGCAGCCCAACACCGAGAAAATCACAGCGCGAAGCCAGCCTGTTTACGTCTCTAACGCTAACCGCGTCGCCGTCGCCACCCACTTTCTTCCCACGTCCCCACCAACGGTCCAGATTCACTCTCACCTAATTATTAATCATAAATAAATTATTTATTAAATCTGCGCCGTCCGATCCCAGATCTCATCTCGTCTCACCAACCATCAACTCCCGTTTCCACCAACAAAATATTCGCTATAAATACCCCCTCATATGTCTGCGCTCCAACTCGCAAAACCTCCTCCTCCTCCTCCTTCGACCCATCCTCATCCCCTGCCTCCGGCATCTCCCAAAGGTGCGTGACTGCGTTCTGCTTCCGTCAATGAGTTTCTATTTGAGCTTGCTAGCTCAAAATCTGCTGTTTAGTTGATTGGTTAGTTGGTGTAAAGAGTCTATTCAAGTGGATCTTCCGAGTTAGGGTTCTGCAATTTAGAGTGTAGTTGAGGTATGAATCGAATGGAGATTATTATTGTTACCAATCAGTTTGGGTGAATTCAGTTGAGCTTTGAGCTGTGTGTATTTTCATCTCTTGTTGTCAGCTTTAATCCTGACTAGTTTCAGTTCAGCTCAATTTCAGCAGAAGTAAATACGCCGCCTGAGCTGCAGATTTCGTTGAATTTGAGTTGATTCATTGTCTAGGGTTTTAGATCTGAGTTCAGTCCAGCTGGCTGCTTTCTGGAAATGTTGTAGTTTGCAGATCTCATTATTCAGTGGCAGTTGATTGTTTGCTGGTTCTTTTCTTTCTAGATCTGCAGTAGATTGATTTTTTTTATGCACTTTTGTTCGTTTTCTATCAAATCTGCATGTCCATTTCATTTTGTTTCCAGTATATAGCTGAGGTTAACTGTGAAGATGAGACAATATCAACCACGAAGAAAATAGGATCTTCGTGATACACGATTGTCTTTTAATACCGCGAAGAGAGTTTATTGGAAACAAAATGAAATGGGCATGTAACTTTGATAGAAAACTATGAAAATGACATAAAAAATTTTTTGACTGATGTCTTTATGGGTGTGGTGCAGCTTGTTTGAGATGGAGACCTTCCTATTCACATCTGAATCTGTCAATGAAGGGCATCCAGACAAGCTTTGCGACCAGATCTCTGATGCTGTCTTGGACGCCTGCCTTGCGCAGGATCCCGATAGCAAGGTGGCATGCGAGACGTGCACCAAGACCAACATGGTGATGGTGTTTGGAGAGATCACCACCAAGGCTGATATCGACTATGAGAAGATTGTGCGTGACACCTGCCGTGAGATTGGATTTGTGTCAGATGATGTTGGTCTGGATGCTGACAACTGCAAGGTGCTGGTGAACATTGAGCAGCAGAGTCCTGACATTGCGCAGGGTGTTCACGGACATCTTACCAAGAGGCCTGAGGAGATTGGTGCTGGTGATCAGGGACATATGTTTGGGTATGCTACTGATGAGACCCCGGAGTTGATGCCTCTTAGCCATGTGCTTGCTACTAAGCTTGGAGCTCGTCTGACCGAGGTTCGCAAGAATGGTACCTGCGCGTGGTTGAGACCTGACGGCAAGACCCAGGTGACCGTTGAGTACCACAATGACAATGGCGCCATGGTTCCTCTCCGTGTCCACACCATCCTCATCTCCACCCAGCACGATGAGACTGTGACCAACGATGAGATCGCAGCCGATCTCAAGGAGCATGTCATTAAGCCTGTTGTCCCAGAGAAGTACTTGGATGAGAAGACCATCTTCCACCTTAACCCATCTGGCCGCTTTGTCATCGGTGGCCCGCACGGTGATGCAGGTCTCACCGGCCGCAAGATCATCATCGACACATACGGAGGCTGGGGCGCCCACGGTGGTGGTGCATTCTCCGGCAAGGACCCAACCAAGGTTGACAGGAGTGGCGCCTACATCGTGCGTCAAGCTGCCAAGAGCATTGTTGCCAGCGGACTTGCCAGGCGTTGCATTGTCCAGGTCTCTTACGCCATTGGTGTCCCGGAGCCGCTGTCGGTCTTTGTGGACACGTACGGAACTGGCAAGATCCACGACAGGGAGATCCTCAAGATCGTGAAGGAGACCTTCGACTTCAGGCCGGGTATGATCGCCATCAACCTGGACCTTAAGAGGGGTGGAAATGGCCGGTTCTTGAAGACCGCTGCCTACGGACACTTCGGCAGGGAGGACCCTGACTTCACATGGGAGGTGGTGAAGCCGCTCAAGTGGGAGAAGGCCTAAGCTGCTCGTTCAAAGAACCCCGTGGGTCTTCCGCCTTGTCTCTGTGCGAGGAGGAGGAGCCATTTTGCCTCTTTATATCGTTTGGTTTTTTTAACTTTGTCGTATGTTGTCTGTTTGTTGTGTTTATTTATAATCACTGGGTAAGCCTGAGAAGTACGTACGTAGAAAAGAATATCCAAAGCTGTGTGTACTAGCCTGGTTGTATCCCATAATAAAATTCTAGAAGTCCCAACCCTGTTTTGGCAAAAAAATGGCGAGTACGTTTTTTTTTTAACCATCTAAATTCATCCAGATTCAACCTAATAAATTCATTTTGTTAAAGACTCAAGGTCGAGACAAATGTTAAATTATACTCTCTTTTTTTATATAATAATCGTTATATTAGTGGTTGATGATAGAATTATTTTTTATTTAATTATGATAATGAAATGATTAATGTTTATTTTTTAAGATTGTTTTAGATATTAAATACATATTAAAATTATTAATTGATGAATAAATTAAATGACAAATTAAAGAGAATATAGAAAATAAATCTATTTGGGGTCGTGCTATAGTGATGTCACAAGTACCTTTGCCCTCAAATAGGTATTAATTTTTCAAAGTGTCATTTCTTCAAGTTCTGTTATCCTTTCTACCAATTTATTTTTTATTCTATCATATTTCAATAAAATCGTGATTTTCTTAATGAAGATCGTCTTTTTTTTTTTTTTTACAAAATCATTGTTTGTAAACCGCGGTTTTGACAAAGCGTAGTGTTGGAAGACACCAAAACCATAATCGTAAACCGCGATTACTTAAAAACTGTAATTTCGAATTGCGGTTTTATTTTTTGTAAAACCACCTGTTTGAAAAAAAAAATTAAAAAGAATAATAAAACTTGAAGAAAGGACATTTTGAAGAAAAAAAAATCGAAACAAGTGGAGTCTAATCTCTAATGGCATTATGATTTTATCAAGATAATTTCATCTGTTAGATTGTTGACCATATGGTTATTTTTCACTTGTGATTGGGTAAGAAGCCCAATCTAATGACAATATGATTTTATCAAGACCAATTTAATCTGCTAGAACCGTTGATTATATGATTAGGTTTCACTTGTTTTATAGTTGTTTTCACCTTTTTGATACACATTTAATCAAGTTTTCTGAATCTTATTAGAGGCTTGATACATGAATAATTATCAACCTCATTTTGTATTTTGGAAATTTATATATTGGAGAGTTCAATCTATATAATGTAGGCTGGTGATGAATGAGATACGTTAAAAGTTGGGAAAAATATGAAACCAAGTCAGCACTAACATCAGTTATAAATTTAAAAGTGTTACTATCTCCAATTTATAATTTTTAGATTTTTTTCATTTTGACATCTATGTGTAATTACATGATTTATAATTTTATTCAAAATTAGTTTTTAAAATTTTCAAACCTTCCTCTAGTCTTAATTACAAATCTCATTTTATTTTTTATTTTTTATGTGAATCAACAAGTCATCTTCTGGGATTAAAGATAGGTTTGAAAATTGTGAAAGTATATTTATGGTAAAATTACAAATCATGTAATTACACATGTGAGCCTAAATGAGAATTACCTCAGAATTAAAAATTGGAGATATTAACATCCTTAAATTTACAACAAACTTATTTTCATACTTTTCTCATAAAAATGTAAATCTTCTTCCTCTTGCTTTTCTTAAATTGGTTAAATCCATATTCTCATATCTTAATATGGCATTAGAGTTCTCAAATGACTTGTAGATATTTCATCATTCTTTCCTCAACACTTAATCCTTTTAACGGTGAAAGAGCTAAAAAAATTAAATGAGTAGAGTTCAAAAAAATTAATTTAGTATAATATAACCATTTACGTTAATACATGACGAATTTTATAGTTTAAAATTGGTGAAATTGATGGCACTGTGTTGTGAAGTAATTTTAGTTTTTTCTTAAAAAAATTCAAATTATTTATTATCATTTTTATAATTAAGAATCAAATATTTTACTTGGACTGTATACAATTATGTTAAATGGAAAAATTGGGCCCTTGATTTGAGTTATAATTTTGGGTCAGTATATTTGTATTGTTTGAAACATGAGGGTATAAGCATAAGTTACACAATTTGGTAGGATCAATTTACAATTTGGTGGTTGTTTGTGTGTATTTCATAAATTTTAGGAAAAAAACCCAAAAGGGGTTCTGAACTATCACTGTTTACCTAATTGCGGTCAGAACTACCACGATTTATAAAAAGGGTGCGATGAAAAAAAAATTAAACTGATTTTCTAAAATAAAATTTACCATTACATTTCTAAACTAATATTATTATAAGACTTAGATTTGTGTGACAAAATTACGTCGTTTCGTTATCAAAAGACGTCGTTTGGTTATCAAAAGACGTCGTTTTCTTTATGTGTGCAAAACAATATAATTTATTTTGATAGCCAAACGAAATAATTTTCGCACACAAATCGAAGTATAATAATAATAGTAGTTTATGAATGTATTGATAAATTTTATTTTAGAAATTAAATTAAATTTTTTTTAATCGCATCCTTTTTGAAAATCATGGTAGTTCTGACCGCAATTGAGTATGCGATGATAGTTCAAAGCCCCATTTGGATTTCCTCCCTAAATTTTAGTATATTTTAAAAAAATTCGTCCAAGTCATATGACCCTCCTCCGGTATTGTGGTTGTCCTTCAAACATTCTGACTCGTCCGGTCCTAACATTTTGGAGTTATGAGAGTTTTGAACTATCACTGCTTACCCAATTGTGGTCAGAACTATCACCACTTATCCAATTATGGTCAAAATTATCAATTTTCAAAAAGGATGCGTTGAAAAAAATAGACTGATTTTCTAAAATAAAATTTATCAGTATATTCATAAACTAATATTATTATAAGAATTAGATTCGTGTGCGAGAATTATGTCGTTTGGTTATTAAAATAAATAATATCATTTTGGGCATGCAAAGAAAATGGCGTCTTTTCATACGCAATCATCCATAATTCTCAACAATATTAATAAGATCAATTATATTTAAGAAATCAAACAAACTTATCTTAACCATTATCCAAAATCAATCCAATTTTTTTTTTCAATCGCACCCTTTTTCGAAATCGTGGTAATTCTGACCACAATTTGGTAAGTGATGATAGTTCAGAGCCCCTTTTGGATTTTTCCCAGAAAAAAATTGGGCCCTTCAATATGTGAGAAAAAGTTTATCATCATTTTTGTATATAATTAATTTCATTAAATAGAATTTTAATTATTTTAGCAAACATAAATAAATTTATTTTTTCTTTTTTTATATCAAACTTATTAAACTAATGCACACAAATATATAATTACTATTTTAATATAAAGATATATATGTTAGTCTTTTTTTTAACATTTTCATCTAAAGTCAATATATTATTATATTCATTGTGATGACAGAAAATAGTACATTAAAAAACTATTTAAAATAAATGTTATACATAGTCAAACATAAATATATGAGTATAGTGGTGTAATGACATAGCAATTAATATTGCACTTAGAACCTGACTCTTGAGGTATAAAACACCTTTTGAAACTCTATTTAAAAAAAAAAACCATTAGATATAAGTTCTTCCTAACAGCAATCAAGTGTATTTTTATTGGCTATCCTTTTGGGAAAAAAAATTATAAACTATATGATCTTCAAAACGAAACTATTTTCTGTAGAAGAGATGTTGGTTTTTTTTGAAATCGTCTTTTTTTTTTTTCATAACACTAGTTCTTCTTAGCCACATTCATTCCCATCATCTCATGATATTCTTACACCACCCTCTACTTTCTTCTCATACGCAATCTTATGACGTTCGAAGTTCTTTCTCACCCTCATCAAATTTTCCAACATCACCCTCAGAGTCTCACACACCTCCTCATACAGCTCCATCATCCTCAAATTCTCATATACCATCAAATGTCTCTCCTCTATCTTTGTCAGACCCTCATTATACATTTACCAGTATTTTTCTAGATGCATTAGACACTAAATTGACTTCTAAATTTAATGACTATGTGATTCCTTCCGAATCGGCCGGATGTACCAACATTGGGCTCTTCTCATCAAGATAAGTTCCAAGTTAGCATTTCTCACTTTGTTTCGTACGCCAAACTACATCCGTCTAACCTTGCATATATCTTAGCTGTTGATAAGAATCTCAAACCCACTTCTTATACATAAGTTTCTAAAAATTCTTATTGGGTTGAAGCCATGAATAAATAACTCCAGGCATTAGAACTTAACAATACATGAAAAATAACTAACCTTCTTACATGTAGGAGGGTTGTGAGTTGTAAGCGGGTTTATAGATTCAAGTAAAATGCGGACAGTACCTTGGATGGGTACACAGTTTGGCCGGTCGTGAAAGGGTTTACTCAGACGGTTCGACTGAATTAGTTGAACACCTTTGTGGTTGTTGCCAAATGGCCAGTATACAATTCTCTTGCTTGTTGTAGTGGCTCGAGACACTACAACACATGTGACTTTAGACAATATTTTTTAGGTATTTGACGACACTTAAACAACACGCGTTTTAGTAAGTCAAATATTTCAAACAACGTCTAATGTATACATTTTTGACGGTGTTTTATGTTATGCGGAAGCGTGTAATATAACAAGTAAATTATTGAACAACTAATTGCAACGAATGGTTCCCAGGAAAGATTGGGGAGACACAACGGTCTACTTCAGAATATCCAATCTCCTAGACATAACCACCCTTCAGAATATCCCCAGGTATTCCTAGACATGATATTCCTATGCAATTAAAAGCACAATAACAACTAAAATTATACTACCAAAGAGAAAGCTACTAAAACAATAATAAAATTCAGAATATCCAATCTCCTAGACATAACCACCCTTCAGAATATCCCCAGGTATTCCTAGACATGATATTCCTATGCAATTAAAAGCACAATAACAACTAAAATTATACTACCAAAGAGAAAGCTACTAAAACAATAATAAAAACAAGAACACCAAATTTAACGAGGTTCAGCCAGTGGGGCCTACGTCCTCGGACACCGACACAAAATTTATATTTCACTCAAGAAATATTACAAAGGGGGAAAGAGTATCCTTTAGCTTATTAGAAGATAGTAGCTTAGGATTGGTGTGTTTTGGAAGGAAGGAGGGGGCCTCCTTATATATGGCCTTGGAGGGAGCCAACTACTCCATCCCACCCGATGTGGGATTGGAGCCACAATCAACATTTTACGGTAATAAACAACTTCTAAAAGCATCGTCTAAAATGTATATCTTAAACGGTGCATTTAGGTAATAAAACTAAAGTATTTAAATTAAACGATGTCTATAGGTTTACACTTTGGATGACAATTCTTACCAATAAGCTTCATATGTTGTAATTTTAATTATTTTTATAGATCTTCTATGATACTTTAGACGGCGTCATAAGCGGCATTTAAAGCATA
>NQLW01000089.1:766308-803594 GCA_002312845.1 Kalanchoe fedtschenkoi | reverse complement strand
AAACAATGTTTATTTTCTCCAAATGTCATTTAGAGTTACAAATTAAACAATAAAATGATGCAAATTTCATTCAGCATCACTTAAACGATGTTTTTTAACAAAAAAATCACTGTCTATATGCTAAATAAAGTCTAAAGTAAGCGTGTTAAAAGTCAGTTATGTACTTCCTGCGCAGCTGCGCTGCATACAAGGTTCCATAGAAATCATCTTACTCCAAGCCCGTTTGTCGCCTCCTCAGGTCTTTACACGACCTTAAGCAAGCGCGTCATCAGTGTTTCATAACTTCTATGCGGCTCTGATTGCCTATGATTTTAATCAGTGTGCCAACGATCATTCACTGTTTAGTACCTTTATATCTCTTTTGATATATGTCGATGATATTCTTGTTAATGGTGATTCTTTGCTACTCTGAAATAGTTTTTAGCTGGCAAAGTTTTGCTTAAAGACTTGGGCCTTTTTCTGTATTTTTAGGCATAGAAGCTGCTCTAAGGAACTTACCATGAGTCAGTTTAAGTACACCATGGAGATACTTATTGATCATGGGTTCTTAGTGCAAGCTTACATCTATTTCTATGGATGCTCAGCTCAAACTTGGAGTCTCTAAGCAGTCCTGCCTTGCCAGACCTAGAGCCTTATTGGCGCCTTGTGGGTTGTCTTATACTCTCTCTGTCATATAATACATGTTGTTTAAGGTTAATTTGAATAGATTAAGGTGAAGTTAATACTAGCGTTTGGACAAACTTGATAAGTAGGTGGTTAGTATTTTTTTTAAAAGTTCATGCAAAAAGTAAAGATGATTACTGGTGAGGAATGTATTTTTTATTGATTATGATAATGAAGTGGTCAATGTTTGACATTTTAAGATAGTTGTTGAAATTAAATATGCATTGAAAATTGTTAGTGACAAGTACAAATGAGCAAAAAAATTCAGTTAAGTGACATGTAAAAAAGGACAGAAGAAGTATAACTTACAATCATAGAGCTAGATATTGCCTTCACACTGCACCATCTCACTCATTTTTTTTGCTGCACCTTGTGAGTATCATCTTCATTCTTCAGGCTACTTTTAAAGTTGTTCGGTATCTGAAATCAACACCTAGAAAAGGGTTTTTTTTTTTTTTACCTCAATTCTTCCACTATGCAGCTTCGTGCCTTCTGTGATGAGGATTAGGGCCTTACATGTTACTGATCTCACTATAGTTGAAATCGGGTGTGACAGCAAATCTGTTCTTACCAATGTTCACAATTCTAACTATAGTGAGCACACAAAACACGTAGCGATTGACTGCCACCTTGTTCAAGGTTATGTTGCTGATGATTTTTTTCAGCTGGTGCATTTCCCTGTGTGGAAACAACGGTCTGATTTCCTCACTAAAGTATTGTCTGTTGCTTCCTTTCATCATCTAATCTTCAAGTTCGACCTTTTTGATTTGTACCATGTTAAGCTTGCCGGTCTCGGCCAATACCTGTCGAATCTGCAATGATTAATGTGGGATAAATAGTCAATGTGAGAATGTGAACGAAAAGAATAAAGAAGTCTAAAGCTAAGAGATGATAAAACAACTTTCGAATGAAGGATTTGATGTGTTTTCGGGCAATGTTTGGTTTAGGAAAAATTTGAAAGCAAGAAAAATTCGAGAAAAGTAAAATAAATTTCATGAATAATTCAATTTCGCTCTCATTTTCATTTCCTCTCTATTTTTTCCAAACCAAACAGTTTAGAATGAGTTTGTAGGGAAATACTTTGTTCTATCACATAGTTTTAATAAATTTCTCACAGTATCAGACTGTCTAACAATTCCAACTTTTTAGATTCGAATTTTGTTGACATCGTTTTGTTCTAAGATAAGCTAGAGATGAGTGTGAACTTACACGCAGTAAGTATGAACATAAATATCAAAATGGAATGGATGAGCAACCCCAACCAACGAAAAAAATAAATTCTCAGAGCTATTAAAGAAAGTAGACTTAACCAATTTCTTGTTCAGCTGTGGCTGATTGCACAACTGGAAAGTTGTAGTACTTGGCTCCTCCTTGTGTGACTATCTGAGTTACGTAGCCATCAGTTATAAACTGTTGAATGGTTGCAGCCCACGGTAGGCATAGAATAAGGTTTGATTGACTTTGTGCTGAAACCATTTTAATCCATGTTGGGTAGAGTTTGCCTCGCCTTTTATCATAGCAAAATGATTTTAGTAGTGCGAGTACAGAGGTACCCTATCATGGTTGTTGGGTGATTAAGAAAGCACACATTATCAATTTAAAAATTACGATCATAACTATTCAATTTTAAAATTTACAATCATTTAGATTTGGGGGACTTTTGTGTAATTTTGTAATTTTTAATCGGCACCATATTTCATTTTATTTAATTTCATTTGTACTCATTATACTAAATGAAATTGGATAAAGTGACTTAAGTTGATTAAGAATTATAAAATAACACAAAGACCCCCTCACAAATATAAATAACCGTGAATTTTAAAATTGAATAGTTAATGATCATAATTTTTAAATTGGTGAGTATGTACCCATTTTGTACTTTTTCCTTTTATTAACAAGTTTAATTGGAAAAGGGTTTAGGTCTTGAATAAAGGGTAGTTGGGGTTGAAGGTTTTGAGTTTATGATTTCATAGTTTTTAGATTTAGAGCTTTTAGATTTTTTTTTTTTTAGGAATTGAGATATCCTAAAAACACTTTGAAAATTGAAATTCTGAATCAAAAAATTTATACCCTAAAATCCTAGAAAACACTGAAATTCCTAAAAATCGTTCGAAAAATGTCATTCTAATAGTTCAACTAAGTTATCTATATTCTAATAGAACTAACGGTGCATAGATTTGATGGTCTAAAGTGTTGTCTAACAAATCTCAATTACTGCTGGAATCGTTAATAAA
Source organism: Kalanchoe fedtschenkoi (assembly GCA_002312845.1). Classification (NCBI taxonomy): domain Eukaryota; kingdom Viridiplantae; phylum Streptophyta; class Magnoliopsida; order Saxifragales; family Crassulaceae; genus Kalanchoe; species Kalanchoe fedtschenkoi. The sequence goes on along the minus strand of NQLW01000089.1, from coordinate 800,697 downwards.
GAATATTTTTGCCCAAAAATATTAATAATTGAGTGGACAACATGTATGAATATAAACATTTAATTTAAAATCATAATCAAACAACAAAAATTATAAAATGTTGCTGGTCACGACAGTAACTCATAAATAAAGACTCTCAAGTTGTATAATTCATCAGTTTGCAGTTTATTTCAATAGTTTATTTAAATTTGTAGAGAAAATAATGCTTGGTAGTTGATACACTTGTGTATACATTTTCCTCAACTTGCCACCCTTTCACAAAAAGACAGCCAAGTCTCAAAGTCAACCTCAAGACAATTGAAAGCTTCGAACTGGCATCTTGCTGTCTTCTTAGTATTTCTGAAGCAGACAGGCTTCCAAGGACTTGAGAATTCAGATGAGCTCTCATCCTCTGCAACTGATCATTCTTGAGACTGCAGATTCCGGAAGCTGTGATCAATAACGATGGGCGGCTGTCTCAGTATCTTTCGCAGTCGAAGCAATCGTGATGCTGCTGACAAAAGCTCCTTCATGGAAAATCAAGTCACAGGTTGTCCTCTCTAGATTTTGTAATAAACTTGGGACATTGCTTCATGAATGATTCTGAGATTACCTTGTTATTATGTTAACTGAATTGTTGTGTATTTCGATGTTTTTAGGCCTTTTTTTTTTTTCGGTGCGCGAATAATATTGAAATTCAATTTTCAGGGACCCCTGACTACTATGGCAAACATGTGCCAGCCAGGAAGCCGCCAACAGCGACAAGGTATCAGCCGATTTCCGTGGAGGCTATACCCGCAAAGGAATTGAGGGAGGTCACGGATAACTTCAGCGCCAAGGCGCTTATCGGCGAGGGGACATATGGAGGCGTGTATCGCGGCGTGCTTCGAAATGGGCAGGCTGTCGCCATCAAGAAGCTGGACACCAGCAAGCAGCCGGAGCAAGAGTTTCTAGCTCAGGTAAGCGTCAAATGTCTCCAGCTGAGTATTAAAAAGAAGAGCTGACTTATATTGAATTACAATCTTAAAATTTTAATTCATTGTCAGGTATCGACGATTTCGAGATTCAATAATGAAAACTTTGTCCGTCTGGTGGGCTATTGTGCAGAGAACAGTCTCCGCGCGGTGGCCTACCAATACGCCCCTAGCGGATCTCTTCATGATGTTCTTCATGGTCGCAAAGGCGCTCGAGGCGCCCCTTCAGAGCCTTTGCAGGTCCTTTGTTGGGACGCTCGCATTAAAATTGCGGTAGGAGCTGCCAAGGGCCTCGAGTATCTCCACGAAAAATGTGATCCTCGCATAAATCACCGCGACATCAAGTCCAGCAATGTGCTGATCTTCGACGACAATGTGGCCAAGATCGCAGACTTTGATCTGTCTAGCCAGGCCCCTGACATGGCCGCACGCCTTCACTCGACTCGTGTTCTCGGAACTTTTGGATATCATGCTCCTGAGTAATCTTTTCCTCAAAATTAAATACAGAACATCCAAGCCAAAACCAGAATGGCAAAATGACTTAATTTTTTTTAAAAAAAATCACAAAAAAAATGTGGTTTTTATCCGCGGATGAGTAGCTGAGCCGGTTGATAGCTCGATCTATAAGATCCAACTTTTATTTCGTCAGTTTTGCCTTACTGTATTTGGCTTGATTGTACCAGAAGATAGAAGATGGGTAAGCTTGAGTGCTTAGTCCTTATTGCAAACGTGCTTTGCGGCTTGCAGATTTGCGTTGACTGGCCAGACGACGGTGAAGAGCGACATATACAGCTTCGGAGTTGTGATGCTAGAAATTCTCACCGGCCGCAAGCCTGTTGATCACACTCTACCTCGAGGACAGCAAAGCCTGGTCACATGGGTATGTCATCAAATTCGTTTGTTCCAACTTGCGTTACAATTTACATGTTTGGCAACTTTTCGCTGACTCCGAATGAACTTCTCCGCTGAATCAACCATTTGATATCGAACAGGCCGCGCCAAAGCTTACAGAAGATAAAGTATCCGAGTGCATTGACAGCAAGCTGCAAGGCAAATATCCACCTAAGGCGGTAGCCAAGGTTGTTCCCTAAACTGACTCATCATGCTTCAGTCTACTTATCTAGTTAAGAAGTGAGGAAATCATAGTACAGGATAGGAGGTCGAACCGATCAAAATTTTGATTTTCGGTTTTTCGGTTGAACTGAGGGTCTAAACCGGTTTGACCTCCACTCCAATCATATATGATAATTGCAATATATGAAATATTACGTATCGAAATCAACATATAAACAAAAAATAGATTATTTGCTGATGGAAACACTCTTTTGTAATTGTGGCAGTTTGAGTTTGAGTCTTCAACTGTTTCTTAATAAATCAGCCGGTTTGTCCGATTTTTGTACAGTTCATGGTCCAGTTCAACCTAAATTCAAAACTCGGATCCAACCGGGCCAACCGGCCGTTCCAGTCCAATTTTAAAAACTACTGAAAAGTTGAACTCTTTTGTTTGTGTGACAGTTTGCCTCTGTTGTTGCAATGTGCCTGCAATTTGAGGCGGCCAGCAGACCCAACATGAGCATCGTGGTGCAAGCCCTTCAACCACTTCTGAACCGGTCAGCCTCCGGAGGCCCGTCACGGCGCTGAGAGCTTCCTCTCCTCCCCGAGTTCAAATACAAAGAAATGTAATCAGATGTGTGCTTTTGGTTGACCACATCTCATTTCTCAAGCCCTCTTGATGCACACAATCTTATTGTAGATTGGTTTTTTTCCTTCTTCAAGGTTTCAAATGGCCTATAGGCATGAAATATTTTGTTTATTACAAAATTAATAACTTGGATTTTTTGCTTTTGTATGTTCTATCATTTTGATGGGATATTGTATAACTTGTATTGGTAAGAGATGTTTCTTCAAGGTTTCAAATGGCCTATAGGCATGAAATATTTTGTTTATTACAAAATTAATAACTTGGATTTTTTGCTTTTGTATGTTCTATCATTTTGATGGGATATTGTATAACTTGTATTGGTAAGAGATGTTGACGATATCGATATGGACTTAAAAAATTTCATATTCATTCTCGCAATCGTGAAATATTTCACGTCATGATTTTTTTAGACAATTGTTTGATTTGTTATTTTTTGTGTGAAATATTATGACGGACATTATGATAACAGATATCAATAAGATCGTATTGAATTTTACTACGATAATTTTTTGTATCTCAATTTTTTGTTTTTTAAATAATTTTTGTTCAAAATTTAATGCATGCTAATCGAAGGCTCAGCTTGCTTCAAGGAAAATGTGAGATAAAAAATATGGAAAGTTAGAAATCTTATTTGTGGTTTGTAGAAAGTTGGATGTCCCGAAAATTTTTTTAGTAAATTAAAGAGTGTTTTTGTACGTTTCTCATTATTTTTCATCCCTAAACAAATAAGAAAAAAACTGAATTAGATTTAGAGATAAAACTGAAAAGGGGCCCTGAACTATCGTCATTTACCCAATTGCGTTCAGAATTACCATGATTTACAAAAAGGGTGTGATGAAAAAAAAATTAAACTGATTTTCTAAAATAAAATTCATCATTACATTCCAAAAATAATATTATTACAAGATTTAAATTTGTGTGTGAAAATTATATCATTTGGTTATTAAAATAAATAATATCGTTTTAAGCATATAAAGAAAATGACATTTTTTGATAACCAAACAACGTAATTTTCACACACAAATTTAAGTCTTATAATAATATTAGTTTTGGATAGTAATGGTGAATTTTATTTTAAAAAATCAGTCCAACTTTTTTTTCATCGCACCCTTTTTAGAAATCATGGTAGTTCTGACCGCAATTGGGTAAGTGGCGATAGTTCAGAGCCCCTTTTGGGTTTTTCCCCTTAGATTTATGGACAATACTTATTTTCTTTCATACTTTTTTTCTAAATTAAATATATAATAAGTGATAAATAAAAGAAGGCGAAGAAAGTAATTATTATTGTTATGAGAACTAAGTTTAAAATGTCAAATTTGAAATTCTTCATTAGGCCCTCATAGTTGGATTTTTGTTCGTTATGAGAACTAAGTTTAGATGTTAGTTTATTTTATCTTTCGCTAGGTCCGGTGATACTCATGCTTTATTTTTTTGTATGTTATAAGTGTTTTAATTATAATTATCCAATCGGATCGGAGATCAAATTGGTCAAAATTTTGATTCTTAATTTCTGGTTGACTCGATGCTAGTTCATATTTAAGGATTTTACTTCTATGTTATAATACTATACCTTTTATTTTGTAATTTTTACAAGTTATATTGGTGGCCTAATGGTGAGAAGATATATTAATTTAGCCAAATTCCAAAGTCATTGAATTAGTACTAGTTTTTTATTATTTTGTGCTTCAAAAGTAGCAGGTATATCGTGCAGATTTGACACCTTCACCTTCCATATTTTAATTCAAACTTCGACATTCATAAAATTCATAATTACTAATTTGAAATTTTGGCAGGGTTCAAATTGTATTTTTTAAAAATTTAAACCGGTTTACAAGTTTGTCCGATTAGGTGTAATATTTTCCAGTTCATCTGATTTTATTATACTCATGCAACAATAAACAAATATTTTTGGAAAATAATTTTGAATTTATTTATATTTTAATAGTCATCTAAAAATTGTGTGAAAATTATAAAAATGTAATCTTTTTATTTATTAGAATATTAAAAATGACTATCAAAACAAATAAATTATTTAATCATTAAAAATTATAAATGTAAATAATAAAATCGGTTAAATTCCCATATAACATTTAACGCACCTAAGTTTCCTGAAAACACTTTTAACGGCGACGTTTCACAGCTGGTATCCTGCAAAATAATAACGTCTGTCATTCATTGGGCTTCCATTTTCACACATCCACTGTCTGCTAATGGGCCTTAAGCGGCCCACTGTTATCACAAGTGATCGCTTTCAAACGTCAATAGTCTTATCCGGTACTCCCTCTATCATCTTTTACATGTCATTTAACCGAATTTTTTTGTCAACTTTTACTTGTCACTTATCAATTTTCAATGCGTATTTAATATCAACAACTACCTTAAAATGTCAAACATTAATCACTTCATTATCATAATCAATAAAGAATACATTCCTCACCAATAATCATATACCAATTTTACTTTTTGCACGAACTTTTTCAAAAAAATGTTAACCACCTACCTATTAAATTTGTTCAACCGCTAGCATTAACTTCACCTTAATCTACTCAAATTAACCGTAAACGACATGTATTAGAGGACGGAGGGAGTATTTCAAAATCCTCAATTAACCGTTAATTAACCCGTTCGTGCATCCCCGTGCCTCTCACGTGATAGTATCATTACCAAACCATCCGCCAACGCGTAAATAAAAATTGAAAAACGGAATGAAATTGATAAATTCGATTTATTTGAAATTTTAATGATTCGGTTATGATTTTAAATTTTAAAAAATTGATGATTATTGATTTGATTTTTTATTTTTTTCCAAATCAAATCGATCCTAACCGAATAAAATTAATTTTTTTTAAAATGATTCTCTTATTTAATAATTAAATTAATCAATTAAATTCATGAAAAAAATAACCAAAATTCAATTTTATTTTTTAAAATTAATAATTTAATTTAATTTTTAATTATCAATAATTTAATTTAATTTTTTATTAAATACCCAACCGAACTGCATGATTACCGAGACGAATTCTTCGCCTCCAATATCCGTTTCGCACCATATCTACTTTACAACTCCACTCCACTATAAAAACTAACTTAACCCTAGAAATCCCGGTTCTGTCCGCAACCGATCACCACCGTTCGATCTCTCCATCTCCGAATCGCCATCGGCACTCCGCTTACTCCGAATTCGGTTCCAGTCGCCATCGCTTCGCGGCGTTGCGTTTGCTATATGTCACTTTGGCCGCGCTTGGAGGACTGCAGCACGTTTCGTGTGCGGAAATGGCGACGAATAAGATAGCGGAGAAGTTTTCGAAGAGCTTGATGCAGGAGGTGCACAAATGGGGAGGGATGAAGCAGACCGGAGTGAGCTTGAGGTACATGATGCAGTTTGGAGCCAACCCGACGGAGAAGAGCTTGCTGCAATCCGCGCAGTTTCTGCACAAGGAGCTGGCGATCAGGATCGCGAGGAGAGCGGTGGAGCTGGAGAGATTGCCGTATGGCTTGTCTGAGAAACCTGCTGTTCTTCAGGTAATGTTCAAAGCCGCTTAGCTAGTAGTGTCTGGATAGTAGATACTTGGATTTCTGGTTCTTGTGAACTATATGATTGTTTTCTCCTTTTTTTTGGTTTAATTTAGGTTAGAGTTGGTTCTTCAATCAAATTTTCATGCTGGATTTAGTGTGTGATTTCCTTATACAGTATGGTTGATCCTTATATTGATCACTTTAGAACTCATCTGACTTAGATGGATCATAATTCCTTTTTTATGCTTAATATAGTATATGATTTAGGTTTACTATGAGATAGGTTAACTCAACTAATTTATGGTAGATTGATTTCTTATCACTTGCATGAAGACTGTGCTTAATTTTTACATCATTCTGTTCTATTAATTGGCAGGAATCAGGTTAGCTGTTACATTATTTATTTAATTATTTTTTTGCTACATAATGTCATCTTCTTGATTTTCAAATAAGTTTAGAAACCTTGTTGTTCAGCTAATTTTAAGATTGCCTTTACATTCTACTTCTTACTCCAATAGAGCTTGAGATTTTGGGCTAGCTATTCAGTATTTGTTTAATGTAGTCTCATATGTCTTGTGCAACTTGCTTCTCAATGTTCCTGTTCTTAGGATATGACTTTGAAATTCTTAACTTTTTAAAATGATGAGTTGTCAGTTCTTGTTCCTTATACTCATCTTATTATTCCAGGTGCGAGATTGGTATGTGGACTCCTTCCGTGATATCCGCACCTTCCCTGAGATCAAAAATACCAATGACGAGAAGGAATTTACAAAGATGATCAAGATGGTTAAGGTGAGGCACAATAATGTGGTACCTATGATGGCTTTAGGTGTTCAGCAGTTGAAGAAAGAATTGGGTCGCAAGACTTCATATGAGGATCTCTATGAAGTTCATGAATTTCTGGATCGTTTCTATATGTCCAGAATTGGAATTCGTATGCTAATTGGTTAGTGTATTTCATGTCTTTTGGCACTCGAACTTTCAATGTTTGAGTGAGAAAGTATGCATGGTGATCAGTTTTCTTATATGAATTTACTGTGCCTATTTTGAACTAATGTAGGGCAGCACGTGGCTCTTCATGATCCGAACCTTCCTCCAAACTGTGTGGGATATATAGACACTAAAATGTCTCCTGTGGAGGTGGCACAGAATGCTAGTGAGGATGCTCGATCTGTCTGCGCACGTGAATATGGAAGTGCACCTGAGGTCAAAATTTTTGGGGATCCCAACTTCACCTTCCCGTGAGTTGCTTTCATGTTATTCTCCTTTATTTTATTAACTGTGTTATTATTTCCTATATCTTATTTTTACTTTCTGTTGTTGACCACAGAAACTATTGGCTTAGTTAGTAGGACAATGATCACTTTTGTGTATCGCGTCTTATCTTACTAGGTATGTACCTACGCATTTGCATCTGATGGTGTTCGAGCTTGTTAAGAATTCTTTACGTGCAGTGAAAGACTGCTATATGGAATCAGATAAAGTAGAACCTCCTATTCGAATTATAGTAGCTGATGGAGTTGAGGATGTTACCATCAAGGTTAATTTCATACTGGTCATCTAATATGATTATAGTTTGAGTACAGAATCTAAGTAGTGAGTACTTACCAACATCAGCTTTTTTTTTGAAACTTGAAAGGATTCATTGAATCATTCTGCTTGGCTATTGAACTTGTTATTTCAGGTATCAGATGAAGGGGGTGGTATTCCTAGAAGTGGTCTTCCCAAAATTTTCACTTACCTATATAGCACTGCAAAAAACCCTCTTGATGAGCACCCAGATCTTGGAACGTCTGATATGGCTACACTGGCAGGATATGGATATGGGCTGCCAATTAGTCGTCTATATGCCCGATACTTTGGAGGTGACCTACAAATAATTTCCATGGAAGGATATGGTGAGTAGGTTAAGTACGATCCTTTTCATTTTGCAGTATTTGATTTTTATCATTTGCGGTTAAAGTGCCACATGAGTTAGTTTCTTGTACAATTACAAACTGTTGTGCCTTTTTTCTCCTTATCGAAGAGAGTAGTCGAGGGATTGTGTTTCTGCACCTAATAGCAGTGTGCCAAAAGACGGAAAATTAGGACATCTGAAAATTTGCCTTAAAAAGAAACATTTGTCTTGCATGGAACTGATCTGGTGCAGCAATTGATATTGAAGCACTAATGGCCCACGTGCAAACCACCAAATACCAATGATATGCACTTGTTAGGACTGGAATCCCCACACACTGATGTGGGTAGCTGTTTCATAGTGTTTACTGACAATTGATTGAGTAGCTTGGCGGATCGTTGGGCACAGGGGGGAAACTCTTTCCCTTGTAATATGGATTTGTGATGTATCCTGAACACTGATTGGGATATATGCTATTTAGGCTCATTTGGCACCCATGTTAGGGTTTGATAGTTATGGAAATGATTTTTGTGGCAGGTACTGATGCATATCTTCATTTGTCTCGCCTGGGTGATTCAGAAGAGCCTCTCCCATAGATGCCAAACTCTTAAGGCATCAACTTGTGGATATTTCTCGCCCACCCATCTGTCATATTTATATGCTGATTGTATATTCATTTCAAAGCTGATTGATTCAAAAATAAGACTTGACTTATTTGATCACCAGTATTGTGGCCATGGCCATGGCTATGGCACTCATGATATTGTTATCTATAAGAATTGCAAAAGTCAACATTGCGTTAATAATTCAGATTCTTACTCTTGTACTCCCTCCGTCCTCTAATACATGTCGTTTAAGGTAGATTTGAGTAGATTAAGACGAAGTTAATGTTAGCGGTTGAACAAATTTAATGAGTATGTGGTTGGTGTTTTTTTAAAAAAATTCGTGCAAAAAGTAAAATTGATAGATTATTACTGGTGATGAATGATTTTGTTATTGATTATGATAAAGAAGTGATTAATGTTTGACGTTTTAAGGTAGTTGTTGATATTAAATACGCATTGAAAATTATTAAGTGACAAGTAAAAGTGGACAAAAAAATTCGATTAAGTGACATGTAAAAGAGGACAGAGGGAGTATTTGACAGGTTTGTGTTGTTTTGTTCAATAACTCTTGGGTGCACGGGGAACAAGTGCGTCGTTTTGTCCCAATTCAAAACGATGTCGTTTTATATCTATTATACATCATCCATATAAATAGTAAATAATTTAAAAATAATCAAAAATATTATATAAAATCAGAAAAAGTTAAAAAATTCTAGTATGATTTATGAACATTAAAATAACAAAAAAAATTATAAGTTCATATTTTTTTAATTTATATTTATTACCATAATTATATATGAATTTAATGAATATGTGTATACAAGTGATGAATATATGTATGCAAATGATAAACATTTGTATGCAAGTGGTGAATATATGTATGCAAGTGATGAATATGTGTATGCAAGTGATGAATATATGTATGCAAATGATAAACATTTGTGTGCAAGTGGTGAATATATGTATGCAAGTGATGAATATGTGTATGCAAGGGGTGAATATGTTTAAACAAGTGATAAATGTGTATGCAAGTGGTGAATATGTGTATGCAAGTGGTGAATATATGTATGTAAGTGATAGATATATGTATGAAAGTAATGCAAGTGATGAATATGTGTATGTAAGTGATGAATATGTGTATGCAAGGGGTGAATATATTTAAACAAGTGATGAATGTGTATGCAAGTGGTGAATATGTGTATGCAAGTGGTGAATATATGTATGTAAGTAATAGATATATGTATAAAAGTAATGCAAGTGATGAATGTGTATCCAAGTGATGAATATGTGTATGTAAGTGATGAATATATGTATGCAAGTGATGAATATACGTATGCAAATGATAAATATGTGTATCCAAGTGATGAACATGTATATCTAAATATTCATATATTTATTACTCGAGTGCACATATTCATCACTTGCATACATATATTCATCACTTGTATACATATATTCATCACTTACATACATATTCATCACTTTCATACACATTAATCACTTTCACACATATTTATCACTTACAAACATATATTCATCATTTGGGTGCACATATTCATCACTTGCGTACATATATTCATCACTCGGATACACATATTTGTCATTTGCATACACACATTCATCACTTATATACACATATTCATCACTTGCATACTTATATTAATCACTCGCATACACATATTTGTCATTTGCATACACACATTCATTTGTTTTCATACACATATTCATCACTTTCATACACATATTAATCACTTGCATACGTATATTCATCATTTGCATATAAATATTCATAACTTAGATACATATATTCATCACTTGCATACGCATATTCATCACTTGCATACGCATATTCATCACTTGTATATCTATATTCATCAAATTTACATATAACTGTTTTAATGGATGTAATAGAAAAAATGAATTTATAATTTTTTATTATTTTAATATTTATAAATCAAACTAGTATTTTTTTTAATGTTTTCTGATTTGTATATAATTTTTTTGAATTATTTTTAAATTATTTACTATTTATATGGGTAATGTATAAATGAGATATAAAACGACGTCGTTTGAATTAAGACGTAACGAGGCCGTCTCCGGGAGCACATGCTCCCGGTGTCCCAAGAATTTGTGATTTTGCTGTTTCTATTAAATATGATTTTTTATTGATTTATTTTTCTTTTATATTTTTCTACAACAATGATGAAATTATCTTAATTTTTCCTTATATTTCCCTTTTCCTCTCTTTTTTTTCTATAACTCCCATTTTGTTCTTGTGTCGTTGAAACCTGAAATCATTACATATAATACTGGCACGGGCAGATTAGCAATTTATGTTTAATTTTTATTAACATTACAGCTAAGTTTCATTTATCTTCTAATTTTTACCACTTTTTTTTTCATATTTTTCATGTAAACCAAAAATAGAATCTCTCATTTTCCTTACCCTAACATTTTCCCTAACCAAACACAGCATAAATTTTACCCTCTTAACTATTAATATCCCAATTTATATCAGAATAGACCCTAACTTACATCAACATTATAATTAAGTAAAATTTATCTTCTAACTTTTCACTTGATATATTACAACAATCATGCGGTGGCTAAGTTGGAGTTGCACTTTCACAGTTAACTCTTCGATTCAGTCTTTCAGCAATTTGGGACTAGGTGGTTTGTACCACGCTCCAAGTCATGCCGAGCCCCGCAAAAATTACTATCTGATCATGAACTTGACATTATACCACACGATGAAGCTATTGTCACTTCCCCATCTCACTATCATGAGCTGAAATCTTCATCAAGAAAGTCGAGATCATCGTCCTCGTCAGAAGCTTCGCAACAATTTGACATGGGGATTGCCAACGGATCTGCTTCAACCATAGCCATCATCTCCAATGGTTCCTTCTGAGAATCAATTGCTCCATCTTCATACTCCATGAATTCATGCTCAAATGCATCTTTCGGCCGCGTTTCGGCGTAGAAATTTGCCTGTAACACAGAACCACAAATAGTCAGAAGCTATGAAGTTGGTAAGTAAAATGTCGCACTCCCACAGCGAGCGCAAATCATATGAACAAAATCGATTCTGTGAGTGTGAGTATGAGGTCAAGTTACGTCATCTTCTTGAAGTACTAGTTTCTCCGGGTCAGGGCCAACTACCCAGTCATCCAGTAAACCGCATTCCATGATGGTGTCTATAGAAGGTGAGTCATCAGATCTTCTCTTCCACTGCAGCTCTCTGAGACGCAAGTTGTAATGAACGTATATAGTATCGTTTAGTTTTTTCTGTGCCAAAGAATTGTGTCTCTGGCAGGAAAGTCGATCATAAATACTCCAGTTATGTTCACAGCCAACAGACGAGCAGGTCTGACTTAGTATTCGAACAGCTATACGCTGCAGCTCCAAGCAATTGATGCCGTGCTGCTGCCACCACGAAGCTGATGAAGTGTGATTTCAGACAAGCATAAAGCGTCAATAAAGGAACAAGGCACCTGTGAGGTAAAATGGGACTTTAATGCGCACAAAAATTAACCTGGATCAAGTTCCGTTCTGGTACTGATTGCTAATTCAGTTCCAAAATCAGCTCTAGCACAAGTATAATCAGCTATCTGTGGGCAAAATTAAACAATGGATAAGGAATCTGATTGAAGCAGGGCATCGGGGACACCAAGGGACAAGGCTTTTAAAAAAAATGATTTGATAAAAGTTCAAATATAACTGTGATAAAAAAAAAAGTTCATGTATAATAATTACCTGCATGGATGCTGAAATCTTTCTCACTTTGTCTGGCTCCAACCTAGAAATGCACTCATTCAATGCGCGTGTCACATCTGGATGCTAAGAACATTCGAACAAAAATGTGTCAAAAAATATCAAAATATAGTCAATTTTGATGCCCAAGGACCAACCTGCACAAAATCTGGGCGATAACGGAAAGATGGATTCAAGAAGTAAGCAGCCAAATACAGGGGATGCTGAAACGACGAATCCCAATGTCCGTTGATCACATTCCAAAAAGGTCCATACTTACATTCATCATCTCCGTGAATGGACTTTATTGCAAGCTTTGCCCTATACATATCATAATATATTGATGCCATCGACAGAGTTCCAACATCATTGTACTTTGGAAGCAATCGAAGAATCGGATCCACGGTTTTTGATATATAATGAATCTTCTTCCAAAACGGAGCATTATTTAAAATTCTGTCCACCTCCTTACCCTCATCTGATGTGAAGCTTCGTGAAGAAAGCCACTTGCTTGAGTGGAACATTCTTTTGAGTGCAACTCTTTGATCATGCAATCCTTGAACAGTGGCGAAGCTTGAGGCTAACTGTGTGGCAGCTGGCCTCAGAAGTTCCTGATCAGCCGTAAATTCATTTTGTAAGAGATTCAACAGCCATGTTTGATTATAGATCAACTTGGTTATCTTTTGACCTTTCTCTACACACTCTCCTACCCATTTGATCTTCATAAAATCTTCAAGCATACGATCAATGCAATAAACAGCACATGGACTCCAGTATAAGTTTCTATGCTTGTCTTCAATCATCTTACCAGCATCCTTAAAACTCCCAGTATTAGCTGTGATCACCTGCACAATAAATTTGTAGCAAGAATATTCAACTTGGTATTAGATGAGACCAACGGCAATTTATGGTCGGCATAATAATGTCCTGATTCAACTACCTGCACAACATTCTCCTCCCCCACATCTTCCACCACTTTATCCAGCAGCTTAAATAACTTTGAAGCATCTTCTAATACATCAGTAACATCAGATGTTGAATGGAAGTACAATCCCCGAGGACAAGACACTAGAAAATTGACCATCATCCTACCCTGAATGTTTCTCCAGCTGTCTGCCAAAACTGAGCATCCAGTAACTGACCAGGACGCCTTGTACTCTGCGTGATAATTTTTCATGGAAGTAATTTCTTCCTCAAGACACCGACCAGACAAAAGGTCATTTTGAATGCCTACCGAACTTGACCCATACTGGCCAACCATTTCCAGCATCTTTTGGAAGTAAGAAGAGTTGACTGCAGTTTCTGGAACTCCTGCATGGGCAAAGAATTTGCAAATTGCAGATACAACTTCCTTTCTGGACTTTCGGCTTGGTCCTGATTTCACAATTGCTTCCCTGAAAGGAGATGACATTTGATTCTTTGTGGACCTCAAAATGAACGAATCAAGTCTCGGCCTTTTTAAAGCAAACTCAGAAGCACTACTAGATGGCATCCCCCTGAATGCCCTTTGCAAGTCCTTGCCATACCTTTTGTTACCAGGAGTCATTTTCTCATTGCTCATGCAATGGTCAATCTCCTCTTGATCATATTCTTCATTTTCTTCCTCGCCGTGCATATAAAAAGATGAGATCTCTGAATCATCAGGCCTTCTATGCCTCCTCCCAGTTCGATGCCATTTCATATTATCTTTTATCTTCATGTAGACTTCCTCGGGCGCATTTTTACAAGGTGCTACTTCCCCAGGTATTTGGGCTAAATGTTGTTTGAACCGATTGATCCCTCCACTAACTATTTTATCACAATAATTACATTTCACCTTCTTTTTTCTTGCATCTTGTGCAACACCATGTTCCCACCCGGGGTCAACATAACCTGAGGAACGAAGAGGGGTAAATTCAACAAGCATGTTCTTGCTGTCCATGGATCGTTTCCCATTACTCCTATAACCAACATGCTCTTCCTCCTCTTCTCTGCCATCATAGACCCGAGAGAGTAAATATGTGTCAGCTTCTTCTATATGTCTTGGCCTCCTGATGGAACGAGACCCATCTAAATTGTCTTTCATTTTCAGACACACTTCATCTGGGGCCCTTTCGCAGTAGGTCACTTCCCCAGAAACTCGTGCTAGGTGTTGCTTTAATCTATATATCCCACCACTAACAATTTTTCCACAAAAATTGCATTTGACCTTTTTCTTTTTCTCATCTTGGGCAACACCGTACTCCCAGCCAGGATCAATAAATCCCGATGATCGAAGAGATGACATCTAAAACAACAACTGTTCAAAAGGTTGTTCACCAATTATTTGCTGCAAATGGTAGAAAGAAAAGCACATCTTAGGAACAACATTTCCCAATGCTTAAATGTAGATGCTTACAAAATTCCAAAAAGTATCGCCCCAACTCAAACAACTTAAGGTTATGTATGTTCTTGTACGTCAAAAAGGGCCATATACTTAACCAGAGTAGTTCTGATTATATTTTCAATGCAACTGATGTAAACAAATTATAAATTTAAAACAATCAACCTTTAACCATATAAGTAATAACTTGAAGTACAACCTCAGCTCAGGATAAAACCAAAACAAGAAAACATAAGATGCAAAGGGAATAGAGTGAAAAAGGGTAACATCAGCATTACCTCGCTGTCAAAGAGTTGCTATGTGAAGCTGAAGCCTGGCAAGTGGAAATGCTATGTGCCTAAAAAATATGTACAGAACCAACAGTTAAACAGCTTCAGACATAATATCGCAGATAAATCTGAGCAACAAAAATTCAAAGCCAACAACACAATTTTAATCATAGTACAAATGGTATTTCTATAATTGGATTTAGCCCAACAAAACCTAAAAGGATATAATGAGCCATTCAGATGCTAAGGTCATCTTAGGAAATACCAAATTCTCAATAATAACATGCAACGCGGCATCCTGCCAAATTTGCTTAGAATCTCTAAACTCCAACAGCTTAACACAGAGCTGCTGATGATCATTTGAACAATGAACATAAAAATTGGCAAAAATCTACATGCAACCACCAAATGAAATCAAACATACCATCAGACACTCCAAAAAAATATTCCACACAACCAAATATCTCAGTTGTGACTTTCATGCACACACTTTTTACTTGATGTATCATCCCAACTCCAAAAAAACAATTTCAAAACATTCGTATGGCAATCAACATCAACCCCAGACCACACATTTCAGTGAGCCATGCATTAAATACTACTTAAAAAGACATTCCCGCATACACAAAGCTTCAGAAAATTCCAACCTCGCTTGAACAAACTACGTGCCAAATAGCACAAAAAGAGGCCACATTAGCAAAAATTGAAGAAGCTAAATTAGTCACAAACCTCTTTACCAAGTGAATTTCTACTTCAGATTCCTCTGTAGAGCTGCACGAACAAATTCCACACTTAAGATTCAAACTCCTTATCGCCATCCGCAGCCCCTCATCCCCGTCATCAATGGCGTACAATTGAGTTAACGGACAGTTGGGTTCCGGCGCCAATTTCAGACAGGGGTGAAGAAGGTGAGTTGGGAGGCGAGGACGAGCTGGGTCGATTGGGACGGGTGAACTCAGGCCTCCACCGCGTTAGGGTTTCGATTTCTCTCTCCCGAAAAATCCCCAAATTCAGCTTTGTTGTGCTTCAATCGATTTTTCTCTCATCCAAACGCGGCCTGTGTGAGGGCAACGTGTCTTCCACGCGCTCTGAACGCGATCCAGTTAGGATTTCTAACTCGAGAATGACTCACTGAGTCAACAAGATCCAACTCGTTCTCGCAAATTGGCTGGCGGCTGCCAACAGCCACGCGGCTGCTGAAGATACGACACCGTTAGTTTCCTTGAGAATCAGGAGATTTTATCACGGCTCCTCCGCCGCAATTTTTTTCAGAAAAAGCATAAGAAAATTTCACATTAAGAATTAGTAGTGGATAATTGACTATTAATGATGTCTTTTCGGATAATATTTTGAGATTTTAGAATTTTGGTGTTTTAGATCGTTCTGTAAAATTAAAAGTTGAATGTTAAAGATTATATGAGAATTTGATTGATCAGACCACATTTGATTAATGAATGCTAAATGATTTAATTTCGTTTGGTAAATTACTTTTTGAATATCTTAATATATTATGATTTTTTAAAATATATAAAAATATAATTAAAATTTATAATCATTTCATAAAAGTATTTATTAATGTGATGCGCATGAGTGAAAAAGAAGGCGTGCGTGCATTTCGAAATGAATGAATCCTTTGTTTGGTTTAGAGAAAATTAGGGATGAAAAACTAAATGGAAAGTTAGATGAAAATTTTGTTTAAATTAAAAAATGTTTTAGTACTTTCTACAAAAATTTTCCTCTAATTTTCTTCCCCCAACTTTCCTCAAACAGTCATAATATATTTTTTTAGAGTCTCGATGTTGTTGTGACCGGATATGATAAACAAGATGAGTAGGTTTGGGCAGGAAAGTAGTATGATTCTGACTGCGATAATGTAGTGGCTCTTCCCTATGATGGCTTTGCAATTGCTCGAGAGCGAGCCCTGAAGGCAAACACGTACACTCCCAAGGTCCAACGGCCACCACAATCATGCCGAAACTCATTGGTACATAAATCAAATCATATATCCACTTCTGATACGAACTATATATGAGCATAAAACAAATGGAATCAACTGCAAGGAAGGATAGAATTAGTGACAGCATGAGATCAATCATTTTGGACAGTTGATTGGCTTTCAAAAACCAAGCACTCCATTGTCCAATCTTCACCTATTTACACTTCAACTTCATCATATTACATTTAATGAGCATTATGATTGTAACAACATGCTTACAAGTAGAAGACTGCCAATTCTCATTACCAGAAAGATCAGTTGCTGGAGCAATTCTTCACTGCAAACATCTCAAATGCTAGAGACACTATGAAGATTAAAATCTTACCTGCTCCATGAACTCCTTTTCATCTTCTCCGCGCAGATAAGGAGGAGCTAAAGCATCAATCTTTTCAGCCACACCGAAGCTAAATGGCGAACAAATCCAATGTCAATTAATCACTAATGATCGTCCAAGTTTATTTGGAGCATTTCGCTGGCGCCACGGTCGATGTCTGAAGCGGCTCACAAGGCTGTTCTGCCAGCTCCTCGTACCGTTTCCTATTTTGGTGATTTTTTTTCTCGTTTCTCAGTGATCTCTGACTGATTAAGAAGAAAAATTAACGAGATATGATACATACTTTATGAAAAATCATTCAGTGTAAAAAAAAATAAAAGATTCGTTCATTTAATGCTAATATATTAAGAGACTACCTCTTAATGCAGCCCATTAAAAGCAACAAAATAAGGCTTTAGTGGTTTTATAAATTTGTAAAGTTCTTGAGTGTTAGATTTATGAGGTTTATGGGATCTTAGTCTTTTAGAATACTTAAAAGAAATTCCAAAGTCTCATAACTTAAAAATTCAAAAAAAAAAGTTAACTCCTAATACCCTAATAACACTGCAAATCAGGACCTAAGATCCTAAAAACTAGACATCCTAAAATCGTTAGACCTTGAAATCAGATTTCCCACTTGCATCTCTTTTTGAGAGATGAATGAGATGACGATGAAGATGCAGATCATTCAAATGTTTCTTGCACAGTTTGCCTCTTGGGTAAACAGGTTAAACAAAGCTTTTCTTTAAATGATACCGTTACAAATGGAATTTTTGAACTAGTTCATTCAGATGTTTGGGGATCATATTCTGCAAATACTTTGATAGGTGCAAAGTAATTCTTTTATCATGATTGATGATTATTTCAGTTGCACTAAGATTTTCTTGATAAAGTCGAAGAATGAAGTCCCTCAACTGATCATTGATTTCTGTCAGATGATAGAAACATAGTCTGACATCAACATCACTTTCAGACATGACAATGGGACTGAATTTTGTAACAACAAGGTGAAAGATTTCTTTCTCAAATAAAGGGTGCATTCATCAAACTTCATGTCCCTATACTCCTCAGCGTAATAATGGGATGACCGAAAGAAAGAACATACATTTACTATAAGTAGCAAGAAGTTTAAAGTTACAATCCAATGTTTCTAAGTGCTTCTGGGAGATTATGACGTGACTACGACACAAAAAATAACCAGATTACCCTCATACTCTTGGCATGAAAACACCTTTTGAATTATTATTTGGTCATAAGCAAATTTAGGTCATTCAAGGACTTTTGAATGCTTATATTTTGTGACAAACATGACTGCTTCTAATGATAAGATGGATCCACGAACCACACCATGTATATTCTTAGGATATCCATATGCTCAGGCCCGACCCAACACAAGTGCAAGTGGAGCACTTGCACCGGGCCTCCAGCTAGGAGAGGCCTCTAGCTCAGTTAGGTTCGGACCTCCACTTGCACCGGACCTCTAGTTCGTGGACTCTACCTGCACTAGGTCTCTCCAATTTAGTAATTAAAGTATGTTATGTTGCAATAGAGATTCGAACCTATGCCATTTGACATTATCAAAGGACTCACAAACAACTCTACTAACTTAAGAATATGTTTTATATTGAATCACAATATACTTAAGCCTCACTTTTAATTTTGCACCAAACCTCCAAAATATCATGACAGGCCCTGCATATGCTCATAAGGGATATCATTTGTTTTGTTTGAAAACACATTGATACATTATCACCAGACATGTAACTTTAATGGAAGATGTGTTCTCATTACAAGAGCCAACATCTACTTCATTACCACTCTCTATACGTAGTAACACCTTTACCACCCTCGTTTAAATATTCTGATGAACAAATCTCTTCTCAAGCTCCCGAGTCAACTTCTCCAGCTGAAGCAGCACTTGCCACTAGCAGCATGCCCTCATGCAGGTTACTTAAGAAACCTATTTGGCACGAGAATTATATTTGTAGCACTATTTAAGGTGTTACCCCTTACCCCATCACATATTATGTTCACTATATTAAGTGCTCTCAACAATGCAAGTGGTTTATATATCCTATAAATTTCTGTTATTTAAGAGCCTCATACTTACACACAAGCAAGCAAAAACAACCAACGGTGTGAAGCAATGAAGGAAGAAATCTCAACATTGAAGCAAATAATACATGGAGCATTACATGTTTAGCTTAAGTCAATATAGTTATTAGGTGCAAGTGAATTTATTAGGTGACATATCTCTGATGGCACTATCGATCACTACAAAGCTAGTCTCGTAGCAAAGGGTGATACTCAGAGGAAGATCTTGACTTCATTGAGGCATTCTCACCTGTAGTAAAATAATAATATTACGAGTTATTTTATAGTTGCTGCTGCAAGAGAATGGGTCATTTACTAGATGGACATTAATAATACATTTTTACATGGTGAGCTACATGAAGAAGTTTATATAGATCTCCTCAGTGGGCTTTACACAAATGAAGATGTAAGAAAAGGTCTGCAGGCTAAACAAAAGTCTTTATAGCCTTAAGCAGACTTCCAGGCAATGGAATGTCAAACTCACTGACGCCCTATTTCTTATGATTTTGTTCAAAGTCCTTATACTTGCTACTCACTGACACTTTCTTCAAGCTAATTTATCAGGTGAAATATTTCATTAATATCAAATTTTGAATAAGGATCTTGGATATATCAAGTATTTCTTTGGATTAAAAATAGCTCACTCGGCTAAATGATTGTTCATATGTCAGAGAGTACATTTATAATCTCTTAGTTGAGGCATATATTCTTAGGTCCAAACTGGCCAAACTTTCTATGGAAGTTAAGCATCGACTCAGTCACTCAGACACATCTTTGACAGATGACCCAACCTCTTACAGGCGTCTTATTGGCCGACTGATCTATCTTACCATTACTTGATTAAATATTTTTTATTCTCTTTACATTTTAAGTCCGTTCATGCTGACGCCTCCAGAACATCACATGCAAGCATCTCATCATCTACTGTGATATCTCAAAAGTGCAGCTGGACACGATCTTATTTTGCCATCTCAATATGATCTTCAACTGAAAGCCTTTTGAGAAGCAGACTGGCTTCATGCCACATGACCAGTGTTGAAAAGCACAGGTTACAGGATAATTGAACTATACTTGTTGTACATAATAATATACCAATGAACATGATTACACCATGAACAAATACAAAGTTGAACATAATTGAAGGAAACCAAACCGAATCACCGAAAAGGTTTGCCTTAGAGGAAATGAGCCTCGTATAAGTGCGCCCGGGTCAATGCTTATATCCTCCCAAGATAAGATGGTTTCAGCTGACTCTAGCTCGTACAAGTAGGACAGCCTCCTCGAAAGATTCTTCAGGTAGATTTTTCCGAAAGTAACAAGCAACTAGTGTGCTTTGTGGAAGAGAGTTCAAGAGAGATAGTGAGAAGTGTGTAGAGAAGATGATCTTGCTGATGAGGTGAGGAATGAAGTATGGGATGCTCCTCTAGAGGATGGATGGGGTGATTCCAAAGGGACAAGGAGTGGGTAGCGCAATCATCTCCCTCTTATCTTCTTCCGATGACGCTACTCCCCAAAAATACATAGAACCTCAGGACTTCCTCCACACACTTTCCCATTTGTCCACTTTCCCCTTCATCCACTTTCCCCATGAGCATCTTTGAGTCATTCCACACTTACTCCACATTTTCCCATTAGATGGTTTTTTCATGAAAGTTTTTGATCTCTCCCAAATACAATTATCATCGGATATTAGAAAAATCCAATTATTATCAATGGATTTAAGAATAAAAGAATTCATTTTTCCAAAGATAACCATAATCATATTTGTGTGATTGTTACTAAATACATAATCCATATTTAGCTAATGAATTATTTGTAAAACAGCCAGACACTCTATCACAGAATATTACATACAGTTGTTTCTTAGCACACAAAGAAACAACACACCGGCAAAACGTTCATCTGTCGAATAAGAATGCCGAGCTATGGCCAAGCAACGTGAGACGTGTGCTAATCAAGCTACTTTTGATTTACCGGGCTCTGTAGTGGTTGGTTGTTTTCTGATTTTCATGTTGCAGTGCCTCGATCGTATACCCATTGTTGTGCTAATCAAGCTGCTTTACACATCGTGAGGAATTCTGTTTTTTTGAAAAAACCAAACACTAAAAATTTGACAGCATGTTTTTTTTTCTTTTTGTGTTGTTCTTCATCACATATAGGTGTTACGGCAGCCGGTCGACTTTTTCACACTGCCCCTATTTGCAGATCATCATCTATTGATTCTCTTAACTAAGTTAGGCATTTCCAATGTGTTGCACGCTCTGTTCTAAATGGCAGCCGCCTAGCCGCCTAGTCGCTTGATTAGTCTCTCGGCATTCTTAAAACGTCCTGCCTAGCGCCTAATTATTTTACATGTTTTATTTTTAAAATAATATTAAATTTTATAGGTATAATTTTATAATTAATTATTAAATATATGATTAATATATATAAGTTCGCCTAACCATCCGATTAATCCTTTCGATTAATTTCCACGTAACTGATTAGTCGTTAAGCGTTACGTCCACCGCCTAGCGCCTTTTAGAACACTAGTTGCAATCTGCGGTTCAGGTGGAACTTGGAAGAAAATAGATGTACTCCATCTGACCACTTTTATATGTTACTTAATCAAATTTTTGTTTTCACCTTTATTTGTTACTTAATATTTTTTCAATGCATATTTAATATCTACAACTATCTTAAAAAATCAAACATTAATGATTTCATTGTCATAGTCAGTAAAAAAATAATTCTACACCAGTAATAATTCATCAATTCTTACCTTACGCCCAAAATTTTAAAAATATAAATTAAAATTCTCACCTATTAAATTAGTCCAACCATTAGCATTAAATATCATCTTAATCTACTCAATTTAACCTTAAGCGACGGACGAAGGGAGTAATAAAATGGAATATTCTTGATTTTTTTAAGTCAATAAGGAGGATACTATAAATCGGTATATATGAGGGAGTTAAGGATAAAGTGTTTTTTTAATTATCTAGTTTCTTTTAATTTATTAGTAAGGTTCAAATAGTATGTTCCATAGCATTATAAAAGAGACGCACATCAAAAATTGATATGAGAAATTCATATAGAACTAAATGCTTAAATTAAAAATGGAAGAACATATTGGTGAAATGTACTATTAAAGCTGGCAAATAATGTTCAAGAAAAAAGTCTATTGAGTCTACAAATTTGGTAGCTTGCCTCAAGGACATTTGGAGCTCGAACACCCACTCAAAAATTAGACATTTTTATAAATATATTCAATAGAATAGTATCTTTAGGAGTTAGCTTAATTCAGGAGCTTGAAGAGAAGAAATTTTTGAAATGAGGAGAAAAAAAAGGATAAAGTGAAAAAAATAGTTGTTTGTGACTTAAAGGAATATGGAAAAAAAAAGAAATAAAATATCGTGATTAATGAAGTTACCCTTGGCTAAATTACTCTATTTCCTTCTAAATCCCGAAATGAAATGTGAGATTTCAATTACCTAATGTAGTCTTCAATCCTAAGTAGAATTTGAGAAGAAAAGGGGGAGGACTTGAGGAATTCACTCGTTCCCGAGTTTTTAGAGGGCGGAAAGAGAGAGATTTAGGCAGTGTTCCTGAGTTAGATTTAGGAGGGGAAGGAAAGGAAATGAATGTGAAAAATTAAAAATAGGTTGTTCCTGAGTTTTAATAGGAGGAATTTGTAGGGGGGGCTTGGGGCCTTAAAACCCCCATTTCTTGTCCGCCCAAATCGGACGGATTTCGAGGGGAAAAGATATAAAAAGGCAAAATTACCATTTTGCCCTTCATTAAAAGATTGTTCACTAACATAAAAAATATTATGTAAGGGTATTTTAGTCAATTTTTTTATTTTCTTCTTTTATCCCTCCAAATTTTTCTTAAATTCGGAAGCGCTCATTCCTCTCATCTCCTTCCCTTCCTTTTCCTCTCCTCTCCTCTCTTTCCTTTCATTTTCCTCTCATTCCCTTTCCCTCCCCTCTAAACTCAGGAATAGAGCCTTAGGGGTGAAATCAATCCAAACATCTCATTTTCAACCCGATTTGAGATAATTTGGTGGAAAACAAATTTTTTATTCTTTATCTTCATTTTTTTATATTATTAGAAACATATTTAGGTAAATAAATATTAATTTATACTCTTCCTTCTTTTCTATTTCTCTGTTTTATTCTCATTTCTCGTTAAATCTATTATTAACTTGGAAACAACTTTTTTCACTTTTACTCCCTAAATCTTCTTTTTCTTTTCCTCTCATTTCTCTTCAAATCCTTTCTCTAAGAAAAGAGCAACTCAATATATTTATCTCCCTTAAAAGATCCCAAGAATAGCATTCTTTAATTCATTTACTTCCCTGCCATCCCTAAAATTAACTCGTGAACGTGTTTATTTTGGGGAAAATTTTATGGAGATGAAATTTGTGAGAAAATATGAAGGAAATTTTTTTAAAAAAATTAGAATGAAAGTTTGTAAAAAAAATTAGGTGAAAAATTGGAAGAAAAATTTGTTTAAAATGAAAAAGTTTTACCATTTTCTCACAAATTTTTACCTCCAACAAAATAAGGGAAAATAAAAATGATTCCATGTAAAAAGTCACTTTCCCCTATTTTTTTTTTTAATTTCCACCAAATGTTTTTCTAAAACAACCACCCTAAGTGGAACCGTTATACGTACCTTCTCGAATGAGTTTGAGGAAAGCGCAAAGATCTTTTTTCTCTTACGTGACGTTGTCAACTCATCTGATGGGTGGACTGGCTGAGTCTGGACGGCAATTTTGCGTTGAATTTGAACTAAATTTTTAAGGTAAGCCCGCAGTCGGGAGATCCAGAATACTAAAATGTATGCCCAGAGGCTGGAGCTGGCATTAGCAACGCGGTTTACCAATAATCATTACACGAACATTTCCCATGTCGAAAATGATGGAAACGGCTCCTGTCTCGGACAATGATCTCACGGCTGTACGCAAGCGAAACCAGCTTGGTGGCTTCATGACAGTCTCTACACACCCGCAAATTCTTCGTAACCCGAAGACTTTCCCCTGGCCCGGAACGGATCAAGCCGTAGGCAATGGCCAGCTTCTCGCTGTGAAACTGTAACGGGCTTTCCTTCTCCTCATCACTCAGCTCATGCAGCACATCATCCGTGTCCGCTGTGTAGCCGATGCGTCTTATACGCTCCAGCATTTCGTGGACTTTCGAGTATATCTCGCTGGACTCGGGATGAGAGTTTCCGCCCGCTGTGAACTCGTCGACGGAGCCTCCAAGCTCAATCATGGACGAGCCAGGAGGCTTCTTCACCCCTCGAATGCTCATCAGGTTTCTGATGTTTGCAACGTCTTCCCAGCGGCCAGCGTTTGCGTACAGGTTCCCTAGTAACACGTAGCGGCCGCTGTTTTCAGGATCCAGTTCAATCAGTTTGAGTCCGGTTTCTTCTCCCAGTGCCACGTCTCCATGAACGCGACAAGCTCCAAGGAGAGCTCCGAAAGCGCCTGCGTCAGGACCGACTGATTGCACCATTTCATCTAAGAGCTCTTTCGCTTTGCTTAACAACCCAGCCCGCCCGAGCAGATCAACCACGCAGCCATAGTGCGCTGCTCTGGGCTCGATTCCGTAGACTCGGGACATGTGCCCGAAGTAGAACTGACCCTCTTCGACCAGACCCGAGTGCGCGCAGGCGTTTAAAAGGTTAACAAATGTGATGTGGTCCGGAGCTATCTTCTTCTTCTCCATCTCTGTGAAAAGTTCTACGGCAGCCTCACCCCGCCCGTGGATCGCCAGACCTCCGATCATGCTGTTCCAAGCAGACAGTGAAACCACCTTTTGCGGGAAGGAGCTGAAAGCCTTGAAGGCTTTCTCCAAGGAGCCGCACTTGCAGTACATGTCAACTAAAGAAGCTGCGAGTTTTGAGTCCACTTCGATCGCGCCCTTTTCAACACGTCGGTGTATCCACTCACCGCGCTCCAGCGCGCCTAAACCTGTGCAAGCTGACAGCATGCTGGTCGCCGTTAATTTATCCAAAGTCACGTCCTCAGCTAGCAACCTGTCGAATAGGGCGAAGGCCTCCTGAAATCTGCTGCTCTGGAAATAACCGGTAAGCATAGCGTTGCAGGCAGCAGGATTCGATTTCTTATCCGCCATCAGCTGAAAGATCTCATAAGCTTCATCCACTCGTCCCCATTTAGAACACCCTGAAATCATAGTCGTCCACGACACGGCATTGGGCTGCGACATCTGATCAAACGCCCTGCGAGCCTCGTCCAAGAGCCGGAAACTCGCATACATCTGAATCAAACAGTTCAAGCTGTACAAGTCCGAATGGAGCCCGAATTTAACGGCCATGCAGTGCACATATCTACCTTGAGCAACGGCATTACTGACAGCACAAGCTTTGATGAGTATCGGGAAAGTGAAGCTGTTGGGACAAACCAAGCTCTCGAGCATGACCAGATAAAGCGCGATGCAGTGGTTCACCAAATGCCGCTGCGCCAGGCATTTCATGACTGTGTTGAATATGAAAACATCTGGTTGAGGCATACCGTCGAACAGCTTGGTGGCATAGTCAATGTAGCCCGAGGTCGAAGCGCAGAACTTGATCACCCGGCCCATCGCATCATTGTCCGATGAAAGTCCGAGCTTTATGATATGGGCATGGCGCTGTCTGAGCTCAGCCATGCTCGAGCATGATTCAAGACCAAGGAGTGAAGTGTTGTTGGAGTTGATTCTGGCTGCACGGTGTGGAGCTGGAGTGGACTGCAAAATGCTGAGTGCCACCATTTTACTTCAAAGTTTTATTGCATTATTGCATGATGTGATTCTTGATTAATATACAACGTTTTTAATTTAGGTTTTTTTTAAGGGAAAAACGGATATATCCATCAGTGTATACAAGATATATACCTGAGCAGCTAAAATAACTTCATTTTGATGATGTTTAGAGATTTCAGGATCAAAATTTCTAATATTTTAGGGTTTTTAGAATTTTGGGGAGTTTTAGGATTTATTTTTTTAGTGTTTTTAGGATTTTAGATTTCAGGGTTTTAGAGTTGTTAAATGCCGCCGTTTTGAATGTGTTTGGAAATATCCAAAAAACACTAAAAATATGAAAGTTTAACAACCAAAAAATCTTTAAAACCTTAAACAATAAATATTCTAAAACTTAGAAATCCTAAATCTCATAAAAATAATCTAATTAAGTAATGTTACGTTTTTAAGGCTCAATTTTTAATTATAATTAATTATTTAAATTATTTTTTATATTATAGAAGATTTTTCAAGTGAAAGAATTATTTTTTGAGAATGTTGATGACATGATAAGATCTAACTTTATAAATTCATTCAAAAATGACATACAGATATACCTAATGGTGGTGGTAAAAAAGGTAATAAGTGAATTCTAAGTATTCTGATGGAGTTCGAATATCTGACCGTCTACATTATAATTTATATTTAATAAAAAAAATAATAATAAGTTATACCTCATGGTGCCTAAATTTGGCAAACAGTGGATTGCATTGCTCCATGTATGCAAATCCAAATCTAAACTGTAAAAACAATAAAAAAAAAAGGGAGGAGAACATAACAAGGGAGAAAATACAGCACCAACTGTCAATAACTACCTCTTGTCACCTTCCAAGTTCCAACGGTCTCGGCCATGGTTTCATAAGCTAGATTTCTGCACCACAGATGAAATTCAGTTAAGATTTTTATATCCACTCTTCAACCGTCAACATAGCGTGGCAGTACTAAATCGAGACGAGCCTGTTGTGTTTATAAAAGCACTCACAGAGAGATCTCATAATGAAGCCCCTCCCATGAACCCCGCAAATGAAAGCACACACAGGCCAGCACCAAGGTTGCGTTCGTGTGAAGGTAACACAAAATAAGCAAGATGAACGGAGCCAAGGTTGTCGTGATTGGGGTCTCCATTTTTCTGGTGGTAGGCGCTGTCCTCGGTGTTATTGTTGGAGTTGGAAACAAGACAACCTCGAATAACGACTCAGACAATAAGGACTTGGCGACGTCGGGGAAGGCCGTGAGC
Organism: Kalanchoe fedtschenkoi; assembly: GCA_002312845.1. Classification (NCBI taxonomy): domain Eukaryota; kingdom Viridiplantae; phylum Streptophyta; class Magnoliopsida; order Saxifragales; family Crassulaceae; genus Kalanchoe; species Kalanchoe fedtschenkoi. The sequence goes on along the minus strand of NQLW01000089.1, from coordinate 773,215 downwards.
GCCATCTGTGAACCTACGGAGTACAAAGAAGCGTGCATGAAGAGCATGGGGACAATTCTCCAAAACGGCAGCGCTACGCCGAAGGATTTTATCCAGGCTGCGATCGATGTCACCATGGAGGAGGTGCAGGCCGCGTTGAACCACTCGGGGAGGATCGGCCAGGGAGTGACCAACGCCACTCAGAAGATGGCGCTGGATGACTGCAAGGATCTGCTGCAGTTCGCCGTCGCAGAGCTGCAAGCTTCGTTTTCGTCAGTGGGAGAAGCGAGCATGCACACGATCAGCGACAGGGAGGACGAGCTGAGGAACTGGCTGAGCGCGGTGATATCTTACCAAGAGTCCTGCCTCGACGGGGTCACCCAGCCGGAGCTCAAGGCGGAGATGTCGGACAAGATGCTCAACGCCACCCAGCTGACGAGCAACGCTCTCGCCATCGTCTCAGCCATTTCTGTGATAATGAGTTCCTTCAAGCTACCCACGGTGAACATAACCGGCGGCTCTCGACGCCTCCTCGACGCCGCCCAGGTCGGCAGAGACGGATTCCCGGCATGGTTTTCGGCTGCGGACTGGAGGCTCCTGGCACAGGGGAACACCCAGTCCCAGCCAAAACCGAATGCCGTGGTGGCCAAGGATGGAAGCGGCCAGTACAAAACAATAGCGGCAGCACTCGCAGCTTACCCGAAGAGCAACAAAGGCAGATACGTGATCTACGTGAAGGCTGGTGTCTACGACGAGTACATCACAGTAACAAAAGACCAGGTCAATGTGTATATGTACGGAGATGGCCCCCGGAAAACCATGGTCACCGGCAGTAAGAGCTACAAGGGCGGCTACACCACCTTGCAGACAGCCACCTTCTGTAAGTATCTTATATCTGAATGATTCTCCGGTAGAGATATTGACATGACATTTTCATCGAATGATGAGTCATTTTAATTTTTCGACACGACACTTGAGACGTCCAATTTAGATTCCTCGTCCTACTTCGAAAAAATAATCTGAAAGCTGATAAACAACTGACAGTGATCTTGCTTCTTGCAGCTGCGGTGGGGAGTGGATTCATAGCGAAATCGATGGGATTTCAGAACACGGCAGGGCCTGAAGGGCACCAAGCAGTGGCTCTGAGGGTGCAATCGGACATGTCGGCATTTTACAACTGCAGAATGGATGGATACCAGGACACCCTATACGCCCAAACTCACCGCCAGTTTTACCGCAACTGCGTCATATCCGGCACTGTCGATTTCATATTTGGCGACGCAGCCACAGTAATCCAAAACTGTCTTATAGTCGTCAGGAAGCCGATGGACAACCAGCAGAACATGGTGACGGCGCAAGGGAGGGTGGACAAGCATGAGTCCACCGGCATTGTGATACAGAACTGCCGCATAGTGCCCGAGCAGAAGCTGTACCCGCTGCGGCTAGAGATCCCGTCTTACCTGGGCAGGCCGTGGAAGCAATACTCGAGGACGGTTGTGATGGAATCCACGATCGGGGATTTGATAGAGCCGGCTGGCTGGATGCCGTGGAGCGGGGACTTTGCGCTGGACACGCTGTTCTACGCGGAGTTTGCGAACCGGGGTCCCGGGGCTGACACCGAGGCCAGGGTGAAGTGGAAGGGGTACAAGGTGATGAGGAACAGGAACGAGGCGGTGCCATACACGACCGGGCCATTCATCCAAGGGAACCTCTGGCTGAAGTTCACCGGCGCGCCTTACTTCCTTGGGTTGAAAAACTGAGAATTAAGATGATCAAGTACTCAACTGGATAGCATAGAAATTTAGAGACAAGTTTGCTCAGGAAATTGAGGATGAGAGAATGGACATACCAAGGCCATTCCCAGCTCGTAGATTTCATTTCATCATCAAGCTTACAAAGTGAATAATTTTGTAAGGGAAATTGATTAGCTTCGTAATGTGAAGAAGAGCATGTACCTCTTGTGCAATGGTAATTAAGAGTTCTACCATTCAACATGCTAGTCTTTCGTCATTCGGAAGGGATGATATAGGAGAAAGACGATCTCAGAATAGACTATTTAAATCAATGTTAGAGTGAAGTCATTCAAATCGTCTAGAGTATGCCGACTAGGACGTCAGTTTTCAAAAGAGCGAAAAATGTTATAATCAACATATACTACTCCTTTGGATAGGGCTCCTTTCTTGAACTTAAGTACCTAACAAAAATGAATTCAAATTCTACTATTTCAGATCAGATTTCCTTCCAAAATCATTCGAAACTGATACGACATGTGTCAATTTGATCAACCATGTGCTGCCTTTTCTTACCTGAAGTTGTCGAGCATGTCCGATTTGGTGTTGTATGCAAGCACTCCAGCCAAACAGACCCGCCTAAACTCTATGCACTTAACTATCTTGGTGTCATGTAGCTACCGTGCCGATGGAGAGTGCCGCAACGATAATGTATTCTGCAACATATGTCATGAAAATTTCAACACCATTGAAAGTGTTTTTCAAAGAGGGTCACACCTTTGATGTTGTTGAAATCATCATGGCAAATGCTGGAAAAGGCATTGTCATTGCGGTGTTCACTGTCCACATGGTAGTTACAGATCACTAACGAGGTATCACCTACCTCTCTTCTACCTCGCTTTCTCTTCTTCATCATCTCCTCCTTTTAAATTTTCTTCATCTTCAATAGTAACAGTAGCCGCCCTCAATCCAGCTGAGACATTGGGAAGAGCTTCAGATGTGAGAGTAATAGATGGAGATGTGGAGTGGAGATGGTGATAGCTTGGACAACGGGAAGAGTTCCTGTTAGGCTGTGTTTGGTATAGAAAAAATTTGGTACAAAGAAAAATTTGATGGAACATTTGTAAAATTGATTGTTTGGTTTAGATGAAAAATTGGAGGGAAAAAAAATTAGATGAAAAATGTGATTCTTATCTCTAACAAATTAATCTAATCAATGTATCTCAAACCCATAATCACTTTTTAAACAAATTGAATGTATTTCATCAAGTTCAATGTATGAAGTGATGAAAGGTTGATACTTTTCTACGTGATTTTCCATAAAACTTTCTATGATCATGGAAAATGAAATGGATTTCTATCAATTTTCAAATGACATTTTCCTAATGAAACCAAATAAGAGAAAATTAGATGGAATTCTTCAACATTTCATTTCCTTTCAATTTTCCTTAAAACTTTCCTTTCCCCCAAAATTTCCTTAAACCAAACGCAATCTTAGGTTGTGTTTGGTTTAGGAAAAATTTGAGGGAAATGAAATTTTGAAGGAAAATGAAAATGAATCCTTTGTTTGGTTTAGGAAAAATTAGGGATAGAAAAACTAAATGAAAAGTTATATAGAAATTTTGAAGGAAATTTTGTTTAATTTAAAGAATGTTTTACTACTTTCTACAAAATTTTCCACTTCAAACCAAATAAGTGAAAATAAGATGAATTTTTATAATAAATTTATTTCGCCTCCAATTTTCTTTTCCACCAAATTTTCCATAGATCAAACACATTCTTTACAATTTTTGGATGGAAGCAAAGGAGCGAGTTTTGGCATGATACAGTCAAAGCCGGGTCCAACTCCTGCCATCTTGCTGTGAGCCAGAAGCCGGACGATTTTGGTATGATTTCCTTTGCGACTCAAATATCAGCAATTGGCAAAATTTTAATTCAAGATTTCTTTTGTAACATTTATTGTGAGTTTTTGTGAATGTGTAGATCGGTCGGCCGTTAACTGAATTAAATGTGTTCGGTTAAACATCCATGTGAATGAACTTCTAAGCACTTTATTAATTAGTATAAATGTTTCACCTTAATTTCTATTTCACCATGTATTTATAAATTGGTCAAAGTGGCCTTAAAGAGTGCAGTATTGTATGAGACCACACCCATGAGCTTCTTTGAATTAAATGTGACACTGGTGTGTGTGTGTGTGTGTATATATATATATATATATATATATATATATATATATATATATATATATATATATATATATATATATATATATATATATATATATATATATATATATATATATATATATATATAGAGAGAATGGATCAGTTGTGAACACTTTAATTGTGAATAAATTATGGATAATTTTGGACCAATCATTTCAAATATTAAACGACTGTGTTTTGACTTTATTTATTAAATTTTGTTTTAATTATCTATAATATTCTCCAGATTTGTTGAATTAAATTACTTCCTAATCAAATCTTTTGTTTCTATCTATTTCGTTATTCAATCTTATCTAACATCAACCTAACTTCCATCATCAGCCTGACCAACCTTCTCCTCTCCCTCCCAGTAGGCTTCGGCTACCCCTCCCAGCACTTGATGTCCACACTAACCCTAAAATTGAGATCGTCGCTGGAATTGATCTCAACTATGGTGATTTTTCTGGATACGTGGAAGAAGAGCTCGGCCTGCTAGCTGATCTCGCATTACTCCACATCAATTTTGACCGTTTGTGCGGCTCCGTTATCTGTATGTTTAAGAATTTGGTTTTATTGTTTGAGTTAGATCTGAGTAACAATCGATTTATTGACTTGAATTTTATACACGCTCTTTTCCTGTGCGCAACCTTTACTAAAAATTTGGCTATGAAATTGATTGTTTTAGCAGCCCTGGTTTTAAGGCACACTGAGTGTTTGTTGTTTTGTCCGAAAAAAGAAAAGTAGGGTTTTGGGGGGTTTAGGGATCTGAATGGATTGGAGCTTAAATTCTGATTTATGGGTGCCTGCACTAGAGGGATGTTTCATATGCCTAACATGAAATTGTGGACAAATGTGAACATGCTTATGAGAATACGGTGAACGTGTCTCAGATGACAGTGAACGTGCCTGAGAAAGCAGTGAAAGTGCCAGAGATGGTAGTGAACGTGTTTGAGATGACAATGAACACTCTTTTTTATTGATCAAAATGTAAAACATGTTATACAAAATTTAAAACACTATTTTTCATGACACTTTATTAAATATAATATATAATTACATATTTCCATAAATGACACATTTTAATGAATTTTGAATAATTAATAAAGCATAATAAATAAACTTAAAAAGGAAACTGAATGATTGATCCAGAATCGTTCACAATTTGTTCACAATTTAATTGTTCACAACGGATCCCTCCCCACTATTTTTGGTAATTCTTTCTAGTAACTTCACAATTTGTTCACTATCGAAGCTTCGACCGTTCCGTACATTACAGTAACAGTGAACATAGTGGATTATGGAGAATCAAACAATTTATAAATGGTGAACTTATGAATGAGTGATTTGCGAATAAAAATTATGTATATAATCAAAGAGGAGAGAAAGAAAATTAAATATATGATGGAGTGATTTGCTCCTAATTAATTAGGTGAGATTTATGTAATATATGTTACTAAATAAAATCTAATAAAGCATAATAAATAATGTCAAAAAATGAAATCTCGTAATTAAAACACGGTCGTTTTGTGAACAAAATGATTGGTCCACATTTGTCCACAAGGTTCTCAACTTAAGGAGGTTCTCAACTGATCCACCCTCTATATATATATATATATTAAAAAATTAGATATATTTTTGGTAATTCTTTCTAGTAAATATATTATTAAGATTATTATAATTTTAAGAATTTGATAATGACAAACAGCCACTTCTATTATTTAGGATGGCATTTTGATGATGAGATAAAAATAACTGTAAAATCATAAAATCAAAAACGTATTCATATTCAAAATCATGAAGTTAGAACCCTATAATCATTTTCAGGTCATGAAACTACTTATCCAACATACAAAATCTAAAAAACTCAACGTCCTATGGAATTAGTGATTTTTATGTCATTAATAGCCTACATCGTGTTGGAGAAGATCGAAAAGACTGTCGGAACTGTGGAAGTCTAGTCTATTTGAAACGTATCGTTTGAAACACAAAAAAATGTCCGCAGATGCATAATACGGCGTCGTTTCAAGTATTGTATTTGAAATTGTCACCTCCTTCGAGCATCATCATATTGTGCATTGCCGAAGAATTCCAATTTCTCTTTCTCAGTTCTCCAATTTCGATAATCATACAAGTATATAAATTTTCTTCTGTAAAACTCATCTTATGTTCATCGCAATTAATGAAGGAAAGCTTTATGTACATCTCAGTCACGGTATCAGAGCTCAGTGATCAGCAAATATTAAAGTTTTGAGAAAATCTCGAAATCTTCTTAGAGCATATGCTGGCTTGTAAATCAAAGATTCTTGGATGGAAATGTAAAATAAAATTAAGCCACATTAGATCCAGATCAGATTGATAAATTAATACCTCTAATCGATCAATTAGGATTTATAGTTAGACTAAGAAAGCTATTGATACAAAGTGTTAATTTAAACTAAATTAATGCTATTGAAACTCATATTTATGATACAATATCATCAACACCTAGTATAAGTGCGTAACGGTGTTGGAGAAAGAAGACTATCATATTAAAATTTTTTTCGAGTTCGAGCAGATTACACAATCGAAAATTGGTCTTGACGTTCTGACGGCGACAGTCTTTCGATTGTGGTTATCGGACAAAGAATCTTATATTTGGATCGAATCTTCCAAAAAATTGAATTATATCTCTTTTATAATGTAGAGATGATTTATAAGAACTGAAACCATAGTTGGATGTGTTTCACCGACCATGAAATTGGCATGATGGTTCCTTCAAATTAGGCCATTGTTTAGTACTCAGGAAGATTGAGAGTGGAATGAGAAAAGTTCTTCAACTCTTGTGTCCAGGACAGTCATGGATATACATATCGTGATTTATGCTTCATGGAGAAACAATGTTTTAGTACTTGCTGTCAAATCACCCTTGAAAAGCCATTGCAATCTGAAAATCCCAGCTGCTCGATTAGCTGAAATAGCTTCTCTATTATTAATGATGGAGATCAGAAGTGT
>NQLW01000089.1:691214-733580 GCA_002312845.1 Kalanchoe fedtschenkoi | reverse complement strand
TTAAAGTGCCTCTAAGTCAGAAATATCAAATGGGTAGTTTCAGAAATTTGACTAACTCAAACAGATCATAAAGCAGCAAGGATGATGAGACACCAAACAAGAAGCGGTGCAAGAAGGATACCGGTGTGGAGATGTCATATGGTCACACAGGCGGGCGGGCAGAGATGGCCATTGGCAGGGCCAAACCAGGCATTTCCATCCTCAATGTTGCCTCAGCAGCCATTAATTGGATTAGGCTAGCCTCACCCATTCCTGGTAGAGCAGCCGAAACAACAGACAATGCCATAATCTCTATTGCCAGCAGCTTATATCTTTTCGAGAGAGAAATGTCTAGTTTAATGAATCACATAGGTTAGCAAAATGCAGCATGGTGAGAGTTTAACCATGGCAATCATGTTGAATCCCAACTTAATTAGCAACTCCACCAGCTCCCCTTTCTTTATTTTTGAGACACTCGTCAAGCCTCGCGAGCCTTTGCCAATGTCCTTAGTTCTGTCAAATTCAATGAAGACAGGCGTGCCGCTTCCTTTTAAGGCATAATTCTAAATACCATAAACCTTTAAATCATAAAAAACAAAACCCCCTAAATTCTAAAATTTAAAAACCCTAAATCCAAGTGCCTATAAACCATAAAATCCCCTGAAATCATAAAACTTTAAAAATATGAAAATTCTAAAACTCTAAAACCTCTTATTTAACTTATTTAAGATGACATCTCGTGTCTTATTTTCCCTAAATTTAATTAGTTAAACTGTGGCATTTTTGATAATTTTTAGAGATTTTAGAGTTTCAAAATTTAGGATATTTTAGAATTTTAGATTTTTAATATGTTCAAAATATTGTACGAAACCAGAAACCCTAAAATATTAATACCTGAAATTCTAATTCCTTAAAATTCATTCATAACAACATTATTTAAATCTCAACCACGTAATAATATTTGTTCAAAACGTCATTCATAACAGTATTGGAAGAAAGAGCATGGAAATATCGTGTTGTCTTTCAATATTAGACGAACACTTAAATCAACAGGGCTATCCAAATATCTTGTTGAACTATTGATACTTGGCCCATTATATTTCATATATTGTAATTATTGATACTTGATCCGTTCGCAATTTTTGTTTTTACGACTAACCTTCCGTTAAATTAGTTTTCTAAAATGACCTAGTTGACATCAACCGCGGTTTGAACCCTACACCACTCAAGAAGAATTCGTACTGAATTCTTTTGGAAGACTCTCACCAATTTTCTCAATTTATTTCTACTGCTACTGCTAGGATATTCTATTTATAAAAATACTAAATACTAAATCAAATAGAATTTTCAATCCATATCAGACAATAATTTAACAAAATTACCTAAAATTGAATTAAGTTGGGAATAAGTTGATTATTTATTTCTTATTCATATTTAAAAATCTAGTCAATATAATTTTCAACACTTATATGTACCATATTTCATTTTCTAAAAAAAAATAATGTTAATAAACATTATATGAATGGAAAGAAGATGGGATCGCAATCTATGGCAACAACAAAATTGATGTGCATGTGAGCCAAGCGATCTCCTTTGTATAGACTAATTTGTAAGTGGACTGTTCATCAAATGTCTATACATATATATATTTAATTATAATGTCTTATGTGAAAATTGAAAAATCAAAATAATACGTAACATATACTAATTAAATTAAAATTAGATAACAAAATCTGATTTATTACGAATCATACATTCTCAATATATTCAGTTTTATATGGCTAGGAGGAGTTGAACCTATTATATACTTATCTAACATAAGTACTTAAACCTTACATATACCGTAAGACGACTCCACAATGTGAATTGTACAAACCCGATCATCACCACCGAAACTAATAAGAATCTCTTTTTGTCACCATCTAAATCAAGTCCAGCTCAAAACTGACAGCAAGAACATGTCACAAAATCTCATTCAAGTACCAACATACAAAACCAAACAACACAAACCTCCAAACCTGTGCAGCATACGCGGCCACCTAACCACGCACCACCGCATGATGTGTAAACATGCGAGAAACTCAAGCCATGCATGCCTCAAAATGTCTCAAACTCTCTGCACACAAACCCTTATGTGTCACTCACTCTATCATCTCCAAACCCAATCTTCCGTGCCATAAATACTCCCCCCACACCACCTTATCTCATCATCCTATCTATCACATCACCACCAACACAACCACCTCAAACGAAACATGGCTGTTAAGCTCAGCTCGTTTCTCTGCTTACTAGCTTTGATCAATGTAGCTTGTGCTGCTAGACAGCAGCAGCCGTTCAAGTATCAAACTGAATCCCACGGTGAGTGTCAAATCCAGAGGCTTCAAGCCCTAGAGCCCACCAACCAGATCCGCGCCGAGGCTGGCTCCACTGACATCTGGAACCACAACGAGGAGCAGCTGAAATGCGCTGGAGCGACCGTCATTCGTCACACCATCGAGCCTCAAGGACTCCTCTTGCCTTCCTACTCCAACGCTCCTCAGCTCGTCTACGTCATTCAAGGTATGTGCTACTTTTCTGGTTACTTGAGACTCAAAGGCGCATGCAGACGTCGAGCATGTTACAATGATGCTTTTGCGTTTCTGCAGGTAAGGGAATCCAGGGGGTCCTGCTGCCGGGCTGCCCAGACACGTACCAGTCTGGCCAATCCGAGTTTGAGCAATTCCAACACGGTGGCCGCCAGGGACGAGAGGAGCACGGAGGACGTGGATGGAGCAGAGGTGAGGAGCAGGAGGGCCGCGGCCGCGGCCAAGGCAGCCAGAGGTTCCAGGACCGCCACCAGAAGATCAGGCACTTCCGCGCGGGAGACATCTTGGCCATACCCGCTGGAGTTTCCTACTGGGCCTACAATGATGGAAACGAGCAGCTCATCACTGTCGTTCTTCTTGACAACACCAACTTCGCCAACCAGCTAGACATCAACCCTAGAGTAAGAAGTCAAACCAAGTCAACGCTGTGTATGTTTCTGTCATTTCTTAGTCAAAGCTGAATTGTTTGAGTTGTGAGTTGTGACCCTGCAGAGATTCTACCTGGCCGGAAGCCCACAGGAGGAGCACCAACAGAGAGGCCGCCAGCAACACGGCAAGCAACAGGGCCGATGGGGCTCACAGGGCTCAGACAAAAACAACGTCTTCTCTGGCTTCGAAATCGACTGGCTGTCTCAAGTCTTCAACGTCGACCGCAACGTCATCGAGAAGCTGCAAGGCCAGAATGACCAGAGGGGCAACATTGTGAGAGTGCAAGGCGGCCTCCAAGTCATCCAACCGCCACACATGACTGAGCACGAGCAAGGCCGACGCGGCGAGAGCGAGTGGCCACGCGGCCAAGGCGAACGTGGACACGGTGGGCGCCGCGGACGTGGTGATGATGACAATGGCTTTGAGGAAACCCTTTGCAATATCAGGCTCAGGGAGAACATCGACGACCCAGAACGCGCCGCCATCTACACTCCTCGAGGCGGCCGCGTCAGCACCATCAACAGCTTCAACCTACCCGTCCTCAGCTGGCTCGACCTCAGCGCCGAGCGTGGCGTCCTCTACCAGGTACGTGTATATCTTACATTCCACATCTTTTAGTATCTAAAACTACACTTTTACCCCCATTTTGAACTTTTTATTCTCAAATTAGTCCTTCAGAGTTCAATATGTAAATAGTGAAACTTCAATTTCAATTACATCATATCGTTTTGCTTTCCCATGGCAGAATGGGATCATTGCACCACACTACTACTCCAACGCCCACAGCATCACCTACGTCACGCGCGGCCAGGCCAGGATCCAGGTGGTGGACGACCAGGGCCAGACCGTGTTCGACGACGTGATCCGCGAGGGCCAGCTCCTCGTCGAGCCTCAAAACTACGTCATCCTCAAGCAGGCACTGCAAGACGGCTACGAGTACATCTCCTTCAAGACGAGCGACAACGCCTTTCGCAGCACCTTGGCCGGGCGCAACTCGGTGTTCCGAGGGCTTCCCGTGGGAGTGATCGCCAACGCTTACCAGATTTCCCCAGAGGAGGCGGAGCTGCTGAAGTTTAACAGAGATGAAACGACCGTGTTCCAAGGGCAGAGGTCCTCCGAGAGAATCGCAGTGGCCTAAGTGAAGGGTGTCTGTTTTGGGTAGGAATGTAATAAGAGAAAAAAAGGAGGACCCAATGGGGATTCTTCTTTTCTTTGTAAGTGAGGGAATATTCCTAATGACTAATAAGAGTGTATCTTTGTTCTAATAAATAAGAGCCACGGTTCATCTCAATAACTGCTTCAATGTAAATCGATTTTATTTAATGTTATGCAAAAGAATTTGTTTAACTTCAAAGATAATATTTGAAATGTTATCCAAAAGAATATAATTAATTTTGGAAATAATACTTAATGTAACCTTAGAAATATGTAAGTGTTTGGTTTAAAATTTACAAACATAGTTTAATATTAAACACTGTTTCCTGCTGAGTTTTTTCAGGCAGTTTATTTTTGAGTTTTTTAGGTTGAACTTGTGATTATATTTTAAAAATATTTCTTTTAGGAATTTTTATGGCAGATTTAAAAATCATAAACATTGTTTCCAACATTTTTTGTGATTGTTTCTAATTTTTCAGGAGTTTATAAATTAAATGTAAGATTCAAAATTCATAAATATGATTTCTAATCTATTAATTAATTTATAAAAGCGGATTAAAAATCAAAAACATTGGTTCTAACTTTTTTGTGATTGTTTTTAACCTATTATGAGTTTTTGAGGTCAAATTTAAAAATCAAAATATGAGTTCTTTATTTTATGAGTTTTGAGTTTTTGAAGTGAAAGTGTAGATTAAAACTCACAAATACAAATTTGAGTTTGTGATTTAAAAACTCACAATATGGCTTTTAGTCTATTTGTAAGCTGTTAAGGTCAAAGAGTAGATTTAAAACTTTTTCTAGTCTATTTTTGAGTTTTAAAGCCCAAATGATTTTAAACCAAAGTGTTGGTTCACAAAAACGATTTCTAGCCTATTTTGAGTGTGTTTGAAGCTGTATTTGATTTTAAACTAAAGTTTACATTTCCAAAGGGGATCCACTAAAAATATTAAGATGGGATAATTATCAAAAAGTTACTTTGTGTGATTTCATATAGTGTATATTTTCAATTTGAATTTGACCATTTTGATTTTTAGAAGGTTATAAATATATGATCATTTTGAACTTTGTAACCTAAAATAATATAATATAAAAATAAGCAAATAAAAAATAAAAAATTAGCAGAGTTATATGACCCACTCCTCACTATCAAATTTCAATTTTTCCGGATGTGGGTTTTTGAGGTTCGGATCACCCAAAAACCAGACATTTCAGGGTTTTGTAGATAATTAAAGGGAACATGGAGGGAGAATATCTGACACAGATTTTCCGATCTTAGAGGGTCTTTTGCGAGAAGAGAACCAAAAACAATCCTCAAAATAAATTCGAAAACAACCCTCTAATTTAATTAGTTTTTCTCTCTTCCATCCTGCACTCGAAAAAATCCGAAAAGAAACTCAAAATTTTCTTTTTTGGGGATTTTAGAGGGTATGTTGCAGGTTCATTTTTTAGGCCCGAAAATACAATGTTTAAGGCCACAGTGTTGTAGTTAAACTCAAAAACATGATATCTGTCATATATTTATGAGTTTTAAGGCTAAAATTTTGATTTTAAACACACAAATATAGTAATTTATAACCTATTTGCGAATTCTTAACAATAAGTGTTGGTTTACACATGTTAGTGGAATATAATGCTCCACATATTTTTGAATTTTTTGTATCACTGCACGATCATGTTTTGGATTAAAATAGAAGGCCATACTATTTTTGTTTATTCAATGATAAAGGCTTGTTTGCTTCATAGGAAGTGTAGTTTAGAAAGAAAAATGAAATGAAAAAAATCAGGAGAAATCAAATTTCTTGATCTATTCAATTTTTATTTTTACTTATTTGATTACCATGAAAAATATAAAAAATATTATTTTCAATTTTTTTACACTATAAGGTTTCCTAATTTTTTTCACATTACTTTGAAAAAAATTCTTTTAAATCAAATTAAAGATTTCTCTTATTTTCCTTTCATTTATCTCTCCATATATTACTTTTTCTAAATCAAACTGAGTCTAAAAGTACATATAATGGAAAACTTGTCGTTGTAGTGCGGCTTTTCAACTGGATTTAGAATTTTGTAAATAGAATGTTAGGTTAAAACATGATCAAATAAAATAATTAAAATGAATAATATTTATTTTGATGGATTTTATTTTATTTTTCTAACAAAAAAAAGGTGCTATTATCCATTATTATAAACTTAATCTTCATACGGTTATAAACTTAAATTTTCCATGTAAATAATCCCTCAAAATTTTCCTCTAAGTAAAATAAGTTTTTTTTTCTATTTTCTCCATTTCGACCCAAGTTCTTCTGAACCAAGCCTTAAAATTTTCTAACCGAGACACTTACATGATAAAATTAACTTATATTGTACAGTTCTGTTTTATATTTTATGGAAAAAAAGATTAAGAAAAAAATTACTGAAAATATCATAAAAATGTTTATTGATAATAATGAAAATTCTCAATTGTAATATTTTCAAAACCAAAGTGACATAAAATACAATTATCAAAGTTTTAATTTCCCTTTAGGTTTTTTTACCATTAATTTTTATTAAATCATGTAGAAACTAAGAATTATAACAATACCAGAAGCCATATTTTATTACTTATTATTCATACTCACCAGATTACATCGTACCCAGAAGGCCTCACATTGAGTGCACATTTTATTATTCTCTTAAAACATCGTACCATGCATCATCACTAACATCCTACTGATGATGCTGTCGTCACAACCAGCTCAAAATTCTCTAGTGAGGCCTTGAAGAAGGAGACATCAGGAACGTTTCGCCGTGCAGGCTCTGCTTCAAGTTCCTGGCGTCAGCTGGCGAGATCTGGAAGGAGTTGGCGAGGACCTGGATGGGCATGGCGTTGAGCACTGACGTGTATCCGGCGAGAGGGTGCTTGAACTGCTGGCTGGAGGTCTTGAAGGCTGTGTACTTGAAGCCGTTGCTGCCCGCCTGGCCCATCGATACGAAGAACTGCGGGATCACGAACAGGTCTCCCTCGTTCACCTTGTCGTCGAACACCGTCTCGCCCTGCTGGTCCACCACCTGAATCCTCGCATCGCCTTGGGTCACGTAGATCACCGTGTGCTCGTTGGAAGACCAGTGCGGCGTGAATAATGCATTCTGTACATTAAACATGAATCACGTGACTGATGAAACTGACAGATCGATAGAAACATAAATCATGTGACCGCGATTGGTCAAGCTGACATGCAAGACAGATTGATCAGTACAGAGTTGAGGGGAACTTACGGGGTAAAGGTGGCCGCGTTCAGCGCTCATGTCGAGGTACTGGAGGATGGGGAGCTTGTTCTGATTTACAGAATTGATCCTACCGGCTTGTTTGGAGAAAACTTCAGCTTCGCCGCTCCGGTCGAGGTTGTAGCGGATCTTGACGGAGCACATGGTTTCCTCCAACCCGTTATCGTCGTTGTCTCTGGACCACCACTTGCGCCCTCCTTCGCTTCCTCGCTCGAATCTCTCCTCTTGCTCTTCCTGGGGTCGGATCATGCTCATCTCCTCCGTCTTCACGATGAATCCCCTCTGGGTCTCCTGCTGCATCCTCTCGAGTAGGTCAGGCGAGACGCCGAATGCCTGCGCGAGGAGCCTCGAGTCGAACCCGCTGAGTATGTTCTGGAAGTTGAACCGGCCTTGGCCTTGGCCGCCTCGGATTTCTTGTCTCGGCACTCCCCCAGCCAAGTGGAATTGCTGCAAAAGTATCACACGAGGAAATTAAATTTGGGAGATTATTGCATGCATGCATGCAAATGCATGGATGTGTTATACTGTTATACGTACTCTGAAGCTCAGGTCTAGCTGGTTGGCCTGGTGATTAAGGTCATCTATCGAAATGGCGACGAACTCTTCGTTGCCATCATTGTAGCACCAGTGAGTAATGCCAGGCGGGAGAGCGACGATATCTCCTTGCCTCACCCTGAACACCTTTTGGTGCTGATCCTTCATGCTGATCTGCTCCCGTCCCTGTCCTTGGCCGCGCTCTTCTTGACCGTGCTCGCCCTGCCCGCTCCATGGGTCTTGCTCGCCTCGTCCTTGCTCGCCTCTTCTTCCCCATGGCTTCCACCACTTAGACGATCCTCTTTCGCTCTCTGCATGGAATGTCTCAGCGCATCCCGGCAAGTGCAGCCCAATCAGCCCAATACCTACAAATCCGACACACAAGATGATTTGCTCATAACATTTTGACCAGTCATCTGAGATGGGTTAAAAGTAAATATTCAATGTAGTGTCACCTCTTTCGATGAAGACAAGCCTTGGGGTGGGTTGGAAGGCGGGGACGTACATGGACTGAGGCCGAATGACATTTCTCATGGCGGAGACCCCAGCGCATTGAAACTGCTCCTCATTCTGGCTCCAAAGTTCGGAGAACCCGCCTTCGGACTCAATCCGCTGGTCGGGCTGGATGGACCGCAGCCTCTGGAACCGGCACTGCTGCGCTTCGCTCACCCGACGCTCCGTCAGCTGCTGCTTACTAGCCGACGCCGTAAGCACAGCCAGGAAGAGCAAGACGGGAAGCAGAACGAGTTTTCGAGTCGCCATTGTTGCTGATATGCTGTAAAGTTGGAGATGGATGCTGGGGTGTGTGAGTTGGGGCGGGGTTTATAGCGGTGGGGTGTGTAAGGGAGTTTAGAGCGCGTGGCGGGGCGCGCTGGCTGGGCGCGACACATTGCGTGGTAGGTGGGCGTATGTGGCGGCCTGGGGGGCGAGGTGGGTGATGCTGTCGTGCATGAGTTACATTTGGCTGACCGTGTTTTACTCGACAAGCGGATCCATGCATGCGGTCGCGTCGTCACATATAAATGTGATGTGATATGTGAATATGGCTCTGTCAATTCTATGAAAAATTGAACCGGTAATCGAATTATTGAACTAACCTAACTAAATTAATTAACTGAACTGTAACTAGTAGATAAATCATGATTGGTTCGCAATCTCGATTTCCTCCTGATTTTATCGTACAAATAAAACATGCTTACATTTTGATATGATAAAATACAGCTTAAACTTAATACAATAACCGAAAGCAATATTGAATTGAGCCAAATGATATTGTTTGGTTTGATTTTTAATATGTATGGTTCAATTTGGTTTGAATAAAATGAAACCAAAATGTAACAATTCAGTCTGATATTATGAGCTAGTGTTATACTAAATACTAATCAACGAGTGTTGGTTGAACCGTGTAAGAAATGGAGACACCCATTTAAAATAGAATCAAATTGCTATTTTTTCATCAAATTATTTTAAGTTGCATTAAATTGCTTGTGATATAATTCATAAACAGAATTAGAGAGTACTGTATATATCTACTAATAAATCAAACTATTTTTCATTTTTTATATATATATTTATTTATTTCGATTGTTCGCCCGCCCAGAAAATTAGAATCGTTTGATATAATCTTTTATATGATTCCCTATAATCTAATCTACCACTAGTTGGTGCTTCCAAGTTCCAATTATGTTTAATCACATTGGTTTATTCACTTTAAAGACGCCCGTGCTGTCCCGAGATCAGGCTCACCACTCTTTGTATTATTTGATATAAAAAAAGGTGACGAGATTGACTCAACTCTGACCCTAGAGACCACGTCACATTACTCAACAAGTCGCCAGATTTGATCTCTAATTCTAACAATAGAAAAGCAGCCCTAATAGAAACGAAAAATGACGATTATGCCTCCTCACAGCATCTCAGGGAGGAACAACTCTCCAGACCTACCGAACACTTCATACCAAAACTCCATCCCATTGCAATCTCCGCCGTGGGAAAAGCCACCTGATAGCGGAGAAAGCGGGAAGGTCACGTTGCTCGACGCCATCTCGCCTTCCGACAGCACCTCGGACCAGAAGCTCTCATCGATCTGAGGAAGCTCGTTATCGTAGAAGCTCGACGAGATGTCTTCGGTAGTGCTGGAGGATGGCTGCGGGGAAGGAGGAGGCACGTGGTGGTGGCATGTGCCGGGCGCTGAGTCGTCCCCACGTGCGACGACATTATTCGCGGTGGAAGTTGATGCTGTCACGAGCTGAGGTTTTTGCTCAACTTGCTGCTCGACTGGCTGCTGTTCTTTTCTGCGGAGCCTTTTCTTTAAGTGGGTGTGCCAGACGTTCTTGATCTCGTTGTCCGTCCTGCCCGGAAGTCTCGCTGCTATGGCAGACCATCTGAGCACACAGAGAAACATAATTAATTAAGCAGAAATCGCAAATTGATTAGCATAAGTTAAAAGGAATCTCTGTTGATTAGCAGCATAAGTCAAAAGGAATCTCTGTCTCCTGCAATCATATATTTTACATGAATTATTTGACGGAGACACATAGATCAAAATGATATGTGATAATTTTTTTATCACTGTACATGTGCATCTGCAATACACATGACAGTCTAACAATCTTTTCAATCATTGCTATCACCGATGAAGATGTTTTCTTGTGGGAAGGAAATTTCATATGGCACCAACGAGCTTGGTGAGGGTTTAGTGCGTACCTATTTCCTAACATATGGTGTAGGTTAATGATGGTGTCTTCCTCCTCCGTCGTGAAGTTTCCTCTCTTGATGTCTGGTCTTAGGTAGTTCGTCCATCTCAGCCTGCAGCTTTTTCCGCATCTCAATAATCCTATAACAGAAATATATATGTCATTGACACACAGTAAAGTAACGAAGCTTTCAAGATATATTAGGTGATTTAATTGGATTGTATCTTCGCTGATTTAAAAATTTAATCTGTTTAACAATACAATATAGATTACATCTTCTGCAATTAACTATCTGATGTGTATATCTAGCCAAATAAACCATCCACTCGACGGAATACAATTGAAATCACCATGGTTATAGAACATCGACTAACCAGCTTGTTTCGGAAGGGCTCTCCAGTTTCCATGTCCGTAGCGAGACACGAAGTCAATGAGCACTTGGTCCTCGTCCGCCGTCCACGGGCCTTTCTTCAGCCCCATTTTCTCGCAGCATGGAGCTCTCACCATGTTTTCCAACTCAAGCTAAAGAGATGCCGATGGGAGCAAGAGAGATGGCCGGCTTAAGCTGTCTTGTGGTCTGAAGAAAATGGCTAAAGTGTTGATGAGTATATATGTGAAGATGTTGAGAGAAAATAAAAGGCAACATGGGTTTATATAAAAAGTGCGAGTTGCACATATCAATGTCTATCCATTGATTGATTGATTATTCAGGTATACATAAAATATTCAATTCCATTTCAAACTTTTCTTTCGTTTTTTCAATGAGCACATAGTTATCACCATTTCTAGGAAGCTCACTCACTCGCACAATGATAATCAGGCCACAGTAGTACATGAGATGAGCAGACACATGATGATGCACATGCATGATTATTATTCAACTTTATTCTTCTTTTGACGTCTTCTGGATGCTCTCAGAGTTTCTCTGTGCTACATTTTGGACTAATAGTCAAATGAAAACGTGCGTTTTCCACATTTTTATGTGTTTTTTCAATACATAATAATCATTATAAGCAACAATTATAATATGTATAGGGGAAGATTGGTTGAAAACCATTTTTAAGTTGGGAATTTATGAATCATTCTTATTCATGAAAAAAATTAAATGTGACTATTATGGATATTTGTGATGATGTGTGATATTTAATATGATGTGATTTAAAAAGAGGTTTGACGTGATAATATTTTTTAATTAGGAAAAAAATTAATCAATATCCGTCTTTTTATTCTTATTACAACTGTTGAACGGTCAATGATGTCATAATTGGTGAACAAAGTTTCAAAAATCAGTTAAACTTAAACATTTACCAAGTGTGTTATGTGTTTTTAGGGTTAGAAAATTACCAGATCTCAACATGGCGAATCACTTGCTTTTAGTAAGAAAACAAGTGTAAACTCATCATAAGATAAAAAAATTTAAATGATTTTAAATTAGCATCACTTTCTCAATTACAATCAAACTGTCAAAAAGTGTGTGAGAAAAAATTTGAAACTAAATTATGTAATTACATTTTGAACTAATATAATTTAAGTATTAGACTCGTGTGATAAAATTACATTATTTTGTCATCAAATTAAATGAAAGCATTTTATTCACATAAAATAAAATGACGTCTCTAATCTTCAACTAATTTTATAAGATCAATTGTATTTAATTAATCAAATCATTTATCTTAATTGACATTTTAATTTTGTCCTAATATTTTATTTTTCAATCCAATATTTTTTTTGAATAATTCAGACCGTAATTGAAGATGTGGTAACCGTTCAAAACCTTTTTAGTATTTTCTATTTTAATTAGCTTATATTATATTGTGGAATCATAATATCCCTTGTGTCAAATCAGACTAGCATAGTTT
The DNA here is from genome assembly GCA_002312845.1 of Kalanchoe fedtschenkoi. NCBI lineage: Eukaryota > Viridiplantae > Streptophyta > Magnoliopsida > Saxifragales > Crassulaceae > Kalanchoe > Kalanchoe fedtschenkoi. Next base: position 721,079 of record NQLW01000089.1, on the reverse strand, counting down.
CAGGAGGGTAAAGTTAAACTGAGTTGGGCAGTTTTGAAAAATTTGGAATAAACCAGTCTCTTGTGTTTGCTACTAGCCTACTATATATTGAACTGTGAATCAATGTTTTAACAATAGATAGGAGGAGAGGACACAAGAAGAAAAAAAACAGTCAATCAAAGGGGCTTAGTGCATAGTCGCGTGTCTATTTGTTACTTAAAAAAATATTTTATTAATATGTTTTATTTTTTATTTTTATTTTATTCTTTTATTTTTTTAAGGGGATCGACCCACTTCCCCCTTGGTGACCAGGGGCCGCACACCCCTCCACTTTGATAGTATACACCCATACTCACTACGGGCCAGTTTACGCGCACCTCCAGCGTATCTAAGCGTAAATGCGGTACCAACACGGCATGAACCCATGACCTTGGGGTTGTTAGACACCCAATGCCACTAGGCCAACACCCAACAGCGTATCTAATATGTTTTATTAAATGGTTGAGGCGCCTATTCATTTTATAGTAATTGGATACTCTGTTTGTGGGTCATCCATCGTACTTCTGCAATAAAATTCGTCGCATGTGCTTCTAATGAGAATCGAAGCCAAAAATATATTTTGATAATAAATTGAACTTTGAATAAAAATTTTATCATTTAATTAAGGAAAAAAATAATACTAAAATAGTCCATGAAATAATACCGCTTTCTCAATTACGGTCTGAATTAACTGAACAGTCAAAAAGTGTGGCATGAAAAAAATTGACTACTTTTGGATGATGTTTAAGTTTAACTATTAAATATAATTGGTCTTATAAAAAAAATGTTGAAAATTAGGATTGATTGAGTATGAAAAGATGTCGTTCAGTTTAAGTGAACAAAATAATTTATTTAATTTGATGTAGTTGTTATAATAATATTAGTCTAGAATTGCAACGGTAAATATAGTTCTATTTATTCTCGCAATCTTTTCGACAAATTGAATAATTCAAATTGTAACTAAAGAGATTTTTCTGTAAAATAAAATATGAAATAACGTTGTAGACGGGGAAGTACTTTAATTTGTGAGTGCTTGTGGGAAGATCTCATGTGATCTTATGAATGGATAATCATATATCCAAGTGGGACACTCTGAATAGTGCTTAACAAAAAGAAAATCAATTTGATAATGTATGGTTGGTTTAAATATATTTGTAATAATTTATTAACATGTTTATCTAGCCCTTTAATCAATAGTCATGATATAAAGCTTAAAATAATTGGTAATTATTTGCTTTGTTAAAGACAAAAACACTTTATATGCCGACTTAAGCAAGCATGTGTATTTACAACATGAATTAACATCTTATTTATTTATTTATTGGCAAGTAGACCCACCAAGGAAGAAAATGGTGCTATTTGCACTTTTATTTATTTATTTATTTTCTCTTGTCAAGGCCGCCCGGCCCGAAAGCGAAATCAACACTATTCTACAAAACCAAAAGCAGTTTTTTTTTTTAAAAAATAATTTTTATGTATATTTATTACATATTTTAGACGCATATTTTTGTTGATTGTTGTATATTGCAGTGGAATGTATTCTGTCGGTGGATCAGTTTTCAGACTTCTCCAATAAAGTTCGTTGTTCTTATTAATTATGAAACTCAATATCTCACGGCATTATCGGATTCAGAAAAAATATTAAGAGAAGTCAATTATCAGAATATTACTTCATGTAGTTATATGTAATGTAAATTTTCAATTTTAGAGGAGTTATTTTGATTTTTAAAGAGTAATAATAGTTTTAAATTTTATAATCTAAAATAATACATAAAAATAAGTAAAAGAAATTAACGAAGTCATACGACCAAACTCCATTATTCATAGATCTGCCAGTGCCTCGTAGGTGAATGTACACTATTTTCTGAATTCTGAGCCAAGAATATAAAAAAATTTAATTAAATTATTCAGTATTTCAATTCAGATGAAAGTTTTTTAAAATTGGAGTAATTCTTCACAAAATGTAATTTGGCGGTTAAAAAAATTAGAGTGATTTTCATATAATTCTAAAACCATGCCTTGGTACCTAAAAAAATGATCAAAAAGGTACTTCAAATATTTTGTCATGGGTGAATAAATTTGAAGCCATCCTGCCAAATTCTTGGCATTCAATGGATCCTTAAACATATCTGAATGATCTTCGATCGATGCATATCCTACAGAAATAAATAATCGTGCTCTGAAAGCTAAAAGGGCAAAATCTTATACACGCAACACAATCTTTTGATTTAATTAATTTATTCCAAACACTTGATTCTGATTTTTTTTCTATTCAGAAAACTGTACCGTCAGGAGGTTTGACCTAAAACATTATATTGAGTGATTAATGGATGACATAGGTCATCACGTTGAATGTGAACAGTAATGCATTCAAAAATCAAATTTACAAATTTCTATTAATCATAGTCCATCACGTTGAATCTGATTTACACATGTTTTCCATCAATTATTAATTCATCATGCATTTTTAATGACATGCATACTTTTTCGTAAGTATGCCCTATGACTCTCCCCTGGAATTCAACTCACGTTCTCAATCGTTCAACGACTCTTTCTAGCTAAGAGAGCTCACTCGAACCCTTACCAATGATTATCGCTGCCCAGCAGCTTCCTTCATACTTGGGATGCTTTATCTACTTGTACCCTTTACGTCCATCATGTGTCCCACATCTCGCATTGTCCCACATCTCGCATGCATGTTCCAAATTGAGTCTTAGCTTCAGATATCATGTTGAATTCGAGCTAGTTCAATTAGGTTACATATTCATAGTGACTCAAAAACTAGATTTGTCAATTTTGATAACATAATATGTAAGCTAACTCTTATTCTATTTAATAATTACTATGAAACATTTCATCAAGCGATTCTTATTCAACATAAAACATTTACAAAATCAATCACATTGATTTTCTTATCATAATTCAAGACCGCGTTGGCATGAATATTGCTTGAAAGTTAATCAAAACTGATAGGCTGGTGTAGAGGTGAGGTCTAATTTTATGACATGCATAAACAAAAATGTTATCCACATATAGTCGAGTGGGTGGATGATTTAGTCACCGTGAGGTTTATTTAGTTTCAGATTCAAAATTGAATAACACCAATAGATTAATTATCAGATAAAATTAAATCGAGAAATCGGACAAAATAGGTTGAACCAGCTCTCTCTGAAATTTAAACCGGTCTCGAAAGAATACGGTTAACTGGATATATTATTCATGATTAAGCATTGAAACGTGATTGTCTTGGCTGCTCGAAGACAATACATCTAAAGTTGACTAGTTGACAACCATCTCTTTGAGGCCCAATCTTCTTGTCGACAACTTGTATCCATATCCAACCTTCAACGCCAACGTAAGGCTGGCTCTCTGTCGTCTCCCGTTTGAGTCTTAACTTCTTCCTCGAAAAAGATTCTCAATGGAGACAGTGACTAGGCAGGCAGTCGAGCACACAACATTCCATTTAGCCGGCCTCCTTATCTGGAATTAATGCATCTCCAAATCAGTATATTCTTTACAGTACCTGAACTATAAAGTGTGCACAGCAGCAGCCCATGAGTTCGAAAAGTCAAGACATGAAGTTGACTCTACGTTGTAAACGCCAATTCTCTTCAGGAGACAAATGACATTACTTGTTCAAATCCAGCCCCCCAGTGATATTAAAATTAATATGTCTCGTTACATCCTCTTTATATTCGTCAGTTATATTAAAATTATGCAGTTTTGATTTGAATTGACCAATTATCAAGTGATATGTATAAAATATAAATTTATTACTTTTAATATCAAAACAGCCCTGTTTTTATGCAAAATCATTTTGATTTATGTGTTGTAACCTTGCTTGGTATGATGAGATCATCATCCTTTATGAACTTTCCCTTTTATATTGAGATAGAGTCAAATTATTTGGTTCTTTATTAATTTTGTTTTTTGAAATACTAAATTAATCAGATCTCATCCTATCAAAATAATAATTTAGTAATCTATTTAAAATAAGACTTCTCATTGTAATACCCTATTAAACAAATTGATTTTTTTTCTAATTTAGTCAAATTCACAAAAAAAACATGTCAAACATTTGATTTGAGTGACGGCGGATGGAGTTTCTGCCAAATCTTAGTTTGGTTCATTAATTGAATAAATCATTCAGAGTGAATTTTTATTATCACATCAGTTTAATTAAATTAGTTTCGATTTGGAAGAAGAGAGGATCAGTTTTTTTTTTTACATTAGATACAGTAAACATAAAGAAAATACACACGCACCCAACTAGAGAGATTTCTTGTCACTTAGCCACCACCCCTGGTGGCAAAGGATCAATTGATAAATAACAAAACAACATCATTTAATTTCATACAATAAAACATCATTTTAATCTCGAGTCAAAAATTAATCAAGCGCAACTCTAATTATTATTTTATAATTCAGTCCGAAATTCTAATTTTACTTTTTTTTTTCAAAAATAAGATAATTCCTATTGCGATAGAAAAAATGTTGATATTTCTTTACCAGTGTTCTAAAAATCTCCGTTACAGACCATTAATTGTCGGACGATGTTGAAACGTTCTGCCTAACCGATTAATTGGTCAAAACTTAATTTTTAATGAAAATAATAGTTTTTAAACATAAATTTATTATTAATATATATATTACTCCGGTTAACTGTTCAATTAATTATTCCGATTAATCCATGTCTAACCGATTAATCGCTTGCTCATCGACTAACGCTTTTTAGAATATTATTCTCCACTTCAAATTTAATGATACGCTATGAAAAATGGCAACAATGGATCAGGTGTGAATGAGATATTCTTCGGCAATGCCACAAGGAAAACAAATTCACTGATGCAAGCCAAATCCAGGCACATATCCAGTTGAATTTCGGATCTGTTCTCCTCTGGTTGGATTCAGAGACATTTCGCTTAGTTTATGATGTAAGATCAGGATCATCTTCATAGTCGTAGTCTGGTTCGCTTCTGACTCGTTTAGCGTCTCGAGGACCAGCTCTTCCACCCTTCTTAGGCTTCCCTCTGAAAGATTCGAGATGGAATTCATCAGAAGCACTGTGAGCACTACAAACCATAGAAATGGATAATTCTGAGTGTCTGCGTGTACTTACTGTCCGTTTGTCAGAACTCCTCCGCCTTTGGAGCGGCCAGGACCAAAACCTGACCTCCCATCTGTGTCAAGAAACATGACATTAAGAGAAAACGGGGGAACTTATTTATGAAAGTTGCGTGCTTTGGCTTACCCTCTCGCCCAATCTCTTCTGTCTGCGGAAATCAACCACAGAGGATATCAGTATCAACAAACATAATCGGTATTGCAGAAAACATGGAGCTGTGACATTACTATGAAACGATTACTCTCAAAGTTTTGAATCACTTACTGCTGGTGAGGTGACCGAAGACAGCGAAAAAAGTCTGTCTTCTGGCTGGAACTTCCTGGATCTCTTTAAGCTGCAGCGCCAAATATCTCGAGTCACTCAAAACATATAATGAACGGCATCTGAACACATAACATCTTGCGACAGCATGGATGACAGACTGAGCCTTCTAAAGTCGTGGACATGATGAGTTTACGACAAATGCAATTAAAATACAAGGAGGCATAACTTGCGAAGTCGAAACTTCATCTGCTCAATTTTCACGCTAACCATGTAAATATAGAATCGGAGAATATATCCCATATCAATCATGTAAGTGCCACATTACTAAAGTTGAGAAAAAAGGCTGGTGAGAGTACAGAGCGGTGCTCTTGGACGAGGAAAGAAACCCTTCAAACCCTTTTAGCACGTTTCCGCATTGACTCGGATCCTGCAAGTAGCTAGTCTCCATTTCGTAAACCTGAAGCGCCGAAGAAAACATTACATCATCGGCAAAACAGCACAATCACACAGAAAAATATCATAAGTTATGGATTGTTGCACGTGTAACCACCCAGCAGCCACCATTGACTCTATCAACATAAACTCATTGAAGACTTAAGGTCACTTTTATGGTGAACATCTTAGCAGCAACCAAGCATATGGCGCGAATCACATAAACATACACCCGGACGCACGGACCTGTTTCTCAATGTTCCGAAGCTCTTCGTGGAGCTTGGCTCGCTTCACCAGCAGCGAAGCCAGCATTGCCGACGGATTGGTCGAGCCCTGCTGCCCTGCAAAGTTTTCAGAAAAAATAAGATTAAAAAATTGAAACCTTAAAGACTCCGAACTTCCGAAGCGTGGAGAATCAGATTCAAATAACGGTTATTTTCAACCGCCTTCACCTTCTCCCTCCATAGCCCCAAATCAATTGAATCCCCCAACGCATCCGAAGCGAAATCCCCGGCGCAATCGAAATCGAAGAAGCTGTTCAAAGCTCAATCGAATTAGGGCACGAATTGAGTAGATTAACGTTGAATAATCCTCGACTAGATTAACGTAATACGAAAAATTGTGGTATTTTTTTCAGAGCGAAAAAAAATAAAAAATAATAATCACGGTGAGATGAAGCTTGGGCCTTGGCCTAGCTTGAGGCCCACTCTGATGATGTCAACGCGGCTCGATTGTCACGCACTGTCGAGTTTCTTTGACCGCGTTTGGTAACTGGATTAAAAATTAGATTAATAATCTAATATTATAAAAGAATAAAAGTTGTTTGTCTATCCGTACGATGTTTTCGAGCGATTTGGATCGGTTCAAAATATTAATGGTTCGTTTCGATTTCAAATTTTAAAAAATCATTCAGTTTGAAACGGATCGTTTCGATATGATTTGAAATGTTAGTGGTTTCATTACAGTTTCATATTTTAAAAAATGATAACTAATAATTTGATTCGATTTTTAATTTTTCTTGAACCGAACCGTCGGGTCGACGGTACCTTTACTCGTTTTATATAATTATGCTACGAAGGTTGTATGCTAGCAGTTGGTTTCATGTGTTATTCATTTATTAGTTCGTGAGTTTTGGTGGCATTAATTTTTCAGAAAAAAAAATTATTTAACTTGAAAGGATTATTATGTGAGTTTAAAGAGTAATATTTATAATGCATTGACTGTTCCACTCTGTACATCCATGTGTACGGCAAATTGTTTCTATTTTAGTATAAAAATAATACATTTTTAATTTTTTATCCTATTTAAATCTACAATTATTATATTTTTTTATATCCTTAGTTAGCTTTTAAAAAATTTGTACCTCAATTAAGTTTAAAAAATATTATATTTTTTATTTTTATACCTCATTCAGCTTATCAAAATGTTTTATACCCCGAAATAAAATTTATAATTCTACCATTGTTATACTATATATTATTAGTATTAATATTGAATATGGTTTATTTCCCTATTTTGAGGAATTTGGTTAAAGTTTTGATCTTGTGTAGTTGGGGTACTGACTAATAGTAAAGTTTGCATGATTTTAGAGTTTTGTAGGTGGACATGAAATGTAGACATATTAATGAAAAAGCAAATATGTCGTCGATATAAATGCTCCATGTGATAGCAATTGAAAAAAATAAATAAAAAAACTGCACAAACATGTGCTGCATGTGATCGCATGAGGACACTTTTTCGTAGACATGTGATCACAGCCATGTGCTGCATGCCATTAAAATAAAGAGAATCCTGACTATTAAATGTCACATTTCCCAATTTAAGTTTTAATATTAGATTTGTTTTCAATCTGTGCATTCACTCAATCCATATATGAACCAACAAAACATTTGAAATTATAAAATTTTTGGTGGATGTAACTCGTTATTTTGGTCGGTCACGGGTCGTCTTAAAAGATATAAAATTTTAAAATCAATAAAAAATTATTCATATCACATCACGCATTAATCTCTATCACACAATAATCACTCCATAAACAATATGGATGAGTGATGTTTCTCTAAAATATTTTGGTTTTTATTATATTTTATTTAACTCCAGAATAACAAACTAGGAATTATATATCTTCGAACAAGAGCGAGCTAGAAATTATATATAGTGCCTTGAGACAAATTAAGGTGGGAGAGTGATCAGAGCGTCCGGAAGGGCTGCAGCGACCTCTCAGGGTCGCCTTTGTTCGCGATGTAATTCGCAACGAAGTCTTTGAACGCGAAGGATCGGAAGGCCTGCGGATTGGTCTCGTCGGCCAGCGACGCGGCTGGTTGTATGATGCAGTCGTCTCCCGGGGCGAAGAATGTCACAACGGTCGTCCTGGGCTCGGTGGCATTTGTGATCACTCTGTGTTCCGCACTCTTAAGCTTTCCATTGCTTATAACCTGCCACTCCAAATGGTGAAAGCAAGACAAGTTTAGCTTTATTATTACAGTTCAAAAAACTATAACCACATTGTCATTTACTATATTTATTTGTTGAATTCGTGAGCTTAATTATTAGTGATGTGAGACCAAACTAGCAAGGTAGATCGGTTTATTTATATCTGAAATTAAATTTATTTTTATTTGTCACTTAATAATCCAAATCCATTTAATAATGTTATCTAAAGTAAGATATTAATTAATTCTTCATCACAATCTGTAAAAAAAGTTTTTTACATCAATAATAATGCATCACATTTTACACGAAATTTTTTAAAAATACATCAAATACTTACTCATCTATCATCTTTTACTTGTCATTTAACTGACAATTATTTGTCCATTTTTATTTCTCACATAACAACTTCGGTGATCACCCAAAAACAAAAGCAGCTTTCTTTCAACCAATTAGGGGTGTGGCATGATGGTAAAAATTATCATGCGTGCGTTGTAATTCACATTTTGTAAAAAAAACTAAAAACAAACATAACTTCAATGCTCATTTAATATTTTCATATACCTTAAAAAATAAAATACTAATAATTTGATTATCATATACATAGCATTTTATATTTTACATGAAATTTTAAAAAAATACATTAAATATATATTTATTAAATGGCTCCACAACTAATATTAAAATACTATTAATCCACCAAACTTAATCTTAAAGTACTGCTATTGGAGAATGGAGAAAATACCTATTAAATTTAATTAACAATTTGAATTAATGCCAACTTAATTTAAACTTGAAAACAATAATTATAAGGAGAGTGGATAGTAAACAAGCGTAGTCTCAGATGGAGCACGACAAAGAAGGATACCTGTAACTGATGACCGACATTGATGACAAATGCATCGGGCACCGGCTGGACACCAAGCCACTGGCCGTCTTTCAAGATTTGAAGGCCGTAGACATGGCCTTGGTAAAGAAGAGTGAGCAGATACATATCACTGTGCTTCGGCAAGCCCAGGGCCAGATCAGGGTCCGGGCATGGCGGGTACCGATTCACCGACAGTATCTGATCCTGCGTAAGCTCACGGCTGAAGTAACCATGCTCAAGCCCCAGCCCTTCACATAGTAAATCCAGAATCCTCAGACCCACTTCTCGAACCGCAGCTGAATATGAACCTACAATCTCCCTAATACTAAATTTATTATTAGTAAATATAGTGATTGTGCGTGAACGAGGAGGTGTTCGTGTTTGATACCGATAATTGGCTGGCTTAACTGGCCAGGATTGGACGTGATCTTCAAGAGGGTGACAAGGGTGTTGCCAGTTATCTCTCCAGAAATGCAACTCCTCAGTTTGATAGTTGGGGCCGCTGGTGAGGAGCCTGCAACGCTTTCCTGGATCATCAGAGTAAAGGCTTGCTTTATCTTCATCCGGCAGCTGGAAGAGCTCCCTCATGACATCCGCAGTTTTGCCCAGGAGATGCTCGCATCCGTGGTTGATCACCTGCATGAAATTAGTAATCTCTCACATGCATTATCTCACATCATCAGAAAGAAATTATATATATATTGTTCTGAACAGACCTGGAAAAAGCCGAATTCCTGGCTGGCTTGTAGAATCTGGCGGACGGCGTCGCCTCGAGTTGAAGATGATGATGCCGCCTTTGCTAGATCGATGACGGGCAGAGCGGAGGATACTGGGATGCTGCCCGGATCCCCCGGCCTCTGTTCAGGAGGAAAGATGTAGTTTTTGGGCAGGGAGTGTGCATCTGAGGACCATTTTGAAACCATTTTCTCCATTGGGATGAGACTGAGTGCAGTTTGATGAGTTTCTGGCTCTCTCCCTTTACCTTCTCGACGCCTCTATTACACTCGTTCTGGACATGCGTTATTTATCTTGAATAAGCGACGAGCCGGATACAAGATTTTTTTTGGGGTAAAATTATATAATTAAAATTTTGATTGAATTTGAGAGTTTAATATTAAAATTTTAGTTAAAATTAGACATATAAATTAATTTTAAAATATATAAATTTTTTAAAAATAAACATAGATATTGGAAATGGCCGACTCGATTGCCCTGAGTGGCTCCGCCCTGCGCCCACACGTGCTATGTGTCCACAAAACCACACTTCCAACTCTCACACAGTCATAAGCTAATTAAGTATGTTGCACAGAAATTCGTACATTATATGAAATGATTTTTTACAATGGAAATTTATTGATTTTTTTTATTTTTGTAATTTTTAACTATTTGCTCCACGTGCAAGACCTCGATTTGCTTCAAAATGGTGTTGATGTTTTCATTTTTTTGTTAGTACCGCACAGCGCACTCTCTCCATTTAAATTGACGTTTTCACTCCATGTGGATTGTCATGCTATGTCATTATGTGTTGCTGTTCTCTATCTTTTTTATATGTTATTAAATTAAATTTTTTTATCCATTTTTATTTATCACTTAATAATTTTTAATGTATATTTAATATCAACAACTATCTTAAAATATCAAACATTAATAACTTTTCATTATCATAATCAATAAAAATACATTTCTCACCGGCAATCATCTATCAATTTTACTTTTTGCATGAATTTTTTGAAGAAAACAACAATAGCCTATTTATTAAATTTGTCCAAACGTTAGGATTTACTTCACCTTAATCTACTTAAATTAACTTTAAACGACATATATTAGAGAACGGAAGAAGTATTAATGAGAGTTTAAACTCTCTCGACCATCATTTGTTGTACAGCCTCATATAATATCAATAATTGTTTAATATTAAATTGGGTAGATTTAAAAAATATTAACATTAGTGATTGACCAATTTTAATAGGTAGATATTAAATATTTTCTTTTCAAATTTCGTGTAAAAAATATTACTGGTATGGAATGATTTTTTTATTGATTACAATATTAAAGTGAGTAATGCTTGATTTTTTAAAAAAAATTATTAATATTAAATACGCATTGAAAATTATTAAATAAAAAATAGAAAGAGTATTTTGGAGCAAATTGCAGCCTATAACCACAATTTTCTTTTGGCCAAATTGATTTTCTTTTTAACTACGGTTATTACAGAGTCTGATTTTAAGTAAAATCACTTTAAATTATGCGTGGTTTGTTAACCTGTCATCCGTGTCATGGCCCAAAGCAACATGTTGACAAATCGCCTTTCAATATGTGGAGTTGGGTTTTAAAAACCACAGATGATATCTCCGATTTATTAAATAAAATGAAAATAAAATTAAAAATTAGAAAGATTTTTGAAACGAAACCAAACAATAAAGATATTTTAGAAAGAAAAAAAAGTCAATGAAGTCCGAATTTTGGCTAACAATTTTGTAGAAATTTTTGGGTAGAATTGTTTTGTGCTGGTTTCTTAAAGAATAAATTATATATCCACTGAACTGAATTCACCACAAGAGCTATAACCATTCATCAGGCCTGTACAAAAGGAGTGTTCAAACTATTGAACAAGAAGAAGTCACACAACCTGAGAATATCACAGGCAGGGTTAGATAATCATCCTTCCTTTCTATGTCATCCTTCGCTCTTAAGAGACTGCCTCTAGCAGTTGATTTAGCCACAGAAAGCTCAGTTGGTAAATGGATTTCCTGAATCCTTCAAGAATGTTTTTCAGTAGCAGGATTGCCGGGCGCTTGGCGTCTGCCAGTGGGAAGGGGCAGCGCCTTGGTGGAAGGCTCATTTGAGGAACCACCACCACCGCGAGCTTTCTTCTGTATATCTGCAAGGAGTCGTTTCGCTTCTCTGAGCTCATCTTCAACGCTTGGCCCGTGGCTTTCAAGAGCGCTGACTGCTTGCTGCTGAAACTCACTCGCAAGGGCGTAGCTGCATCAATAGAAAAAAAGAAATCTAATTTCACTGCAAGTTTGTAGATGAGATTCGAACTCTGGTCGGAAATTTTCATGAATCACCCCCTCACACTCTTTGTCATCGGGTTGTTTAAACAATCTACTTGTTGCAGAACTGCATGGCGAAAAATTTAAGGATTGTAAATTGTAAATGGTCTGAATATAGGGGGGAGGAGCTCACCTTCCAATGGCGGTATATGCTTTCGACAGATTCTGACAGGCTTCGATGGAATCGGGGTGATGAGGGCCGAGGTCCACGTCCATTATTTCTTTCGCCACTGCAAACATCTGCGCAGCTGATTGAGATCTGCCTAGTTCTAAATAAGCAGCTCCTAGATTGTTGTAGATGTAAGCCACGCCGAAATGTTTGCTACCAAAACACTCTTTCATAACCTCCGCTGCGCTTTCCAGATAAGGAATGGCCTGCTGCGCTTTCCCGGTGAGCAGTAGCAGCCATCCGATCCTGGCAGAGACGCTCCCCTCTGAAGCCTGTTCTTCGGGAACCTTCTCCAGCATATTCAGCGTTCTCTTCAACAATGTTATCGCCGTTTCGAATTGATTCATACTCTCATATAACATGGATATTTCCATATACGCCTCGGCAACGTCAATAGGCTTCTCTTTCTCCTTCTTGTCGAGTATTCCGCAAGCCATTTCTAAACACCTCCTTGCATCGGGTAGCTTTTCTTGGCTGCACAAGGCTTTTCCCATGGAGACGAACACCAGCGCCCTTGTCTCGCTATCCTTACCTGTCCGCTGAACAACAGCCTTCAGCGTGTTAATAGCCTCGTCGTACTTCCCCAGAGCTATCTGTATGTTAGCAGCATCGATCTCTGCGCGAAGCACGTCAGAGCTCATGCCCCAATGCTTTAAAACCTTCTGAGCCAGCTGATTCTGCTCCAAAGCCTTCTGATGCATTTCCAGACCCGTGTAGATAACCCCTAACAGCCTCCTGTCATGAGCAACCTCGACCGAGTTATTCCCCAACCGATCCCTGTGTATCTCCAACGCCTTTAAACCGTACGGCAACGCCACCTTGAAATTCAACAAGGAAGCGTTGGCTTCCGCCAAATCCCTATTCGCCGTAGCTACTTCCTCGCTACCTTCCTCTGCAGTGGCCTCTACAATCTCCAAACACTTCTCGAGATTCTCCAGCGCCTCCTCCCGCCTACCCGTCGCATTCTTCACATTTGCCAGCAACAGATGCACCGAGTGAAGCACAGACTTAACATCACCCTCACTAACACCCTCCTCCTCCTCCAGCTTCCGCAACACCCTCCTGGCCCTATTCAAATACCCTAAACTCTCACTGAACTTATTCAAACTCAAGCTAACAGAACCCAGCAGCTGCAAAGCCATGGCAACAGGCAAACCGGGCATCTCATCCTCAGCATCGAAGATATTCAAAGCTCTAGTGGCGTACGTCAGCACCATCTCTGGATCCTCACCTTCCTCATCAAGCTTCAGCGCTAGTTTCAAAGACGCCAGCCCCAGCTCCCGCTCGCTGTACACAGCCTCCATATCCTTAAACACGTGCAGCTTGTCCTCTGCCGTCCTGGCCGACTCGAAAGCCTCCGCAAGCTCCGGCCTTTCTTTCAATTTCCGCTGGCTAGAAGACGGTTCTTTCGATGTCGCGGCGAGGATATTGATTGCCGCAGCGGAGTATGGGGCACTGGTGGGTGGAGATGAAGATGGGGCGGAATAGATGGGAGAAGTGGGAGCTCTGGGGAGAAGTGGGGTTGGGGTCTTGCAGCGATTGAGGCGGGAGAGCAGCACGAGTGAAGCTCTTCTCATGGTTTGTAGTGAGATCGGAAAATTCGGAGAGATGGCGATCTTGAATTGCTGTGCTGATGACCGCGACAAAGCTTTGCTTCTCTGTCGATGAGAGAGAAATAAAACCCTTCGAAAACCCTCGAGCCGAAGAAGAACACAGTGAGCGATGTCGTTTTATGGTTATCTGCCGAAGATTTGTGTTTATTAAACGATTCAGTTCGGTTTTAGTAAAAGTTTAAATCGACTAAAAGGTTTGAAAATTTTAAAATCGAACCTAATCGCTAGATTTAAAAAATTAAAAATCGAATCAAACTATGTGACTTAATTCGGTTTAAAATAATTTTTTTATGAACTTTGTTTATTATTTATATTATATATATAGAATTAAATTTATACATGTTCAAAAATATTGAAAAATGATTCGATTTTGTTTGATATGATTTAAAAAAATTTACACATCAAAATGAACCAAAAGTAATCGTTTTTTAAAAATTGAAATCGTAACAAACCACAAACATTTCAAACTAAACCGAAATTATCAATTCGGTTTGATTCGGTTTATTGATTTTAACTTACATTCCTGTGTGTTATCCATGTTCGGTTTCATGCTTCCTAGTACATACACGAACTGGTGAATGCTGAAGTAAAATGAATCTCAGTAGCTCAAATCACTCCATAAAACTAAAAGAACAAAGCCCTGCCGAGGCAGAGAAGAGGTGGAGCCTTACAGAGCTGTGTATGATGAGCAGATTCCCTACACTGGGCTTCAATGGATCTGCCTAAGGCAGAAGCAATGGCTTACTGCGAGGCTCTTCTAAAGAGCCACACCGAGCCTTCTTCTTTAGATCTTCCAGGATCTGCTTAGATTCCGCTAGCTCATCTTCCGCAGCCGGTCCATGCCTTTCGTAACCATTAATTGCCTCCTGCAGCATTTCAACCGCGCTGTCATACCTGCATCAAACCAGTAAGTCATCACACCAAGAAGAACCTGAAAATGTGACACAGGAAAAAGTCACGGCCCAAAAAACAGCAGCAGACTTACATTCCAAGGGCGCTATATGCTGTCGACATATTCTTGCGCGCTTCGAGGGAGTCTATGTGTTGGGGGCCAAGTGCGGAATCCATGATCGATTTGGCCACTCCAAACATCTTCACAGATTCATGAGGCTTATCGAGCTCTAAATAAGCGGATCCTAAATTGCTATAAATATAAGCCACGCTATAATGTGAGGAACCAAAGCACTCACTCATAATTTCTGCTGCGCTTTCTAAGTAGGGGATGGCCGGAGACACCTTTCCTGTCAGCATGAGCAGATGTCCGATTCTGGCATAAGCGCTTGCCAAAGAATGCTGCTCTTGGGGGAGCTTTTCCAGCATTTTCAGCGCTCTGTGCAACAGTGTGATTGCGTTTTCAAATTCATTCATCGTTTCATATTGAATAGCGATTTCCACATAACACTTGGAAACATCGGCGGGATCCTCTTTTTCTTTCTTCCCGAGTATTCCAAGCGCGATTTCAAGACACCTTTTAGCATCGGGGAAATTCTCTAGGTTACACAGTGCCTTACCCATCGAGACAAACACTGAAGCGCGAGTCTCACTATCTTCATCCGTCGCCTCTACAACAGCCTTTAGAGTCCTGACAGCCTGATCATACTTCCCCAGCGCAATCTGCATATTGGCAGCTTCGATCCCAGCATGAAGTCTATCAGAACCGACGCCCGAGTTCTTAAAGACCTCTCGGGCAAACTTATTCTGCTTCAGCGCCTCTTCATGCATCCCCAAGCCTGTATAAATGACGCCCAAAAGGCGCCTGTCATGAGCAACCTCTACCGAATCCAACCCGAATCGCAGCCCGTGAATCTGCAACGCCTTGAGACAGTGCGGCAAAGCCTCCTTCAAATTCAAAGTCCCGGCATACGCCTCCGCCAAATCTCGACTAGCTTTACCAACTTCGATGCTATCTTTCCCAAGCATCTTCTCTTTGATTTCCAAACACTTTTTCAAATTCTCCAGCGCCTCCTCCCTCCTGCATAGCGCAGTCTTCACATTCGCCATTACCTGATGCACCCCGTGAAGCACCGCCCGTACTTGACCCTCCTCCTCCTCCTCGGCCAATTCTCCAATCACCTTATCAGCCCTACTCAAGTACCCCAAACTCTCCTTGAAATTCTTCAAGCTGAAATTGACAGAACCCATCAGCTGCAAGGCCATCGCAACAGACAAATTAGGTTTCTTAACATCATCAAAAGCATTCAAAGCTCTGGTCGCAAAAGCCAGCGCCCTTTCCGGATCCTCACCTTCCTTATCAAGCTGCAACCCTAGCTTCAGCAACGCGAGTCCCAGACCCCGCTCGCTAAACTCACCCTCCATCTCCTTAAACGCAGCGAGCATCTCGTTTGAGGTCTTCGCTGACTCGAAAGCCTCCTCAAGTTGCCGCCTTTTCTCATTCGTTCTCCCCCTAGACGACACCCGCTTCGGTTTCTCGACATGGGTGTTGACGTTTTCGGACCTGGACGTAGCGGATGGCGCCGCGCCGGAGGTGCGAGGAGGTCCGTCAGCGACCGCCGCGGATGAAAATTGACAAGAAAAGTCACGTGCGAGAAATGGGACAAGAGCTTTCCGTCGATTGAGGCGCGAGACGAGTGCGATCGAAGCTCGTCTCATAGCTTTGAATTTCAGGAGATTGAAGTTTGCAGAGAGATGGCGACGCTGTCATCGTTAAACCCTTGATACAAAAATCCCAGCCAATTCCACATAAAACGGTGACATTTTAATGGAGAATGTGAATTATTTTTTTCAAAACTTTCTTTTTTCTTCATTGTTTTTTTCTTTATTCGAAGGTGTGATATCCTTTTTTCGTAGTGGGTACAAAGCCAAAATCACACCATCCATGAAATTCATTTATTAAAGAATGTTATGGTTCATAACTGTAACAATCATTCGTTAAGGAATGTCACGGTTCGTAACTGTAACAACGTGTAAAATTATTTTCGCAAATCCAATAACAAAAATTCTACATTCTTTTCGTGTTATCACATGCGAAATATTTTGTAACAACCACATAAATAGGTAAACACGCACGTCAATTTTGTTGTTCAAAAATGCAAAAATGGGTAAGATTTTTGTTCTTCCCTACCGTGGAAAAGTTAGTATGAAAGAAAAACCAAACTCAAAGTGCAGAAATGTTTGAAAACGAAAGAGGAAAAAAAACGGTTTTGATAAACAAAAATAAATCAATGTGACATGAATCTTAATGAGGAATTCTATTTCATTGTTTTGTTAGCTAATCTACGGATATGTACATGAAAGCTTAAAGAATACATGAGGCTTTTTTCCTGAGCATTAGCAATTAGCATTGTTTAGTTCCTAGAAAAGCCACAAGGAAACTTGACCTGTCCTGTGCGCAAAAGAACTGATGAGCTACTTTAGAAGCCTTTGTTCCAGACTCTATCAAGTTCAAGGCTCTGGTCCTGATTCATTGCGGCCTCTGGATGGTCGTTTGAGTCTGGATTCATAGTAGGAAAGGGAGGGTTGGAATATACATCGTCGAAGTGGATCCCGCCTTCTTCCCCAATGTCGTCCATGAAGGCCGTGCGTGCTAAGTGGTGGCGGGCGTTTCTCCAGTCCAGGTACTGTTCTGGCTCCTCCAGGCTTTTCTCTGAGCTGTTGTCCAAGTAGCTGCTGGAGTTGCAGCGGGTGTTGAATTCAGGAGGCTCGAGGAAGCTGGCTTGGGGATGGCCGTGGGTGCGTGCAGGGGCGGGGTATTCGGGTGGCTCGAGGAAGCTTGCCTGGGGTTGCTCCTTTTGGTGATTTGGGTTTATTCTCGCCCACCATTGGCTTCTTGTATCCCGACAAGTCAGTCTGTTCTCGCTCTTACGTAAAAATGAAGTCGAGGTAGATGCACCCATGCGGCTTTGCAGTCTGTCCTCAAACTGGTGCCCCCAAAAGGCTCCACGCTCAGGTCGTTGATCTGCCAAGCCAGTTGACATCCAGACATCATCAGGAGCGTCGATATGGATGCTGACATCAGGCATTTCTCTCGCTGTGCCAGTAACATGGTGCCCATGTACTGAAGTATAATACCAATCCAGAATATACGGATGGCTTTCCTGATACGCGTCCACTGGCCATAAGCCACCCCAGTCATATCCAAACCCGGGAGAATTGAGAGTCGTGTCCCTTGAAAAGAAGCTCCCACGATTTCCTTGGCCTCGCAACATCATGTTTCCTCCTCGCCACATTGCGAAAGGCGAATATGGATTCCTAGAGCCATAATGCCGCACCTTTTGTTCCTTGAAAAGCCTGAGAGTCGACAAAAACTGCTTCCCCGGAGGATTAGGTTCCCATGATGGATAGCTAAGCTGAAAGCTGCAAAAAAAATATTTTCTTTACCGAAATGAACATCACAATCATATACTTTTACATGGCTAATTCTGCGTGAGCATACCTTAAGAACGATTTTTCCATCTTCCCTTGGGAACTTCTCCGATACCTCGCTGTGTGAATAGGTGAACCGTAGTTTGCATTGCCGTTCGCTTGAAATTCAAATACGCTAAAGCTGAAAATGAAATGTACAAGTCATTAAAAAAGCATCTCTTAAAAGTGTTTGAGAATATAGCAGCAGCGGAACATCCAAGCATAGCTAATACAATGAAGTACAACTAGGGAGCCGCCAGGGGTGCGACCTGGTGATAAAGAGGGTGACGAGTGATTCCTGACAATTTCCACGACCAGAGTTCATATTTTTCTAGTTGTAGTCGTATGTGTGCGTTGTAAATTGTAATATTATATTAATAAAAAAAACTAAAAAAAGAAGTACAGCTGGAGCATTTGGATACTCAGAAATTCGCTGGTTTTGATGCTAACCTGCAAACATGACCGACACCTTCGACATCTACAGTGAAGTCTGCTATAAATTTTAGCATTTCATCCACGCGCTGCAAAGAACAGAAGTCATTTTTTAAGATCAATCTTCCCAACACAAGCAGTATCAAGAATTGTTTACACAAAAATGGACAGCGTACCTGGGGCACAACGAATATAAGCAAGTACGGGGTAAGGAATATAGATGCCATCTCTTCAAGTAACATCATTCCAGTATACTGCAACAATAAGACAAATAAATCATGCGCCATCAGGGGTGTCGACTGGTGGCAAAGAAGGTGAGGTTGATTCCTGACAATCTCCACAACCAGAGTTCGAATTCCCTGATGGTCCGGTGTGTGCGTTGTAATATTATAATAATAAAGAAAGCATGCTTGATAACTATGATACGTAAGCTGGTGGGAAAAGCTTCTTAATAGAAAATAATTTTTTTACAAGGTAAAAAGAGTTCTTTCCAAGTTCCTTTCGGTGCATTGTGAAACTATTGATCTACGTACTTGGCATATTTGTGTCTAGCGTAAAGTTATGTCAGATATTCACCTGAAAAAGTGTTTCGAATTCCATGCGAACTCTCTCCGTGTTAACTTTATGCCTCCATCTCTTAGGCATATAGTGAGTGTGCTGAACGACTAAAGACATTGTTCCTTCTGGATCAAGAACCAGAAGCTCATCAACAATTGCAGCGCGGCTAATAGCTGTTATAGTTCCAAAAACAGCGGCGTACCAGAACAAATTGCGACCAAATATCTGGACAGGTTGAAACAATAAGCAATCGGAAACAATAGGACAGAATGCATATATGAAAAAAGCAAATACAATAACTTACATGTCCCTCTAGCAGAGACTCTTCCAAGAACGCAATGATGATCAATATGGCCGCAAATCCGCCCGAAACAAAAGAGATGAACTTTGCAATTACAGATATGATGGGGGAAGGAAATTGCTTAACGGAGTCTGAAGCATGTACAAGGCTGCTATTGATTCGATGCCTGAACAAATGATCTACCTGAAGCGCGGTGAAATAAATTACGCAATCCATCTTGGAATGTCAGGTAACCAGATGGAATGTCGATATGTAAATAATTTGTACCTCATTGAACTCCCTAAGAATCCACCTAGACAAGTTTGACCATCTTCTTGACGACGCTGTGCTTGGATGATTATAGAACTGTTCCGCATGCCTCAAGAATAGATAAACCAACATGAATATAATAAGGAAGGGCGACAGAAGTAGCATCACAACGCCAACTAGGACAAGCCTTTTCTTCAGAACAGTAGGATTATCGATAAAATCTCTTCTGATGCAGAAGTTCCTACAAAACGCAACAAAAGCGGAATGATTGGTATATATGCTTTATTTTTCAAAGAACGAATGATCAGAAACAAGAATGATCCATGAGTGAATTGGTTGCACAATATCACTGAGTATAAACTGTATCATCAGTACAAGCGAAAAGAAGCACATAAACTTCACACATGCAATCGTATCACATTTGGCTAATTAGCTGAACGATGATTGAAGTAGAAAATTATCATCAGTCGGATTTCGAAACTTCTAGATATAACCGGGCTTCATGAAAATACCTATCAAACATGCTCTGCAATACACACCAATTTAAGGTCCACTCAAGAGTCTTTGTCAGAACAAGACGATATCTCATACCATCTGAGCCAACACTCACTGCTGGACCAGCGCCTGGAACCCATGAAGAGACAGGAAAAGCAAGTATTCCCTTATTGACCATCCCAATCAAGTAATTTTCCTTCCTCATCAACCTCATCACCATGTCATGAGCGGAAAGATCCCTGACCACGCAAAGTTGTTGGGAACTCTGTAACTGAACCAGCTTTTCGAGCACAGCTGCCCATGGGAATGTCTGAATTTCATTATCTGTAACATGCAAGCTACATAGAAAAATTTAATACTCGTTATTGGGCAACAAATATTAAAGGGTAATTATAAAAAATTTGATATAGATAGAAAATACAGATCCATTTGTGAAACTCACTTATTGTGGTAGAAGTTACGGATTGCAAGAGTGTCCTTCAACTGTGCAAAAAACCTAAAAAAGCAGAATATCCAGTAGGCTGAAAATATTGCAAGATACCCTAAGATTATGGCCTTCGACAGCGTAAAAGGTGTTAGTGGGTGCTTGTGTAGGGCCTCCTTTGAAAGATCACAAGGCTTTATTCCCGATTCAACTGCGTCCATCCCACATTTTGCATTTCGAAGTCCATTCCAGTCGACGAAAAGCAGAAAGAATCCCGAGAAACATATCGTGAAGCCAAGGCTCAAAAGCTCTACTACCCATTTGATGATAATGCAGTAAATCCCTTTTTCACAGTAATAGTTGTACAACCTTTCAAAGAACAAGTCCAAATCTGTAATGGGTTCCGCATTTAAGCTCTCCCCATTCAGAAGGGCTGAAGGGCTTTCACTGCCAGGGCTAGGTATCCTTCGATAGTCTGATAATTCGATTTCGGGGGGTACAACATCCTCCAAAAGTTCAGCATTTAGAGATGATTCACCATGTCCTTTCCATTTGAATACACTGAAAGCACTTGAGTTTTTTCGCCAGCCGGTCATCATTCAGAAACACTGGCAATGGGAAAAAGCAACCTGTCCATACCCCCAGACTGCAAGCTTGATGCTGCATAGTAAAATTACCAATATAGCTGTTTGTAAATCAAACACAATGTGATTTAAAAAAATGAAGCTGGACAAATTAGAATGCCAGACAACAAGAAACACTAGATGAAATGACACTATTCGCGGAAAGAAGAAGAAGAAAACAACGAAAGGAGTCGAAATCATTAGTTTATGGTGGATTTTGCCCTTTAAACTGACAAGAATAACTGCAAGGAATACTAGATTCGTGCTAAAGCTCTAATAGTGTGTTTGGTTTAGGAAAATTTTGGTGGAAAGGAAAATGAAAGAGAAAGTGAATTCCCCATGGACTCCGTCCTATTTCCCTTTGTTTGGTTAGGGGTGGAAAATTCATGGGAAAGTGCTCAAATACTCTTTGTTTTGTTAAAATCTTCCATCTAAACCAAATTTTCCTCCCTCATATTTTCCCTAATCCAAACACAGCCTTAAAAGAGTTATCTGGCAGTGATGATATTCTATGAGATATTGCCAGAGTGATACTATCTGATTTAAGGTTCCACAAGTACTCGTTTATCTAATGTTCCATTAACCAGAAACAAAAAGCACAGGTTAGAGCGGAAGGGCTTTGCAGATTATTCAATGGAACTATCTTATCCAAAATCATCGATTAGCTAGACTTACATAATTAACAAGCATGCAGATTTAATTTGAAAGGTGTAGGCTATTAGAAAACTAACCAGTGGGGATGGGCTTGTTGCCCTTGTCCAGCTTGCCCTAAACTACTTCAGAACCTTCTAAGCAAGAAAAACATTAATGGTATCAACATGTGATCAATATGCCTGGAAACATCTTTCACAAATGCAGCATACGCACACATCCTTATCCAAGTTACTAAACAAGAAACAGAAGACCAACTATGAAACACATCAAGCCATCAACCAAACAGTTCAAACTCCCCAGGCAATCTATACACAAATAACTTCCAGCACAAGTCAATTCTAGTAAAAACCCAATGTGCATAAAATCAAACACCATTAGAGATTACATCAACCATCATCACACACAGCCATAGCCACAATTATCATCAAACACCATCCACAAGTACCACACACCCAGAAACCAAGTTGGCAACTTTCACTTGAATATAAACAAACTATTCAATATTACCTGACGCCCACCAAGCAAGCAGCCCCGAAATCAGACTTCAACACCAATCCAGCACTTGATTGCACCGATACCCAGATGAACAGGAATTCCAAAAAGACCTAATCAGAGATTACATAAGGCGATTGAAGACGAAGGGGCCGAGAAGAGAGAGATGAAGCCGATTGCGTAGGGACTTGAAGCTGAAGAAATGTTGTCAATCTAAATTTTGACTCCCCGCAGCTGAGGGTCGGCGTCGTAGGAATAAAAATCGGTATATTTTTATGCTTACGAATTTGTATGAATAGGAACATCTTACAGAGGAGAGAGGAGACATGAGCGATGGCAGCACGCAGCAGTTCTACAATTTATTTACACGTGAATAAATAAATTTTAATTCAATTTATTGATTCGTATATGAGTAGTTAATTTATGAGCCAAGCATTCTAATTGAAATGAGGTATGACATACTTAATAATTCAATATAAGTTATATTTTTTTCATCTCACTAGGTGTAACATGACATATTTAACAATCTTCTCCTCACTTGGGAAGTGTCAGATGTTCCCTCGATCATTATTTTGCTATGCCTCCTCCTTCGAGCATGCATTCTCTATGTCGGTGTGCC
Organism: Kalanchoe fedtschenkoi; assembly: GCA_002312845.1. Classification (NCBI taxonomy): domain Eukaryota; kingdom Viridiplantae; phylum Streptophyta; class Magnoliopsida; order Saxifragales; family Crassulaceae; genus Kalanchoe; species Kalanchoe fedtschenkoi. The sequence goes on along the minus strand of NQLW01000089.1, from coordinate 697,895 downwards.
CTCTTCATCTCCCCATTTATCTCTTGGGATCCAACCCACGTTTTAGTGGCCCTACAACTCTCTCGGACTCATCAAGCTCACTCGCACTTTTATTCATGCTTTTGGCCTCCAACACGTGTTCAGTAACTGTCGGCTCTGACACTATATTAAATTTACGGATTGATTTATATTGAATTGTATCCGAATTGTGACTCAAAAGCTCAAAATTGTAAGTCATGGTTCAACAATCCAACATAAATCACTCATTTTATACTCACTTATTAATGTGGAACATTTGTCGAATTGACATACTCAATAGAAATAATTGTCATTAGAAGAAGATGTAAAAAAAATAAAGAAAATACTTTGAATCGGCCGACACGATATGTATTTCATTATTTTTTAGAAATTCATTAAAATTCCCCTGAAATATTAAAATTTGGGTGGAACAAATCTAATTGTTCTTTAATTCTTTAAAGGTAACACACACACTTTCCTAGCAATCTTATTTCAACAGGGACAGTGCTTAGACCCTGCAAATACAAACATAAGTATTTCCTGCGCAACTTCTCCTCCTCATCGCACACTTAACAAAACGGAGGCCGTAGCATAGCATGCATCCCGTCTAAATCTCTGCAGCTAGCTGTTGGCGAGGAGTAGTCTAGTCATGCATGAGTTTCTTCGTCTACGTCTAGACGAAGCTCGGAAGACGATGTAGAAGCAAAACCAGCAGCCCCTTCTTCATCCTTGGAACCATTATTCATCTTCTTCTTCTCATCTCCCTGCTTGCCCCATAAAAGGCTGTATAATCCCACGACCACCACAACCGCTCCGATGATGCTATGCATTCACAACAGATTTACATATATCAGAATATATTTTTATTGAGAAACTATTTTCTTTTTTTAAAAAATAAAATTTGTATAAAGTATAAGGAGTTTGACTCAGATGAATTATATGGTCTACATAAGGTGTCACATGTGGTCAAACTGTCAATTGGTATTGTTTATGATTTTATTATGTGTTTTTCCATATTCGATATGGAGTAATATGTCTCCCAAAAATCACCTCAAATCCTCATATTATATGGTGTATGCATACAAACCTGCCCAAGAAAAGGGTGGAACCGACGAGGAAATAGGCGACAAAAGCGGACATGAATGTGGTGAGAGGATTGAACATTGTCATAAAAACAGCGCCCTTCTCCTTAGTGCACCAAAGCTGAACAAATATCAAAAATCCCGACCCTGAAAGTCCCTACACACCACTCAAACAGTACAAGCAGCAATTAGCTTCATCCATCACTTGATGATATATATATATATATATATATATATTATTAGCTAGGAGGCACGCTCGCTCGCTTACCCCGTAGAGTATCGCCAGCAATCTTACATCAAAGCCAAGCGCCCAGGCGCTCGGTTCCAGCTTTGTCGTGGCCGCAGCATAAACGGCTGACATTGCCGCCCCGATTAAATTCATCCACACTGCTAGCGATACTTGTCCAGGGTACTTCTTCAGCGTCTTTGCCTGCAACCCAAATCAATACTCATATAAGAACAATAAAATTCACAGTCAAAAATTCTCAGTCTCATATATATCATGAAAATTAATTCATGAATTGATTTAAAAAAAAAAAACTCAATTGTACATACGAGGCATAACTTTGAGCTTGTAATGGGAAGTGTACGCGTTCTCACTAGATTTAGATTTAGCTTCGGTGTTATGATTTGAGATTTCGTTTTTAATAAAAATTCAAATCCAACCGTTCTTAATCGGTTTGAAAAGTTTTAAAATTGAACAAAACCATTAACTTTAAAAAACCAAACCTAATCAAACCATGTGATTCGATTTGATTGGTTTAATTTTTCATGATTTTTTTTTACTTATTTTATATACTAAATAGAAGACTTTTCTATATAAAAAATAATATAGGGGCCGGGTACTAATTTATATTATATATTCAATTGAACATATATATATATGATCTAAAATATAGTAAAATGATGATTCGATTTGGTTTGAAAAAATCAAAAATCAAGCCTAAATTCAAGTTTTTTTAATAATATTGAAGCTGTAAACTGAACTATGTCACTTCAAACCAAACCAAACTAAAATCCGGTTTGATTCATAGATTTTACTCACACTCCCAGATTTTTACCTGTAAAATGTATGAGAAAGAAAATGAGAGGCAGCTGACTACAACCAAAATGGAGCCCTTTATCCATTCCTCCTGTATTGCTTGATCCTCCATGTGGAGAGGAGCTTCTTTGAATCTGGAGAGCGGCTGGCCCTTGTAGATGGTCATGATAGTCACACCAGCTAGAGAAAGCACAGAGCCGGCTACCTTCGCCATCCCTCGTCCGCTCCTTATTTTCAAACTCTCCAGCCTTCAAGAAGACATGGGTATCAGATTATCAACACGTACATGATGATGAAGTCGAGCGCCACTCAAGCTGGATAAGCAGCAGCCTGCTGGCATGAAATAAAGCTCACCTCAGTATAACAGCCAGCACGAAGACTATGCACGGTATCGTGTTATTCACAGCGGCAGCAACGGTCGGAGAAGTGCACCGCATGCCCTCGAAGAAGGTTATGATCGGCAAACTCGTCCTGCATGCATGTCGTTGTTGTCTAACTTAGCTTCCTAGCTCATCGGAAAAATCAATTAGCAATATTAATGTTGGGCAGGAGCGTGATTCGTACCCGGAAAGAGACAGCAGGCAGATCTTACATAGCAAGCCTGCAGTGAGACTCGGCAACCGCTTCCTGCATGTTAATTAATTAGTACACCAAATAAATGCATGATTAATTCGAGAAAATCGAATGATCTTAAAAAGCCAAATACTGACTATGAAATGATCTTCATTAATTTTTACCTCTCGATAACATAAGCGAACGGAAGTAGCACGCAGCCGCCTATCGCCAATCTGTAAACGGTGTACACCGGTGGCCGCATTCCATGGTTGAATGCGAAGTTTGTGATAAAGTATGAGAAAGCGCATCCGATATTCCCCAAAACCATAAGAAAGTGAAACTTGTACTCTGCGAGGAGATTCATCCTGTAGAGAGAAATTAAAGCCATTGTCTATATATGTGGAAACTATGATCTATGTAGTAGATTATTCAGGTTAGTGTAATTGGCTGGCACTGCCTCGACATGGAACTCATATACCCATATATATAGACAATGGCCTGCTCTGCTGATTATATCAGCATCTAATGCAAAGCTACAGCCATTTTGCATGCAATTGTTAAATTATGAAAAAAAATGTGTGAAAAAAGAAATGGAAATAATTTACTAAAAATCATACAGACCCATTTTTAAAATAATATCGACATAAATAGATTTAATCTTTAATTTGCGTAAAGTTTATCTTAATTAAAACTAAATCCATGTATAAATAATTAAATAAAACACTTTTCATTCTGATAATTTTCTTAGCCACTTATACGTACAACACTTCTGTATTCGGGATCCTCAATATATTAACAAGCTAAAACACAAATAACTAAATTGATTATTCAGCAGATTAATTTATTTGATTTAACAATATGTATCCTGATTTGATATTCAGTCCGAATCTGATAATCAGCATATTTGTAGGGAATTCAGCATAAGTACAGTAAAGAAATCTTGAAACAGTTATTTAATTAGACAAAAATTTATTAAACATAAATTCAAAATAATTAAAAAAATAGAATTTTGAAACATCCTTAAACGGTTGAACATAATGAAATTATCTCACATCACCCAGTGAAAACTCAAGAATGATCCTTATATATAATTGGACTCCCCCACTCATTTAATAAAGTTATTTTCCGACATTTCTATAAATTCTATCAGATTTTCAAACATTTCTGTTTTGACCTAATAAAGTTGAGGTGACGAGCATCTTCTTCACGTTTGCGGCCCACAAAAGTACGAACTCTTGAAATCCATATGTATGGCGGACAAAATAAGTAAGCATAGTTATCATAACCGGACGGAGGCCGAACCGGTCAGGACTCCGGTTCCCGGTTTTTCGGTTGAATTGGTGGTTTAAACCGGTTCGATCGGTGATTCATTTAAATATAATTATTATTAAGTATCAGATTTAATGTACTAGTTATCCTAAAAATTATAAAATATCTTGATGGTCTAGTGGTTAGAGCTTTCACATGGGTGTCCAAAGGGTTGGGTTCGAATCTCAACTCAAGCATTTTAATAAAATAAATTTTTGGCTGTTAATGATATGCAATTAAACCTTAATTAAGCCATCAATTACACTAAATCGGTTCAACCGGACCGATTCGGTTCACCGATTTTGTAAAAAACCGGCCGGTTTATCCGGTTTTATCTGATTCACTGTGCACCCCGGTATTAATTTCAAATCGGACCGATACCAGATCCGGTTCCCGGTCCAACCGATCGAACCGGCCAGTCCGGTTCTGATAACTATGTAAGTAAGTATGGGGTGGGCGTGTTGTATGAGCTACATATTTTTTTGAAAATTTCTCAAATATGCTAAAAATAGATACAGTAAGTTCCAAAATTTATTGACCAGGTCAACACCGAACAACATGTGTTGCGTAGGTAGATGTTTTTGATGAAAGGATTGCCGTCTGGGCTACTTCTATTTTGATGTTTCAATTGGACATCTCAACATAAAAGTGAGTCTTGCATTTATGTTTCCAACACGTCATGAGTTGACTTTAGTAATGCATCTTTCGCTAATGTTCCCAATGTTATGAACTTGAAACAAGTAGTCAAGGAAGTGATTTTCACGTGAGTCGGTGTCATTTTGTGATAGGACAGCACCATGATAAAACAAATTTTAAAATAATTATCATGATATTCAAACAATAAAAAATTTAAAATTGAAGAAAATATTTTCGTGCAACGTTTTTATTTCCCTACTACTTAATTTATTTCGCATATTATTTTTATTAAAAAAGAAACACAACCATATAGATGCAATCAATATTAAAAATGTATTATTGGTATCATTGTTAATATGGAAAAGCTCTAGTTGATCTTTATCCTATTCAACAATAAATTAAGGTATTTTTGTATTCACGGATTTTCATATATGGGAGATGTCCGATACATTTCAATTATTAATTTAATAATTCACCTATCACACAAGTGTTCACTCAAACACACCTCTATTCATATTATTACTTCACCTCGTCAAATGGATGTTGGAAATTTATCCAAAGCCTAAAATCTAACCGCTAAAGCAAATTCTCTAAATAGATCTTGTTGACATATATTCTTTACCAAATGAACTCCATAAAATTTAGAATACTCTCAAGACTATACGAACTCCTAATTGATTTTTCTTTGAGCTTTATCCTTTCTTTTGAGTTTGTTAAAGTATATAATTTGTCTAGACTTATATAGCTAGCCTAATTAGACGATATTGATTGTTAACATATTTATCATATAAAATTCAAGAAAACATAAATTTGGCATAGTTCTCATATTCATAGTCTTAAGATTAGTGTATTTTTGATACAATCTGAAATTTAAGGATAACTTGTCGATCCATTAGTTAATCTTAATTTTTTTTCTAATTTCCCTTTATGGGAGCTTATAATTACTGAACTAAAAGAAAACACATAATTTTCATTTGGTTCCTAACGTCTGTGACCTGCAGCACTGGACCGATGACTTTGATTTTATTTTTGTATGGATCCGGACCAAGAGAATTTTGTTGGAGGAGGTCAGCGTGTGTGAGTGGATCGCTCGCATGAGATCCCATTTTGAAATGAATTTATTTAATAAACAAATACTTCAATTCCTGTAAAAAAATCTTTATATAATGATAAATTATCAGTAAATAATAGGCTAGAGATATGGAAAGATATATATATGAGATGCCTTGTTTCTTACCGGATGTAATTTCAAAAATAGTCAATTTCAATTCACATTAATTCAACTCTATAGGTGTGTTTGGTTAGAGAAAACTTGGTGAAAGTAAAAATTTGATGAAAAATGAGAAGCAAATGAAAAATTTTAAGAGTTCCATATAATTTTATCTTTGTTTGGTTTGGTATGGAAAATGTGAAGGAAAATAATAAAAATTTCATTTCATCTTCAATTATCATGGAAAATTTCATGAAAAATATATATGAAAACATTATATCATCTACGTATCTTCAACCTCGTTGAATACGTTGAACTTGATCGAATACACTCAACTTATATAAGAAGTGGTTATTCATTCACATACATTAATCTTAATTGCATCATATTTGTAGGCTAAAATTAGAATTACATTTTCCACTAAATTTTCTTTCCTTTGTATTTTTCCATGTATGAATTTTATTAAATTTTCACCAAATTTTTTCTAAACCAAACACAGTCTAATAATATATACATTTAATACGGCATAAGACTTCCATTATAGTTGAACCGGCTCTGCTTTTGAGTTAGAAAAGTGAATTTAATTATTCAAACTGTTAGTCCACGTTCGTTGAAGGGTGGAAAATTTATGAGAGGGCGAATTCGAATCCATGAGCCCTTATCAACTTCTTGAACTTGTCAAACACTTCAAGTTGAAGTTGGTCATCTTCGATCCCTTCATTGGGATTTTGTTCATTTCTTCTCTTTATGGGGATGGGTTCTCACCCTTTAATTTCTTTACGACGAGTCTGTCTACATTATCACTACGGCCTCCTCCGTCTCGCTCACGTCGATCGGTGTGCCAATGGGGG